>KV417493.1:345466-378099 GCA_001630335.1 Athelia psychrophila | reverse complement strand
CGCATCTGGGATGCAGAGACGGGTGCCCTGGTTGTTGGACCACTACAGGGGCATACAGACCATGTGACCTCTGTGGTCTATTCCCCAGACGGACGGCACATCACATCGGGCTCCGAAGACAAGACCATTTGCATCTGGGATGCAGAGACGGGTGTCCTGATTGTTGGACCATTACACGGGCATACAGATTGTGTGACCTGTGTGGTATATTCGCCGGACGGGCAGAGTATCATATCGGGTTCGCGAGACTACGCCATCCGGATCTGGGCAGCCAATAATCCACCAATGCAGGCACATCTGGCGTCAAGCACCCAAAACTCGCCATTAGTCTGCGGCCCCGATCAGGTTCCACAGCACAACAGATTCAAAAACGATTCTCGCCTCGAAAACGGGTGGATGCTAAATCCCTCAGGTGAAACACTGTATTATATCCCACCTGAGTATTGGACTGGCCTCTGGTGGCCGAATAATACTGTTGTCATTGCACGGCAATCCACACGGCTGGACATTACGAAGTTTGTCCACGGCAGAGAATGGATTCGATGCCACAAACCCACATACCCACGTAGAATAGCATCACGCGTACATGTTAGTGCTTTGTAATGTGGCTTTCATTTGCTTATTGTATACTACACCACAAAGTTCCATAAAAACAGGGCGTGCAAGGCAGGGGGGGACTGGACTGCCTCACGAGCAGGTGGCGTCACCTGGGGCATTGGCCAATTTTCGATCTTAGAAAAGCCTTCAAAAATTGAGATAGAATAGAGAAATTTCTACACATTTTCTCGTTCGCCAAATCCTAACAAAAGGATTGTGTATTTTTCTGAACCACAAAATGGTGGTTCCCGCGCCAAATTCGCCCAAAAGGGCAATGAACAAAATTCATTATTTTGGTAACATTTTTAGACACGGAAAGGACAGTGAAAATTTATCTATCCTATCTCGATTTTCGAAGGCTTTTCTAAGATCGAATATTGAACAATGCCCCCAGTGCGTTGATTTAGAGGACCCCTCCAGCCGGGGGCAATGGTGTCTGCATCCATGATATCCAAGATGCGCTCTGCAGAAGGACCGGCATTCTCATTCCCAGACGGAAGCAAGAGCGGAGTGAGGGAGAAACCGGGCATATTGAGACTCGTCTGTCATATCATCATAAAGGCGCATTACGATGTGGAATCCGCTATTACCATCAATGTGCCAGCAAGAACCCTTTCGATCTTGATACCTTTGCCCTCAAGGCAAGCCTCAAGGTCCACCCTTGCCTGATTCACAACACCGCCGAGCTCAAGCTCGCTGAGCCCACCCAAATTGTTGACCAGCAATACCACTCTATCGCCCTTCCCTTGGAATGGAATGAAAGATCGTTCCGAATCGGTCGTGGAGGTGAGAAGTTCGAGCAGGTTTGGCACGAGCTCGTTGAAAGGGGGCGCAGGTGACAGGCGCTTATGCCCACTTTCGTTATGGATACCCATGCCGATTTCAATCTCGTCAGCTTTGAGATGCGATTCTGTGGCTGCTGTTCCCGGACCTAGATCCGTTTTAGTTGTGACATCGCAAGATTTGAGAGCCCATTGAACGAACGTGGCAGTGGCCTGAGCCGATTGAGACTATTCTTGAAGCAACCCATTGGGCAACGCTGCACACATCGTCCAAGCTGACATATGTGCCAGCGAGTGCTCCCGCAATCTTGTAAAGAATGCATGTTCCCGCAAGACCTCTGTGCGCAAGTCCCAGTATTTCAGGCGGCGACTGGTGCTCATGGTGGTGAAACGTACCTTCGACCGACTATGTCATCTTGCGCTTTCTCAACAGCGACATCATTTCCCACAATTTCGAATTTCAGGCGTGTGGCCTTCTCAGGGTGCAAAGCAGCGTATTGCTCCTTGGAGAGACCGACATTCATGACATCTCCGGCGTAATTCCTTCACGTTCCGTCAGAGAATGCGCTATGGAAAAGATGTGCCACTCACTTGACCACTATCAGAGTTCTAAATGGACGCGTTAGGTCGACAAGTATAATTGATACTAGAACTGAATTGAATTACCCTTGCTCGTTGTCCACAAGATCAATGCTTCGACGAACTGGACTGGCGTTCGGCGAAGCAAATATGTTGATGCAAACTGCTGCTGTTAACATGCCTTTTCCTGCAGAGATTCATAAGTCCTGGTCGTATATGGTATCGCATTGCCTTGACACGAACCTACAAAGCCAGCATGCGCAGGTTCATATCCCGACCCACCACCGCATAAGAGAGCCACATGGGATCGATTTCGTGCAGTAAGATGCACGACTTGAAAGAGTTTAATAGAAGGTTGCATTGTCCCCTTGTCGAATATTTGGAACCTTTGTTCGAGCGGTCGATGGACAGATGTTGGTTCATCGCGCATAATCCCTTTACAGGGAATCAATCACCAGAGCGGACGGGTCATTCAAAAGTATTTGTGTATGGCGAATACCTAGCATGGCTGCATCAATAACATATCGATCGTCTCACTGTTTCCAGCCATCGTTGAGGCGGGACTCGGGGAGGAAGGATGTTGTGTGAGGAAATGGTTAAGTATGCCACGGCACTAGTACTGTCTCCGAGGCCAGGTGATCGTGTGCCAGTGGCTATGCGTCCTTTACGCGTCTGCTCTCCTCCATCACCGTCGCATCTGTGGTTTCACGATCCCGTCCTTCAGAGCCTTTGCTCTGCTCGCTATGTATAGTTTACCCTCGCTGACCGAGTCACCTTCGCCAAAACCCCAAGATACCGTCAACTCCTCAACATGTAGTGCACGGAATCCACAGAATCTGGCGCTTTCTCATCCTCCGTCAAGGGATCCTTCTCTGGAGGCCCGACTCACGCTGCACACACCTGGACGGAAGTGATGCCACGATTAATATTACCGACATTGATGCATACACAATAATACATGACCGACGAGCCCGACATTCCCCCGACCATCCAGCTTCCTGAGCCGGTCTCGCTGGAGAATGACGCGGGTCTCCACCCAAACATGTCATTGTGTTCGTCACGACACAGCCAGGCCTCAGCACATTTAGGTTCTGCTAAACACTTGCTCACGCACTCAAATCAACTATAACGCACAAAGCACACATTCTCTCGAGACCTGTTGGAGCCCTGCCTAAATAGTCGCTATTCAGTTTGCCCATCATGGCGAGCAATGTTAGCCAACAGCCACCTACTAACCATACAGCGTAAGTTTTGATACTTCTTATGTGCTGCTAGCATCTAACATGATACGGTGTTTAGGCCATCCGGAACTCAAAACGCTGTCTTTCGTTCGGACGCCAATATCCTCACTATCCCGGACAACATCCTCGAAATCATTGTGATGCAAGATCACAATCGTGACTATCGCTGTTGGGAGAGGCCATATGCTTACAGACACACCCGCCAGCTCTCCACGACATGTCGCCGATTCCGCAAAATACTCTTGCCCGTCATTTATCACAGCGTTTTTTTGATTGGTTCAAGGAAGGCCACGGAAGCTTTCCTTGACCTGATGCCAGTATACGGGTCTTTCTGCCACCAGCTCGCGATCCGTCTTCCAGGCCGGGGGGTGGAGTTTTGTAGCCTCGCAGATGCGATGCGCCGCCAGCGCAAAAATCTCTCAAACCTCGAGGTCTTGGAGCTTGTCATTCAATTGAATGGTGACAGCGTGACCGGCGAAAGCCCCAGTTCCCAACTCCAGAGTTGGTCAACTGACATACTTCGAAAACCCTGCGCCCTCACCATGGTTGACCAAGAACTGCGCTCATGGAAAGCGCTCGCCAACGCCCTGGACGGGGTCAAGGAACTCCGCCTACATGGCTTTACGTTGGCAGACGCAGCCAATGGCTTTCAAGGCGCTGTTCTATCGAGTGTGCGCGACCTCTTCATGCAGCTGGCAGCGCCCAAGACTTTCCAAACATCCACGGCTAAACAGCTGCGCACCGCTTTCCCGAATGTCGTCGGTATAACTTTACCAGCAGCATGGTGCCCCAATCCAGCTTGGATACGCCATGCGTTTTCTGGATGGCAGCTGCAGCGCATCAATGTCGGGCACGTCACAGACAGCTGGCCCTCCTCCACCCACGGAGCAGATGACCACGCACCCCACCAAGGATCATCGTGTAAATGGGCAGAATCTCTCCAGGTCTTGTTGGAGCTGCACTCATCATCCCTCACCTCGCTGGCACTTTCGACGCCCATGTGCGCTGAGCTCGACTTAGCCAATATGGTTTTCCCGCATCTTACTTCGCTGACGCTGCGATACATCGAATTCGACGACGAGACTGTCGAAACACATCTGAAGCCATTCCTTCCTTCACCCCTACAACAACTTCATATAGATGATTGCAGCGGTCTCCCCGAGTCTTTCAGCACGTGGCTTGATCCTGCCTTAGGACGATGGCCCAACCTGAAGACACTTTCGTTGAAAGGCATACATACACAACAAGGGCCTGGTGACGATCTCTGGGAAGAAGCGGACGAGGAAGAACGAGAGGGATGGGACCACGACGACGGTGAAGGTTGGCAGTCACAATCGCGAATAGCCTTGGAGGGTTACTGTGATCAAAGAGGTGTCGAGTTTGACGGTAATGATTGGGAATGGTTTGAGGGCTTTGGTTGAATTAGTTCGAGAACAAGATGGACATTTCGTTATGGGAATTATATCAGGTAAAGTATGTCTATGAACTGTACAATCAAATCGTGTCTGTTACGGGACTTTAAACTCTGGCTTCGTATTCCGAGTCGACCACTCTCCAAGGTGACTTGCATACTTGCCAAATCTTTACTTGCAATCACGACTCGGCGAAATTGATCAGCTTTTTCAATCTCAACCACATGAAATCCCGGAGGCTGCTCGCGCACCATAACTTTCATAGCAACCGCCTTTTCCTCCTCTCTTCTCATCGCCAGATGAAAACGATTCGAAATTCAGTGGTGGACCAAACGTCCAGAAGGCAGCAACATTTAATATTTGGAACTTGCGATTCTGACTTGCCTAATTGGGTGACGACCTGGTCAACTTTAGCATTTTCCCACTTCCATGCAGCAGCGTGCACAACGCGTGCAGCATGCATCGGACATCCTGACGCTAGGGCTTATCATAACGATCGCAAGGGCTCTCCTGTTCCTCGCTCCTTCCGTTCTTTCCGCGACTCTCCGCAGCTTTGCACCTCAACTGCGCGCAGTGGTCTCCGAGCTGTCCCTTTAAAGTTTGCAGCTGAATCATGTCGCAGAGCTGGTCTCTGAAAGGTGCGTGCCCCACGGTCCCCGGCTCAGCCTGACAAAGCGGCTCACTAAGCATCCCCAACTTAGTGCAAGGCATCGATGGCCTCTCATGGGCCTCGAGACCATACTCGATACTACGCTCTAAATCTAAACCGAACCTGTATGTCCAGGTGTACCTCGATGGGGTGCAGGTCGCACGAACCAAGATAGTCAAAGGCAGCCTGAGTGCAAACTGGGGGGAGACATTGACGATGTACGTCTCCGTGTTCAGCTCATATGTTTCGGAACTGACGCGAGCCTGGCAGACTGTCAGGGAGTGAATCCTCCGTGCTCGTATTCGAATTGAAGCACAAGTCTTCCATATACAGCGAAACATGCTTTGGAACTATAACCAGGACTATAGGCAACCTTGTGCGGGATTGCGGGGAGGCGGAAGGTAAGTCTTCTCGTGATGTAACATGGGATAGGTATTGATATGCGTGCAGTCGCGCCGATCCGGCTGGAACACGGCAATAGACGGGCGAGACATAATGCTGAGGGTGTCATTTCTGTGGGTATCAAGATGGTCAATAGCAGTCAAGCTCGCGGAGACGTAATAAACACCGCACAACACGATCTCGAGGGACGACATATGGACCCCAGGGTGCCCGACATCTCTGTTCCTCAAGAGCTAAATGACTTGACAGCCACTGTATCTAAGAACGACGATATCCTTGTCAGCCTGGGTACTGTTCTGGATAAGATTCAGTTGATTGCAGATGCTACGGTCAACGCGGTAGATACAATCGCCAAAGTGAGTCCACCTGCTCTGGTTAGCTTCACGGGCGTAGCTAACGCCCACCTGACACTCAGATCCATCCTTACGCCGATGCAGCGTGGAAGGTGCTGAGCTCAGTGTACAAGGTGCGTGCTTCTCGGCTGCAGGATGGCTAGTTCGTGACATCTCGATCAGGCCTACAAGCAACAGAAACAGACTGATGACGCTGTCATCGCACTGTTCAATCAGATGGCAGCGCTCTACGCGTTCGTGGACGATGTTGAAAACCTTCCAAGCAAGATCGAACGCCTCGAGCGCAAAATTGTGCGGGTTTTGGAGCAAACCACAGAGTGCGGACTTTTCTTCCGGGAGTACACCGATCACGGGTTCATTCGTGAGTTTCCATACCCCATAAGCGGACTCTCGATGTCTAATTCATCAATATGCACACAGCTCGACTTTTGGGACAAGCGATATCGAATCACAGCCAGGTCATATCCGATTTGTCCGCAGCACTCGGTCACCTTCAAGATGATCTAAATTCTGGTGTCATGCTGCATACAGCTTTTGTGTCCAGTCAAAATCACGAAGGGATCGAGAGGCTGGGTGCGTTGACCAGCGCCAATTATGGTGATATATTTGTGCTGACGTCCCGATATCCAGTCATGTCGGATATCTTGAAGAGTCTCAAACCTGCAGAGATGGACGCTACTTCCCGACCACTCTGTCTCCCGGGAACCCGGCAAGATCTGCTAAAGGATATCATCGACCGGCTCTTGACACCGTCGAGCGACCAGAACGTTGTGTGGTTGCACGGAGCTGCCGGCTTAGGGAAGAGCACCTTGGCCACCACCGTCGCAGAGTATTTCCGAGGGCTGCAGAGACGAGGCGCCTTCCTCTTCTTCGACAGGAACGTGCCCATTGAGAGTCACCCCGACCGGGTCATTCGCACTTTAGCCTACCAGCTTACAGAAAACAACCGGGCCATTCGGTCATCTGTTTCTGCAGCCATTGACCGAGACCCTCAAGTGGTCTCCGCGCCACTCAGCACCCAATTTGCATCCCTGCTCTCTGAGCCTCTCGTCAATATCTCTTCCATGGTCGAGAATCCTGACATCACAGGACCAATCGTTATCATACTAGACGCGTTGGATGAGTGTGGCAACGCCGACTCTAGGCGAGCGCTACTGAATCTGTTATCGCGGGATCTCTCCAAGTTGCCCTGCCAGTACCGTTTCTTCATCACCAGTCGGCCTGATTCCGACATCGCAAGGGCCCTTGCTTCTTGCAAGCATGTACATGCCATCGACCTTGCGAAGGCTAGCAACACCGACATGTTGATGTACATCAGGCACGAGATGAAGGCCACATATGAAAGCCGATGCATCAGTGATGAGTTGCCATTAGATTGGCCAGGGGAGCGCGCGATGCAGCAGCTCACAGCCTATGCATCCGGCCTGTTCATCTGGGCGGCAACGGCCATGAAGCTGCTTTTCACCGCGGATTTTCCAGTCAAATGGTTGGGCTCACTGTTATCCCTGGAATCCAAAACTTTCACATTGGACAAGCTGTACAAGACTGCTTTGCTCTCCGTCAGCAATTGGCAATCTGCCGAATCGGCGGACATCTACTGCCGAATCCTTGGCGCCATCGTCGTCAGCCAAGTTCCCCTTACAGATACGGACATCGGCGATCTCTTGGGCCTTGACAATTCGGAATGCCGGACTGCGTTGCGCCGTCTTGGCAGTGTTATCCAGTGGAGCGAAGGCCAGCCAGCTCGAACGCTGCACAAGTCGTTCCCAGATTACCTGACAGATCCGACTCGTTGCTCTTCGGAGCCTTGGTTCACTGATCCGCAGCAGTGTCACCGCAAACTTACGGTTGGATGCTTACGGGTCATGGAATCCGAGCTGCGGTTCAATATGTGCCATCTCGAGACATCGCATATTCTCAATAAAGACGTGAAAGACTTACCTGCACGCATTGAGGCTTTCATTCCTCATAGTCTCTCGTATGCGTGTTGCTTCTGGACATACCACCTTAGTTACATGCATGCCGGTGATTTGCGAATCATGGATTTGATTCTTGCATTCTTTAAACATCGGTTCCTCTACTGGCTCGAAATCCTGAGTTTGACCCAAGAGGTGAAGAACGCAAGACGTTCACTGGTGGTGGTCCACGCATACGCCACGGTAAGTGTTACACTTGATATTTGAAAAATGTTACTAACACTCGTAACCATCGTCTATCTAGGGCCTGCACGACGAGGTACAAACATTTTCCCGAGATGCAACCAATTTCGTCAGTGTGTTCGCACCAGCCATATCGGCGAGCACCCCTCATATCTATGTATCATGCATACCTTTTGCCCCTCAATCTTCTATTCTCAAGCAGGCCTACTCACGAAATTTACCAAACACATTCCTTGTGGACATCGGGTTGGCAAAAGAGTGGCCACCATGTCAGCAGGTCCTCCAGGGGCACACGGATTGGGTGACTTCTGTGGTATATTCGCCAGACGGACGGCGCATCGCATCGGGCTCTGATGACAACACCATCTGCATCTGGGACGCAGAGACGGGCGCCCTCGTTGTTGGGCCATTACAGGGGCATAAGGGTGATGTGACCTCTGTGGTGTACTCGCCAGACGGACGGCACATCACATCGGGCTCCAAAGACAGGACCATTTGCATCTGGGACGCAGAGACGGGCGCCCTGGTTCTTAGGCTCTCACAGGGGCATACAGATTCTGTGACCTCTGTGGTGTATTCGCCAGACGGAAGGCACATCGCATCGGGCTCTCTTGACAAGACTGTTTGCATCTGGGACGCAGAGACGCATGCCCTAGTCGTTGGTCCATTACAAGGGCATGCGGCTTCTGTGACCTCTGTAGCATATTCGCCGGACGGCCAGTGTGTCATATCGGGTTCGGAAGACTACACCATCCGGATCTGGGCCGTCAGTAATTCATCAATACAAGCACCTCCGGCGTCAGCCATCCAGTACTCGCCATCGGCATGCGGCTCTGGTCAGGTCAGGCAGCCCGATGGATTCAGACATGATTCCCGTCTTGAAAATGGGTGGATGCTAAATGGCTCCAGTGAAATGCTATGTTATATCCCACCTGCATATAGCATTGGCGTCTGGTGGCCAGATAATACTGCTGCCATTGCCAGGCAATCCACGCGGCTGGACTTTAGGAGGTTTGTCCACGGAGAAGAATGGATTCGATCCCACTCACACATAGCAGCATAGAACACCTTCACACCCATATGTTATTACTTTGTAATGTGGCTCTGATTTGGTTGTTGTGTGCACTACGCCTGAAAGTTCCATAACATACTTAAAGGCGAGCAATATGTACAGGTCATAAAACAAAGTTGTTACAATACGGGTACATATCAAGTACCAATACATTTAAATCACATACGCATGTTATACTCACCCCAGCAAACCCTCCAGAATCACCTTGACACCCCACGCACCCGGATCCGCAACCCGCTCATCCCGAAGACTCTCAACCCCGACATACGCACTTCTCCCCGCTTTCGCCGCCAGGTCCCTTGTACCTTCGGCAGCACTCTGAGCTGCCTTGACAGACAGCGCAAATGAGTTCTCCTGTTTTTCCTGGATCTTTTCAACGAAAGCTGCCAGTGGGTCCACGAGGGTCCTTGAAGGGCGTCGGGCTCTGGTATAAGTATACAGCTTCTCGAGCGCGTATTGCAAAGCGGATGACCACATGATCTTCTCGTCACCTGCGGGGGCAGCTTCGATACCTTGCGCGAGTGCAGAGAAGAATATCCTAACCCGAACGTAAGATTCTACATGGATTCTCAGAGAGAGGCTGACGCACGAATACAGCGCCCCGCTAGTTCCACCCATATGTTCTTCAGCCACTCGAGCTATGTCGATGGTGGCACCAACAACATCTTTCCCGGTAATCTTGCCGCTTTCGAGGTGCTGAAGTACACCTTGAAAGACGCGCCATTAAGTATCAGAATGTACATGCAGCAAGAGTGGGGAATGCGCACCGGAAGCTCCAGATTTCAGTGTCAAGCCGCAATCCCCGTCTCCAGCGATGGTGTCCATGCGTGTGATCTCCGGCTCCGCCGCAATCAAGTTCTTACATGCGCGTGTAATGGCTTCAGTGAATGCTTTGTCGTTGGATGAGGAAATGATCTTTCGAGAGCCCACCGAGCCTTTCGCGGTGGTGGGGGACTGCACTGCCTCACGAACAGATGGCGCGGATTTGGACGACCACCTCCAGCCGGGGGCAGTGGTGTCCGCATCCAGGAGATCCAAAATATGCTCTGCGGAAGGACCGGCATTCTCATTGCTAGACGGAAGCAACAGCAGAGTGATGGAGAAACCGGGCATATTGAGACTCGTCTGTCATATCGTTAATAAAGGCGTGTTACGATATGGAATCCGCTCTTACCATGAATGTGCCGGCAAGAACCCTTTCGATCTTGATACCTTTGCCCTCAAGGTCCACTCTGGCCTGATTCACAACACCGCCGAGCTCAAGCTCGCTGAGCCCGCCCAAATTGTTGACCAGCAATACCACTCTATCGCCCTTTCCTTGGAATGGAACGAAAGATCGTTCCGAATCGGTCGTGGAGGTGAGAAGTTCGAGCAGGTTTGGGATGAGCTCCTTGAGAGGGGGCGCGGGTGACAGGCGCTTATGCCCACTTTCGTTATGGATACCCATGCCGATTTCAATCTCGTCAGCTTTGAGATGCGATTCCGTGGCTGCTGTCCCTGGGACCTAGACCCGCTTCAGTTGTGAAATCGCAAGATTTGAGACCCGCATTGAACGAACGTGGCAATGGTCTGAGCCGACGCCGATTGAGACTATCCGTGAAGCAACCCATTGGGCAACACTGTACACATCGTCCAAGCTGGCACCTGTACTAGCGAGCGCTCCCGCAATCTTGTAAACAAGGCATGTTCCCGCAAGACCTCTGTGCGCGTTCAAGGTATTTCAGCCGGCGACTGGTGCTCATGTTGATCCAACGTACCTTCGACCGACGATGTCACCTTGCGTTTTACCAACAGCGACATCATCTCCCACAATGACGAATTTGAGGCGAGTGGCCTTGTCCGGGTGTAAAGCAGCGTATTGCTCCTTGGAGAGACCGAAATTCAGGACATCTCCAGTGTAATTCCTTTACTTTCCGTTAGATAATGTGATATGGAAAGATTTAGCACTCACTTGACTACTATCAAAGTCCTAAATGGATGCGTCAGGTCGTCAAATAGGATTGGTAGAACTGGCTTGGATTACCCTTGCTCGTTGTCCACAAGATCAATGCCTCGACGGACTTGACTGGCGTTCGGCGAAGCAAAGATGTTGCCGCAAACTGCTGCTGTTAACATGCCTTTTCCTGTACAGACTCGTAAGTCGGGGTCGCATATGGTATCGCAGTGCCTTGACACGAACCTACAAAGCCAGCATGCGCAGGTTCATGTCCCGACCCGCCACCGCACAGGAGAGCCACATGGGATCGGTCTTGTGCAGTAACATGCACGACTTGAAATAGTTTAATGGAAGGATAATTTGTCCCTTGTGGAATATTTGGAACCTTTGTTCGAGCGGTCGATAGACAGGTGTGGGTTCATCGCGCACAATCCCTCCAGGGAATCAATCACCAGAGTGGACGAGTCATTCAAAAAGTGCTTGTCTATGGCAGATACTCAGCATGGCTGAATCAATAACATATCGATCATCTCACTGTTTCCCGCCATCGTTGAGGTGGGAGGGAGGAGGAATGGATGCTGGGGCCCACATCAGCTGAGGAAATCGTTATCGTTATGCAGGTACTGTCTCCGAAGTTATGCCAGGTGACCGTGGCTGTGCGCCATTTACGCGTCTGCTCTCCTCCATCACCGTCTCATCTACGGTTTCACGGTCCTGTCTTTCACATCCTCCTCTCTCCTCGTTATGCAAAGTCTACCCACGCCGGCAGAGTCACCTTCGCTAGAACCCAAAGATACCGTCCACTCCTCAGGCAGCCGCAAAAGGCAGCGCACTGCATCCATGCAATCTGACGCCTCGTCATCCTCCGCTAAGCGATCCTTATCCGGAGGCCCGACCCATGATACCGGCACACACCTGGACGAAAGTGATGCCACGATTACAGATATCGATGCATATATGACCGAACAAGGCGAGGCCGACATTCCCGCAACCATCCAGCTTCCTGAGCCGGTCTCACTGCAGCATGATGCACAGCGATCGATGCCACCAGCCACCAAATTCACCACAGTGAAACAACTCCGCGATAAGCCTATGCAGACAGGTGAAACCTGGTACATCGTCGCGCGAAATTGGTACAGGCGGTGGGAGAAGGCCTGCACCGGGGAGGTAGACAAGCAGGGCGGCTTGAGCGAGAACGAACTGGGCCACATCGACAACTCATCTCTGCTGGACAAAGATGGGAATGTCACGTCAAGCCTCGCTGAAGGGGTGGATGTTGAATTCTTAAACGCGGATGTATGGGTGCTCTTTGTTCAATGGTGCGCGTTGTTTTACAATCTGATCAGATTACTCATGAACGCCTTGTAGGTATGGAGAACCAGTGCATCCACTGCCTCGGAAAGTCATCGCGAAAGGACTTTTTCAAACCCCCACTCTCGAGCTTCGGCCACCTAGCCTCCAAGTACTCGAGCTTCGATCGTCCGACACGGGTGATATTACCGGGTCGCCACCCAAATATGTCACTGTGTCTGTTAACGACACAGTTCGTCACCTCTGCACCACCCTCGCCGCTTCCATGAGCATCGACAAGTCCCCTGTCGCTCGGATTTGGAAGCTCGTGAGCCAGAGTTATGAAGGATCTTTGTATCCCTCCAGCCGGCTTGCGGAGGATAAAGCCGAAGTATTGAACCCAAGTGACGAAACCCTCGAGGATGCTATGATTGAGCCTGGTGATGCATTTGTCGTCGAGTTTTACAGAGATGGATCTTGGCTAGTCGACCCTGCGAATCTGCCAGAAACCGTGCATGGGCCACCTCCTCTCTTCAGCTCCGGGAGTGACTTCTTCACCAAACTATCTGCGAAGAAGCCAGAAAATGCCCCAATCTCATTGAAATTTACATCGTCTCAAGCTTCGAAGTCCACGACCACGTACGGCAGAGGTTTCGGGTCGGGAAACACAGGGACTCAGAAGGCGCAGGAACCTGGCACACTGGGTTTAGGCAACATGTCAGTATTAATATCGCTAATGAAGAATGTTTCGCTAACTTATATGCTAATACAGGGGAAATACTTGTTTTATGAACTCGGCTCTTCAATGCCTTGCCCACAACAAGGAGCTCACAGAGTACTTCATCAGTTCGTGTCGCACCATGTATCGTCGTGCAGTCACCTGACATCACAGTGTAGCGGATGTGTACAAGGAGGAACTGAACCCCGATAACCCGCTGGGCATGCACGGCGCTATTGCGGAAACCTTCGGCGCCCTATTACACCGAATTTGGGCACCAACCTCTACGACTTCGTCTTACTCGCCACGTGAATTCAAACAACAGTTACAACGCTTCGCCCCACAGTTCAGCGGCTATCAGCAGCACGACTCCCAAGAGTTGGTGGCGTTTCTGCTTGATGGTTTGCACGAGGACCTTAATCGTGTTCTGAAGAAACCTTATGTGGAGAAACCAGATTGGGAGGGAGGAGGGGACCGAGAGATGGTGGAACTCGCACAGAAGTCGTGGGAAGGTTATATGTTGAGGAATGACAGCGTCATAGTTGATCTGTTCCAGGGTCAGTATAAGAGTACATTGGTATGCCCAGAGTGTCAGAAGGTTTGTTTGTTCAGCACACATGAAGACTGTCGCTCATACATTTTATCCAGGTCTCAATCACTTTCGATCCGTTTATGTACCTCACTCTACCGTTACCGATGCATAAGAAGTGGAAGCACGATATTCATTACATTCCGTATGATCCCGCGAAGCCTCATCTGAAGGTATTTTTCATAAATTATGTTTCTTTCGTTGGCTGATTGTTGTCAGATTCCTGTTGAAATCGGCGTGGATGCATCCTTCAGAGACTTGCGTCAGATGCTTGGTCGCTGGGTGGGGGTGTCCCCTGACAATGTGCGCTCTCTTCATATCCGTTATTTATTTGGCATTAATGACACTTCGTCACTTAGCTAATGACAATGGAGATATTCAGCGGCAAATTTTACAAGAACCTTGATGACAACGTGACCTGTGGTGAAATGCAGACAAACGATAACATCGTCTGCTATGAGTTACCCTGCCATTCTCGACAAAGCCGCAACCGCAAAAAGTCGGACGATGACCCATTCATCATTCCCATTTATCTGGCAGACGTTCAGCCCTCTCGGTACCGGCAGCACCAGTCGTTCTACGGTTATCCGCTGTTTGTCGTCATCGATCAGAAGCAGGCGACCAGTTTTGACGCGATATACGATGCCGTGATCATGCGCCTTGAGCGCTGGTCTGTGAATTCTCGCGATTTATACACATGGGAAGCCGGATCGAAGTCGCCCGCGGACAACCCCGTCCAGATCGTCACCGGGCAGCGCCTCCCCTTCGATGGACCCACCACCGAAATCAAAGAGAATGGGGACGTGGTAACTGTCCAGGACGAGGTGCCGGAAGAGGGCGACATTGTGGACGAGAAGGACGTTGTCATTCGGGAGGTCGATCTGGACATGGACACGGACACAACGCTGGATGGCCCGCCGAAGGTAACCGGGACGAAGAAAGACATATTTCAACTTCAGCTCCAGAGCAACTTCAAAGAATATGGCACCAATTACGGGATATCCAGTGCGCGCATGGAGCCGTGGGCAGACCGTGTCGATGCCGCTGAGAAGCACCCCGTTCTCCTGCGAGAAAATGACGGTTTCTACTGCGAGTTCGACGAGAATATGAAGGCATACTACTTCGGCGATGACTCGAACAGGTGGGAGCACGCGCGCTGGAATGCTTGGGAGCAGTTCGTGCACCCGGAGTACACAGAGGCCAAGAAGGCGAACTCGGAGAGGAAGAACAAGGGAATGACGTTGGAGGATTGCTTGGCCGAATTCACGAAGGAGGAACAGCTTGGCGACGACGACCTTTGGTATTGCCCGCAGTGCAAAAAGCATCAGCATGCAACCAAAAAATTCGATCTATGGAAGGCTCCGGATGTTCTGGTGGTGCATCTGAAGCGCTTCAGCAACACCAGGGCAATGCGGGACAAGATCGACACCCTGGTTGAGTTCCCTGTTCGTGGCCTAGACATTGGCCACATGGTAGGCGAACGCCTGATTGCCGAAAAATTGATAGCTGCTGGAGCCAATCCAGCCGATTTGAATTTGGGCGATCTAGATGAACCCCTCATCTACGATCTGTTCGCCGTAGACGAACACATGGGAGGTCTAGGAGGTGGCCACTATCGAGCCTACGCCGTGAATCATCTGACGGAACAGTGGTACCATTTTGATGACGCATACGTGACCAAAGCTCGCGCTGAAGATTCCATTGTAAGTTGCTACATATCCCACTCTGTGTGCAAATATCTCATCACCCACTACAGACCGCAAATGCATACCTGCTGTTTTATAAACGGCGCTCGCAACATCCTCTTGGAGGCAAGACCCACACAAAAATTGAGGAGGCGCGCCTCAAGCAACCACAAACATCTTCTTCCCCTCCGCCCGACGTCGAAACCCAGCTTGCCACCCCACCAGATGAGCCAGATTACGGCCCTCCATCTCAACATCCCTTCGGCCCTGCCCCACTCCCGAAAACGACTACGAGTGACAGCTGGCCTACTTCGCTCTCCAATTCTAGGTCATCCCCTGCATCTTCGCCCCCTCCGCTTGATGATCAAGATCTTCCAGATACCCTGAGCTTCCAGGATGACGACGATGATGATGATGGCGACGCACTTCAAGGCATCCCAATAGGAAACATGCTGAATATATGGCAAAAAAATGTCACGCGTTCCCGTGGTTTTCGGTTTCCCCACGCGCCGTCGAAGGGATCCCCGTCGTCATCTAATGAGGCAGAACCAGATATGGATGAAATCATGACATTCGAAGTCGAAGTCGAACACGCTGATAACGAGGGCATGGATTGGGGCTCCTCTTCTATCGAGAAAGATTCGGACGGAACGGGCAGCTCTGAGGGAGAAGCCGCTAAGATATCCCGAAGTCGCAGGCCAGTTCCACCAAACCTAGAAAACGCAATCGAGCAATCTAAATTAGATGGCGACGCACAGTAGCCTCGCACAAGTAGTAATCTCATTTCTCGTCATTATTCCTCCTACCAATAAGTGCTATAACTGTAGCTCACATACAATGTAGTAATGGGCAGGGTATCTAATTAAATCGTTTTACCACAGAGACTAGCACATTATCCACGTCTGTAAGACTGGCCTCTTTCCTGGACACCTCCAACAACACCTCTCCGTCCACCCCACGCCCATCTTCATCGACGCCGAGTCCTCTTCTTACGATGTGCCAATGCTGTGGGTGCTGCCCACGTGAGAAGACCTCTGAGATTTCTGATCCCCTGCAACAGACTGCTCAATTATCTCTCCATATCAGAAGACTGTGCAACGTACTTGTCCAATAGCTCTCTGCCATTATAGAACTGCTCAGAGCACGGCGCAAAGCCGGGAGTCGAATCCGTGAACTGCGCTCCAAGGCGAGATATGATATGTTTGTCCTTGGGTTGCAAGATCTTTGTTGCAGACGGAAGTACTGCCTTCTCAGCGTCTGATTCTGCTTGTATCAAGGCGAGAAGTTGGTCAAGCATTGTGAACGCGTCGTTTGCGACGGTGGGGAACGGTTGCACGAAGCCAGGGCCATCATCGGCGTCAACCTCGTCGGGGCTGACCAGTATTAGGGCTACGGCTTCATGCTGTGACATTTCGCGTTGTCAGATTACACTAATAGGCAGATGTGTGACTTACGCGAAGGTATAGCAATCTTCTCCGTGTCGTTACGAGCACATCGCTCTCGTCAGGAAGGTGAACATCTTGCATCGAGAACTCGGGTACAGGTGTGGGCGGTTGTGGTGGTAACGACGCTTGGGAAGCCGTGGGCGATGTGTCTCCATTGACAGAGGGCGATGAAGGTACCTCTTCATCTACTTCTTCCACTTCCTCTGGAGCCTCTGTGGCATTGTCTTCCGCGGGTGGCTCTCCCACTTCTTCGGACTTGGAGTTAGAACCTTCCCCTTCTTTGGACTTGGAGTCAGAACCTTCCCCTTCACCCACACTTCGGATAGAGGCGGCCACGGACCGCGCATCTGAAGACATAGCGTCTTCAAGCGAAATGGTGTCCACATTGGGTGTGGCCAACCCCGAGCGAGCTGTCCCATCATCAATAACATCGATTCCTATGTCTGCAGTCCCCTCCTCTGCTTCCCCCCCTTCCTCGCTGTCTTTTGGTTTATCCAACGCCTCGATAACCGAAGGCGGCTCTCCTTGTGATGGCGGCTGGGCAGCCTCGGGTGTCTTCTTATCCTTGTTGCCAGCCTTCCCAAACCCAAGCCAGCCCCACTTCCGTACGTCCATGCTCATATTTGGCATCGACATATTCGGCATCGCTACGTTCGGCATCGTCATGTTGACAGCAGGCATCCCCATGAACCCTGCCTCCTTCGTCGCGCCGGCTTTAGCCGCATCCACAGCATTTGGGGGAGAGATTTGGGAAGGGCCGGCTGTAGGGTCCGCATCTGTGGCCTTTATTGTCCTTTCACTCGGCTCGCGTGATGGGGGTACAAGGGAGAGTGTGTGCAGTAAGAGTGCGGTTGGATATCGGGCGGCGACGAAGCTTGTGGAGGGTATAAAGTACGGCGGAGATACCACTACAGCTGTTGTGCCCTCGGGTAAGTCGTCACCGAAGGCGTCTAACGTCTTGACGAGATCGGGGTAGAGAGGATACAAGGATACGCCTAAGAAGGTATATATTTAGCTGCTATAGCGCACGCAAAAGGGACAAGGCGCACCGAGATCAAGACTTAGCTCCTGGCTGCTTTCCATGTCCCACATCCATGCCCATGGTGTGAAGAAGCGCTCTAATTGAAGCTCAAGTGCTTCCTGGCCCAGACTGGAAATAATCTCAGTCAAAGATCCATGTGTAAGCTGGTGGATAGATTGTTAGCAGGGTCAAGTTATATAGAAATTGAAAGACGCACTTTGAACCTCTCATATCCGCGCAGTATATGAGCCCTCAATGCCGAATCGTGGACTGATCCGTCATGATAGTCATATGCAAGAGGCGGCTCCGTCTCCTTCTCCTTTGCTTTATCTTTCGAGTTCTGCTTGCCCTTGCCTTTGCCCTTGTCTAAAATCGGTCTGGGAGTTTTGGCTAGTTCAACGGCCTGACCATGAAATCGAGCCCTGAAGATGACTTCCCAAGCAGGATTCACTCACTACATGAATCCAGAAGTTCGGCTCGGGGCATACCATCACCATACGCTTCGACTGCGAGTGGATGTCATTGCAGGGCTCTGTGGGACTGAAAATTCTACCGCCACCCAGACTCGTCAAGTTTATTCAGCGCAGGGGTAGAACGAGCTCACTCTGAAAAGTTCACGAGAGCCTTGGCCAGTCCGATCTGTCTGAGCATTCTGTCTCTTGAGACTGCACGTTCTTTGGACGTGTAAAAAAGGATGTGGGCTTGCTCTTCTGCATCTTCGTCGTCTTTGTCTGGATTCTGTGGGCGAAGACTTGGGTTGTATATCGTAAGGTATAGCAGCGAAGGCGGAATTCTGCTCATCGTGAACTGACAGTGACCAGACGCCAATAATGAAGCAGCCAGTGATCGGAATCGCACTGCTGCAGCACGTGATGGAAATAGACTACGAGAACTGAAATTTAGAATTACAGATTGATTAAGTATATCCTCCATGGGCTCGTCGCAAATGCTCATAAACCCCTCCGCTGCTATCCTGATCCGTGAATGTGGCCATACACACCCAGCAAATGTGTATACGGCAGCGCATGCACTTCATATGGTTGCATCCTCCGTTTTTCTCGATATCCGCACGACAATTTGGGCATGCTTTCACATTGTGCTCCTCCTTCCATTTGCGAAAGGCGTCATTGCCGCCACCCAGGTTGTCTCGGTGCTCTGCACACGTCAAGCCTTCGTGAAACTCGATATGACACGAGGGACATATCCGAACCAGACAGGTGGGACATTGTAGGGTGATTCCGCTTTGCTTCTGGCGGTATATGTTTTTACAGTCCGGTGTGGGGCAGTAATGGAATTCGGTAGGATGGGAGTGGATATGCGACAGAAAGGAGGCCTCCAGTAGCTTTGTTTCCTCTGTGGGTGACAGAAGGTCACGAACATTCGAGTATGCGATATGTTCCCGACAGGAGGTCGCCTTCCCCGGTTCTGTATCAATATCTGCAACGCAGCGTAGGGTTGATGGTGAAAAATCTGCGCAAGCAGCAGATCGCAAAAGGTGACGCAAGCATTGCGAGCAGTAGCTGTGGCTGCAGGAAAGCTGTACCGGATCACTTGTCTCGCAGAAGCAAACGGGGCATTCCTCCCCTGCTTCTGCTCTCGAATCGGGAGAAGTGAGCATGGCTGAGATGGCTCTACGAACGGCTCCCACCTCCTCCGCAGTCCCTTTGACTGTAATAGTCCTTGCCACGACGTCCAGCGATATTTTATCGGCGCCCATAGATAGGTGTAAATCATGAAGCCCTCCCGTCAAAAGCGACCTAAGACACTCTCGTTGTAGTGGGATTATGTGTCTTTTGGAATGGACATCTGCTATTCGTTGTGTGATGCGGTCTTCGACAGTGTCCTTGAGAGATGCAGCTCCAAATAGTCTGAGCGTGCGTGTTCGTGTGTCCAGTTTAACGAAGACATTCAGGTCAGTGTTGACCTCTTGAATGAAAGCCTCGCCCTCTGCTGTTTCAAAATACTGATCATAAAATTCTTCGTCCCCCGACATCAACGCCTTCCCTTGAACGAGTTTCTCCAGCCCAAACTTGAGAATGCCCACTGCCTTGGCATCTGGACCATATATGCGCACGCAGACTGGATCCTGAGACACCCCATTTTCATCTCGCTCGTAGTACCGTATCTTGCACTTGAATTCATCATCATCGCGAAACTTTTCAAGCTCCGGGAGCAGGACCGCAAATTGTCGAGCCGGTATGTTGTATTTCACCGAATGAATCTGCTCGAGCCATAGGGGATTTCCTCTAAGCCAGGTCATGCGAACACCGTTCAAAGTGGAGACGGCGGTGGCTGCAGCGTCTGCGGAAGAAAACTCCGCAAAAGCCGAGATCTTCTTGCGCTCCGCCGGCCTTATTTCGAAAAAGGTGAGACCGGTGAGTAGGCTGCGTACGCTCGAAATGCCTGTGTCCCTGATGTAACTTGGGCGAGACACTGTGGCAGATGGCGAATCGCAGAAACGCGCTACCTGAGCTTTAGTGGAGTTGAGAGGTAGTCCTTTAATTACAACAGAAAAGGATTCGCTTTGTTTGGGAGCGGGAGTTTGGAACGATGTGGATATGTTGCATCCTTGGAATGTCTTCCCGTTCAGCTCTTTTGCTCGGCTTTTGGCATCCGATATGGTCGAGTAATGGGCCCATCCCATGATAGTGGGGGCATACCAGCTAACTTTGACTTTGCGACTCAGCAGTATCCCCGCCCCACTCTCTATGGCGCGCACGTCCAACCTGGCGTTAAGTGTTGCACCGTGGAATTCTCGGCCATCTAAGGCTTCCACAGCTCTCGAAGCTTCTGCGCATTTTGAATACGTTATACGCGCTGAGGTATAGGTCAAGCCCGATGTGGCGGTGTCCGACACAGTGACGGATGAGAGGGCGCCAAAGGGCTCGGCCATATCGATGAGCTCTTCTTGCTTAGCGTCACGGGGTATATTGGACAATGCGACGGATCGAGAATCAAAGGGTGTTACAACCTCGATGACAGAGGCGCCTGCTCCGAAAGTCGCGCTGCAATTGTACATGACTCGCTGTGTTGTACCCACGGACGGAAGATGATTATCCTGCGCAGGACTTGGGGCCTACACCATAAAATCCTTGTAAGTTAGAAGACAATAATGCAATGACTGATGGACTGACAGTGTCGCGATCTACTTCTTGCTTGGGGGCTGCGATCTCATCTCCCATAGAAGCGTGAGACGTCTGATATTCTAGGGATGTTTGGGGCTTATCGGAGGATTGGTGCGAATAATGGCACAAGTCACCCTTGCCACATGTCCCGATGGCATAAAATCTGCAGGGCTGTTTGTATGTGGGGGCTGCATAAACGGCGTCTGCGTTTGGTGCGGAGGAGATGAAAACAGGGTGAGTGGTCTTTCGGAATGGGTCAGCAAACGCAGCAGCAGCGGCTGGTTGCGAGTGGCTGAATGTGCACGATCCTCCTTTTGTGCACTGTCCTTGCTGGAAAAACTTGCATGATCCAAATGGTAATGGCTTTTGAGCTCCAGGCGTGATTGATGAAATCGGTTTGGAAAATGCCGAGGGAATGAATTCTGATACAGGTTTTACGGATCTTGGACTTCTCCAACTCCTGGATGCTGCTGCACTGTCCTCTGGTGCTGGCGCGTGGAAGAATTTGCAAAGATCGCCAGAGCGACAAAAGCCTCGCTGATGATGTATACAGATGATCTGGGTGGGCTGACGGAAAGAGTCTGTATCCATCTTTTCATGAGAGTATATGCATGCATCGCCACGGGAGCACCCGTTAGTACGAAAGAAGTATTTGCACTGGACAGGTTCGGTCGACATTATAGTCAAGAAGCAAGCACACCAGGACGCAAGTATCAAGAGCGTCTGAAATATGCTTTGTACACGTGTACATGATGCTCTTTAGAAGAAAAAGGAAGGATAATGGGTTTCCGACGGCCGTTAGTAGCGCTGAGGCCAAAATGGGGGAGACGCTGATCATCTAAGGCGTGCGAGAGTAAATGAGTTTAGAATAGCCTTTGGAGAGAAACTGCAGTAATTCGTGTCGTCGTAAGAGAAGCGCGTACTGCATTAAACAAGAAGAGAAGCAGTGCCGCACCCCCGTCCGAGTTCTGCAGTTGAGTGGATTTGAGTATAAGTATTTCAGATTTTAAATTTGAGTCTTGACCACGGCCAAATTTGCGGTACCGGTCGATAGTGGCGTGCGAATAAAGCAAAGCATCCTTGACACTGAATCAGCCACTTGCATTCCTCCCCTCACCGCTGGTCGTTCTCAACTTCGCTCTAATTCACTTTGGTCGACATGTCCGACTCTCCCGTCAGGTTGGTTGACTCGTTTACCGCCCCCAAAGACGTTCTTCAGGAGTTTGCAGATCTCGCAGAGGAAGAAAATGTGGATCCGTTCGCGGAAACGCAGTCATCGCGCCAAATTGCTTCGCGGCAGTCCGACTATCATAACCGCAAGTACGGGCGTGTCGCACAGGAGAGCGCAGATGCCTTCAAGGAAGGTGAGGATGGCAAAGAGGGAGAGGGAGGATACAAGGAGGCGATGAGGTTGCAGCGCTTGGAAAATGAGGAGGCGAGGGTGCGCAGGGCCATCGAAGAGAAGGAGAAACAGGATAGAGAGGATGGGAAGATGAAGATGGACTTGGACAAAACTCCACCTGCCGCCGAAATTGAGGAGGCTGTGAAGGAACTCGAGGCCGCTGGTGCAAAACGCAAGCGTCGTTGGGACGTCCCGGACGAAAACACCGACCCTAACAAAGATGACACTGGGGAATGGTCAAAGGAGGCTCTAGAGTCTGCTGCGCCCAAGAAGCGTCGCTCTCGTTGGGACGCCACACCGGCAGATGTCGCCGTAGGGGAGACACCAAAACGTTCGCGATGGGACCAGACACCAGTTGCATCCAACGGTTTCGGAAATGATGTCCCAATGACACCTATCATCATGAATGCGCCAGGCTTCATGCAAGAGGACAAACACAACAGATACCTCACCGACGACGAACTTGATGCCGTCCTCCCTGCCGCTGGGTACGCCATTGTCACACCTCCTCCAGGTTACGCACCATCTGTCGCCCCCCGGAAACTCATGGCTACACCTGTCACTGAGGTTGGAGGCTTTCAGATTCAGGAAAGCTCCGACGCTGCTGCTATGGCTGCAGCAGCAGGCCTTGCGCCTGAGCTACCCACAGAAATCCCTGGCGTTGGTAGTTTGGCCTTCTTCAAAGCTGAGGATGCTCAGTATTTCGCGAAGATTTTGAAGGAGGAGGATGAGACAGAGCTTACGGTTGACGAAATGAAGGAGCGCAAGATCATGCGACTGCTGCTGAAGATCAAGAACGGCACACCACCCGTCCGTAAAACTGCTCTCCGACAGATTACAGACAAAGCCCGTGAATTCGGTGCTGGGCCTCTCTTCGACAAAATATTGCCATTGCTGATGGAGCGAACGTTGGAGGACCAGGAGCGCCACTTGCTCGTCAAAGTCATTGATCGAGTGCTCTACAAGCTCGATGATCTCGTCCGCCCGTATGTGCATAAAATCCTCGTCGTTATTGAACCTCTCCTCATCGACGAAGATTATTACGCTCGTGTCGAAGGGCGTGAAATCATTTCCAACTTGTCGAAAGCCGCTGGTCTTGCCCACATGATCTCCACCATGCGACCAGATATTGACCACGCCGACGAATATGTGCGAAACACCACTGCTCGCGCGTTCTCCGTCGTGGCCTCCGCTCTCGGCATCCCATCCCTCCTCCCCTTCTTGAAAGCCGTATGTCGCAGTAAAAAATCTTGGCAGGCGCGTCACACCGGTATCCGAATTGTCCAGCAAATCGCTATCATGATGGGTTGTGCCGTACTACCGCACTTGCGAAACCTTGTGAACTGTATCGCCCACGGCCTTGCCGACGAGCAGCAGAAAGTCAGGACGATGACTGCGCTCGGTTTGGCTGCTCTCGCAGAGGCTGCTGCTCCGTATGGTATCGAGTCTTTCGACGAGGTTCTCAAGCCCCTCTGGCTGGGTATCCGTCTGCACCGTGGCAAAGGGCTTGCTGCCTTCTTGAAGGCCATCGGCTTCATTATCCCCCTCATGGACCCCGAATATGCGTCTTATTACACCAAAGAAGTCACGGTTATTCTCATCCGTGAGTTCCAGACGTCCGACGAGGAGATGAAGAAGATTGTCTTGAAGGTGGTCAAGCAGTGTGCGGCGACTGAGGGTGTTACCCCGCAGTACATCAAGCAAGATATCCTTCCGGACTTCTTCAAAGCATTCTGGGTGCGCCGCATGGCGCTTGATAGGCGGAACTACAGGCAGGTGGTAGAGACCACTGTCGAGTTGGCACAGAAGGCAGGCGTATCGGAGATCGTGGGCAAAATTGTCAACGAACTGAAGGATGAGGCGGAGCCTTACCGGAAGATGGTTATGGAGACTATCACGAAAGTTGTGGCTACCCTTGGTGCGTCTGATATCGACGAGCGTTTAGAGATGCGACTGGTGGACGGCATCATCTATTCGTTCCAGGAGCAGACGACCGAGGATCAAGTCATGTTGGACGGCTTCGGAACGGTCGTACACGCACTTGGTGCGTCGCATTTGCTAAATGAATCACGTCTCTCGCTAACTATTCCATTTCAATTTACAGGTATCCGAGTCAAGCCTTATCTCACTCAGATTGTCACTACCATCCTTTGGCGTCTCAATAACAAGAGTGCAAAGGTCCGACAACAGGCCGCAGATCTAACTACCCGCCTCGCCATTGTTATCAAGCAGTGCGGCGAGGACCAGCAATTGCGCACGCTTGGTCTCGTGCTCTTCGAGCAGTTGGGTGAAGAGTACCCTGACACACTTGGTAGTATCATCGCTGCTGAGGGCGCCATCGCCAACGTCGTGGGTATGACCCAGATGAACCCGCCCGTCAAGGACCTTCTCCCACGCATGACCCCCATTCTGCGGAATCGACACGAAAAAGTGCAGGAAGCATCCATCAATTTGATTGGTCGTATTGGTGAGTCGTTCAAAACCAGCAACTTCTCAGTTACTGATAATTCATACGCACTTCACAGCCGATCGTGGGGCAGAGTTTGTTCCCGCGCGAGAGTGGATGCGAATTTGTTTTGAGCTACTTGACCTGCTCAAGGCCCACAAGAAGGGCATTCGCCGAGCAGCTGTCAACTCTTTTGGCTACATCGCAAAATCCCTAGGTCCCCAAGATGTCCTCTCCGTCCTCCTGACCAATTTGCGTGTCCAAGAGCGCCAGAGCCGAGTTTGCAGCACCGTCGCCATTGCTATCGTCGCCGAGACCTGTGGGCCCTTCACCTGCATCCCCGCCATCCTCAATGAGTACCGAACCGCTGAGCTAAACGTGCGCACCGGGTGTCTGAAGGCGCTCTCCTTCGTATTCGAGTACGTCGGCCCGCAGTCCGCGTACTACGCTGACTCAGTCGTCACCATGCTGGAGGATGCTTTAACCGACCGCGACTTAGTGCATCGGCAGACGGCCAGCACGATCGTGAAGCATCTCGCGTTGGGCGTGGCGGGGCTTGGATGCGAAGACTCGATGCTGCACCTTATGAACCTCGTGTGGCCGAACTGCTTCGAAACATCTCCGCACGTAATTGGCGCGGTCATGGACGCAATTGAGGCGATGCGCGTCACACTCGGACCCGGGGTGCTGTTGAGCTATGTGCTGCAGGGTCTGTTCCACCCAGCGAGGAAGGTGCGAGAGGTATATTGGCGCGTGTACAATGCGCTCTATCTGGGCGCTGCGGATGCGCTTGTGCCGTTCTATCCTGATCTGGGCGAGCTGAGCGAGGGGCAGAATGTGTATGATAGGCACCCGCTGCAGATGTTTATCTAGGTTCTAGTAATTGGCTGTCTTCTTTACTTTATGTTGTCTGCTGATAAATACGATATGTATCATCAAAGAAAGTTCATGCAGTCCCCTGCCAACCCCGTCAGCCTCGCTCGAAGTGAGCTTGATGAATCGGGTATGCTACACTGTTGAGTGATCTTTTTCATTCAAAACTGCCAGTACTGCTACTACAGAGTATGTTAAACCGACTTTCCATGCTACTCCAGCAAACTCCTGCGAAGCATGTAGAAACACCGTCAGGACCTGCGCCACAACTTCAAGAAGGCAATAGACAACTCACAAAAGGTAGGGGGTAAAGCCGCTGCCAAACGCGCTATCGTCAACACAACGGCAGGTACACTGGGTCGCATCAGCCACCGTGTACACGCCGCCGCTCGGGAGGGGGCCGCCGTAGATCTGCCTTTGCCGAGTTTCTGTCACCGCCGAGTCCGCGGTCACGGACATCCCCAAGGAGCCGTCCGGTAGGTACCCCAGATGGGCGATGCAGTATAACAGGTTTTATCGCAGGAGTCCCAGAGCGCGACCACCTTGGATGTCCGGACGATAGCACGTCGTGGTCCTTGTGACCACCGGCAACCTTTCTACTTTCTGCACTCCATGGGGACATGAAGTCCAGGATCGATCTAGAGGGACAGAGGTCAGTGGAGACAGGCCCTCCTCACGCACTGCAGACAAAGTGTATGTTCAGCAACGGTGTGGTGCAAAGCGAGAGGGGCGCCCGGCGATGTACTAACCTGACACGAGCAGCACGACGCCTGCCATGCAACACGGGTAGTGAGCCCGATTTCAGCCCCGCTGAGTGGTGCATGGTGGATAGTGAAACAGGGGAAAGAAGCCGGTGTTCGTCACGCACCTGCAAAACGAAGCGTGTGGTCAGCAACGGTGCGGCAAAATGCGAGGGGTCGATGCACTGACCTGATACTAGCAGCACGACACCAACCATGCATCACGAGCTAGCCAGCCCGATTTCAGCCCGGCTGAGTGGCAGCATGGTATTGAATGGAAGAAGGGAGAGAAAGAGTGTGGAGGACGATGAGAGAGGATGGGAAGGTGTCGAGATGAGGGAAATACACGATAACCACGGCTCCTTATATACACCTTCAAGGCCGCTGTGGGGCTGACAAGTTTTCTGTCGCCCCCCTGAGAGGCTGGCTGCCAAGGAATGAGACACAATCTCGTTTAAAACAAATTCACCGAGGTGCCCGGTACCCTCGTCAGCCCTGAGTGAGCGAAACCCGGGTTAGGGCTGACTATGCTGACTCTGACTGGATTCATTGCCCTATGGCCTGGCCGAAATCAAAATACGCGTGCTGGTCTTACATTTTACCGTGTAGGCTCGAGAGTATAGGGGTAACATATTTAGGGCGTGGGCAATCGCGTCGAGACTCTAGAGAGGTTTTGGTTTCGCTCCACTTAAGTTAAAGTAGTAGAAGCGACCAGATCACGTGTGTTCCCTCTGCCAGGGCTCGAAAACAGGTACTTACGGGCCACGGGAGGGTACAACTTACAAGGTTGAGCTGAGGGCTCCCCGGTCTCGTGATATGGTATTCTGCACACGTTGAAAATAAGTGCTAGCGTTGAGGCGCTTGTGTCACTCACTACGGTAGCAAGGATTGGCTGTAAATGTGTGGCACATCAGTGCACACATGCTCCGAGACAGTATGTACATACAAGTTATGAAGGCAGTCATCAGGGGAAAATATGCCAATGTAGAGGAACGTCGATATCTCAAGGCTCGAGCGAAGAATGACCGAGGCGCGCGCGCATTCTTCTCATTCTTCAACCCTTCTACGAGTCCGCATACGTCTCTAAGAACTCTGGATGCATGTAGACGCTCAACTTGTACCCCCCGCTCCTCCAACTGGCAGTCATTGAATGCTGGATTTAAGCGCATTATATAGCTCGAGGTCGGTAGCACTGACATACTCCTTTGGGCCTTGCCCCATACAAAAAGCCGAGTTGTGGATGATAACAGCCGTTTGCGCTTGGGATAAGAGCCAATATACATTCTCACTCTGATGGGCCAACTTTTCATGTTGAGAGCTGAATGGCGGCCGAACTAGCCTTGGGATCAGGTATACAGTCCTGATGTTGAAAGATGTCTTCATGTCGGCGGTGAGCCACGTGCATACTTCGCTGCGTTTTTCGACGCAGTATAGGAAGGCCCATTTGAGAGAGTCGCAGTCGTGCTTGTAGATTGGTTCAACACTGCCCTGGCGGAAATTGGTGTTATTTTCGAGAAGGTCAAGGGAGAGAAAGGGGATTGTGCCGGTGCGTTCTAGGTTCAAATTGTGCGCTATGCGATTCATGCGTGATAGGTCGTAGTCGTTTAGAACCCCTGATTTTTCGACAGGATCCCACATCAGGTTTCCAGGGCTGATATCGCAGTGCCTGATGCCACCAATCCAAAGAGCGTAGTGGCCTTGAAAACATGAGAATCATGGCAAAGGGAACAGCAAACGGTGCTTACAGTCAACAACATCCCCGAATGCCTTGAGGAGTTCTTCGGAATTCAAAATCTCAATCCTATCCAGCTCCTTGAATACAAGTAAGCGAGGTGTTTGAGGTCCACAACGGGCTTGCTTCTTCTCCTCCTCGCTCCCCTCGCTCCCCTCGCTCAGCCCCAACGCTTCTCTGATGGCGGCAGTCGTACACTTCAGGTCCTTTGAACAAAGGAGCTCTGGCAAGTGTCCGCGAACGTTGTCATTCTTTTCGCCGATCTGCACACTTTCTGGCCATGCGACTTTTGGAATATACTTGATGGTTCCTTCTAAAGTTGGGAAGGCCTTGTTATGGTTGGCTACACTGTGCGATACTCTCAGTAATTTATCGAAACCGACATTTTGAGTCGACTGCAGGTCGCCGGTGAGTACTAGTCGGAAGGGCATAGCGCCCGAGCGACTGGCAACGGGAGTTAAATCATATCACGGGAACCCCCCTATGTTTCCCTAGAACATTGATATTAGTCAAATTCGGGCCTTGGATATTGAATATGCAACGCCTATGGCCTCAAATACGCAAACTTTGGACAAAGATGGCTTCGTTTGAGCCTCAAATCAACCTCAAATGCACAAACTTTGGATAAAGATGAGGTCAATTTTGGGCCTCGCAAAAATCCGGACAAACATGGGAGTCAGGAGTTAGAATGGAGAGTGGTTGAGATAGATCCTGTCAAGGAGATAGCCACAGGTGGGGTGCGTAGAAAATAGATGTAGAGGAACATCGATATCCAATCGATATCTCAACTTGCAAGACCAAGAAGTGAAGAATGAGTGTAGGGCTTTGGCGCGCATGGATAATTGTCTGAAGCTTGCCTTGTATATTTACACCGCACTGCCGGCCGCAAGCGAGTACATCCTAGTGCCGAGGATGCGAACGTTTAAGTACATCAGGTTGCAACTTTCAATATCGCGAGTGAGATGCACACTTCGCAGCAAGATGGTATCTGTTCTACAACTTGAGACATTCACGTAACACTGATATTTTATTCTTCCCATTCTTCGCCGGACCCCTCTCCCCAGCTCGCATTACGCCTCTAAGAACTCTTAACACATGTAAACGCTCAACTTGTACCCCCCGCTCCTCAAGCGGGCAGTCATTGGATGCTGGATTTGAGTGCAGTATATAGCTCGAAGTCGGTGGCACCGACATACTCCTTTGGGCCTCGTCCCGTACGAAAAGCCGTGTTATGGATGGTAAGATCCGTTTGCGCTTGGGATAAGAGCCAATACACATTCTCGCCCTGTTGGGACAAATTTGCATGTTTAGAGCTGAATGGCGGCCGAACTAGCCGTGGGACCAGGTATACAGTCCTGATGTTGAAAGATGTCTTCATGTCGGCGGTGAGCCACGTGCATACTTCGCTGCGTCTTTCGACGCAGTATAGGAGGGCCCATTTGAGAGAGTCGCAGTCGTGCTTGTAGATCGGTTCAACACTGCCCTGGCGGAAATTGTTGGTGTTTTCGAGAAGGTCAAGGGAGAGAAAGGGGATTCAATCGTGCCGGTGCGTTCCAGGTTCCGACTGTGCGCTGCGCTTTTCATGCGTGATAGGTCGTAGTCGTTTAGAACGCCTTTTTTATCGTCAAGATTCCACATCAGGGTTCCAGGGCTGATATCGCAGTGCCTGATGCCGCCCATCCAAAGAGCGTAATGGCCTTTGAAAACATGAGAATCGTGGCAAAGGGAACAGCAAACGGTACTTACAGTCAACAATATCCGCGAATGCCTTGAGGAGTTCACCGGAACTCAAAGTCTCAATCCCATCCAACTCCTTGAATACGAGTAGGCGAGGTGTTCGAGGTCCACAACGAGCCTGCTTCTCCTCCTCCTCGCTCTCCTCGCGAAGCCCCAACGCTTCTCTGATGACGGCAGTCGTGCACTCCAGGTCCTTCGAACAAAGGAGTTCTGCCAAGTGTCCGCGAACGTTTCCATCCTTTTCGCCAATCTTCACAGCTTCGTTGAGAATTTCGACTTCGCTGACTCGTGTGCTTTCTGGCCATGCAACTTTTAGAACCCACTTTCCTGGTACAGGAACGCCGCCACGCGTAGCACGACCAAGGAGTGTGGCGCGCTCGTAGATGATACTTCCAACAAGGGTGACCACGAATTCATTTTGGTTTTAATCGTCCTTTGTGGCGGGGAAGCGGATTATGGTGGGAGGTTTTGAGGGCGGGGGTGCAGGTTGAGGCTCAAGTTTGTCGCCCTCTGCAGCGGGTAAGAGGTTTTCGGCGAGCGGTTTGGGGACTGGACCGGCGTTGTAAGGCTTGAGTTCGTGATGGAAGCCCCAATTCCCGCGATCAAAACGTTGCAAAGCTGCCAGTAAAGTCACGAAACGAGGGAAATCTTTAATCCAGTTGAGGCCATGCGACTGGATAGCGCCCTGCCGATCGTAAAACCATATCCAGAGGGTTCCGTCTGCAAGGCGAAATTCATAAAAGAAATGCTAGATGAGAGGGAACCATTTACCTTCAACGATCATATTGATGACCTTCATAACTCCCGCCGCCCTGTTGATGCTTTCAAGTGCATAAGACGCCGACTGAACTATAGCAGGAAATTTGGGTGTGGATGTTCGGCGCTTCTTTGACCCAGCTTGAGAGTCGGTGTTAGGTGCCTTACGTTTGGAGCCAGTAGCTGTGGATGTTGTTTGGTCAGCAGCAGGATAGGCGTTAGAACTTTTAATACGCACGACTGTGATTGTCGCCAGTCGACGAGGTCATACCTGAGACTGCCCTAGTAGCTGTGCAAGTGAGCCAGTCAGTGTCAAAATGCGTGTCAAAAGTTGATTACACACAAGGGTTATTGTAGTTAGTCGTGGCGGACACTGAGGCTTGATGAAAGGTCAGTTCACAACACGATCGTAAGAATGAACTGGCTCACCTGACATTTCCGACTGTTCATCGGCTTCTTGCATTGCTGCCAACAAATCATCTTGGACTGTAACTTTGGGAGGTGAAAACGTCGTGGCTTTGCGCAAGAGCCATGACGTGGGTAGGGTTTCCATTTTGTTCGTCGTCGTCTTCTTGAACTCCATATTGCACAATATGGCGCACACCGGAAATTGACCCCTTTGATTGGAAGCCCGGGGCCCAGCGAAGATCGTCTCCTTAGGCTTAGCCGCCTTTTCCATTAGCTCTGAGCGTGACAAAGGCGGCGCACTCTTCGGTCGGGCAGCAGTGAAAGCGGCCATGGAGCTCGCTTCAGCGATGATGACGATGTCGGGGCGGCGGGCGATTTTGTCCCCGTTGATTGTGCTGGCGATATCCTGGTGGTGATTGATGTGGAAGAGAATATACGATGGGTCTGGGTCGCGCAGAAGGTCTTTGAACTGTCCTTGCTCGGCAAGGAGTAGGTCGAGAACTCCGTTCGAGAGTTCAACGAATGGAGGGTATCGGGGGACCTCGGTCGGGTGTCCACGCTAGAGCGGTTGGTGAGCACAAATCACGTAAAATGAGAGTTAGAGCTCACTATCCACTCAAGCCCTTTGTGATGAGCGTGCGCGCTTCGAACGCTGCCCCAGCTTTCTTGCCTGTCGGCGCGTTGCACAACCGAGTTGCTCGCTCCAAAACTTTCTGAAGCAGCTCCTTTGGGGCGGTCGAGGCCTCGCTGGGTTGGGCTACATCCTTTAGCAGCACTCCTAGAAGGTTGTCGAAACAAACATCCACAGTTGACTGCAGGTCGCCGATGAGGGATAGCACAGCATCCGCGCGACTAGATACGGGCGCTTCCAATGTCTGAATCTGGTCACTCAACTGTTCACCTGAAGCGGCTCTTCCAACTCTGCCAGTGGCTCCAAAAACGCCCAGCAACCCAAAAGTTGCCTCAAGCTTAAAATCGACGCCATATGCGGTATCGTCAACCGCGACAGCTGCAGCGAACGGTGTGCCACGGGCTGCTGGGTGAGTCACATGATATATCAGCTGTCATTTTGCATATGGCGTCGATTACAGGCTCGAAGTAATATTTGGGTTGTTGGGCGTCTTCGGAGCCGCTAGCAGAGCTGGAAGAGCCGCTTCAGTTGAGTGAACAGTTGAGTGAACAGATTCAGACATTGGGGGAATGTGGCAGATCAAATACTGAGTAATTCATGCTTCAAGGATGTCTTAAAAACAATCACCAACGTGGGTGCATGCTTTACATGAGGCAAAAGATTGATTGCCATTCTCAGAATATTGGAGGCCCATCCAAGGCCCATCCCCCTTATTGAGCCATTTTGCCACCTCCGAAGCATACTGTAGCACTCTCGGAACCTCGAGGCCGGCGGGGTATCGAAATCAACAACCCATCTCTGATGCGATAAGACGTTTTGATAATCGGATCAGGCCTTGCTGCGGAAAGTGAAA
>KV417493.1:183165-344950 GCA_001630335.1 Athelia psychrophila | reverse complement strand
ACAAACATAACAGATACCTCACCGACGATGAACTTGATGCCGTCCTCCCTGCCGCTGGGTATGCCATTGTCACACCTCCTCCAGGTTATGCACCATCTGTCGCCCCCCGGAAACTCATGGCTACACCTGTCACTGAGGTTGGAGGCTTTCAGATTCAGGAAAGCTCCGACGCTGCTGCTATGGCTGCAGCAGCAGGCCTTGCGCCTGAGCTACCCACAGAAATCCCTGGCGTTGGTAGTTTGGCCTTCTTCAAAGCTGAGGATGCTCAGTATTTCGCGAAGATTTTGAAGGAGGAGGATGAGACAGAGCTTACGGTTGACGAAATGAAGGAGCGCAAGATCATGCGACTGCTGCTGAAGATCAAGAACGGCACACCACCCGTCCGTAAAACTGCTCTCCGACAGATTACAGACAAAGCCCGTGAATTCGGTGCTGGGCCTCTCTTCGACAAAATATTGCCATTGCTGATGGAGCGAACGTTGGAGGACCAGGAGCGCCACTTGCTCGTCAAAGTCATTGATCGAGTGCTCTACAAGCTCGATGATCTCGTCCGCCCGTATGTGCATAAAATCCTCGTCGTTATTGAACCTCTCCTCATCGACGAAGATTATTACGCTCGTGTCGAAGGGCGTGAAATCATTTCCAACTTGTCGAAAGCCGCTGGTCTTGCGCACATGATCTCCACCATGCGACCAGATATTGACCACGCCGACGAATATGTGCGAAACACCACTGCTCGCGCGTTCTCCGTCGTGGCCTCCGCTCTCGGCATCCCATCCCTCCTCCCCTTCTTGAAAGCCGTATGTCGCAGTAAAAAATCTTGGCAGGCGCGTCACACCGGTATCCGAATTGTCCAGCAAATCGCTATCATGATGGGTTGTGCCGTACTACCGCACTTGCGAAACCTTGTGAACTGTATCGCCCACGGCCTTGCCGACGAGCAGCAGAAAGTCAGGACGATGACTGCGCTCGGTTTGGCTGCTCTCGCAGAGGCTGCTGCTCCATACGGTATCGAGTCTTTCGACGAGGTTCTCAAACCCCTCTGGCTGGGTATCCGTCTGCACCGTGGCAAAGGGCTCGCTGCCTTCTTGAAGGCCATCGGCTTCATTATCCCCCTCATGGACCCCGAATATGCGTCTTATTACACCAAAGAAGTCACGGTTATCCTCATCCGCGAGTTCCAGACGTCCGACGAGGAGATGAAGAAGATTGTCTTGAAGGTGGTCAAGCAGTGTGCGGCGACTGAGGGTGTTACCCCGCAGTACATCAAGCAAGATATCCTTCCGGACTTCTTCAAAGCATTCTGGGTGCGCCGCATGGCGCTTGATAGGCGGAACTACAGGCAGGTGGTAGAGACCACTGTCGAGTTGGCACAGAAGGCAGGCGTATCGGAGATCGTGGGCAAAATTGTCAACGAACTGAAGGATGAGGCGGAGCCTTACCGGAAGATGGTTATGGAGACTATCACGAAAGTTGTGGCTACCCTTGGTGCGTCTGATATCGACGAGCGTTTAGAGATGCGACTTGTGGACGGCATCATCTATTCGTTCCAGGAGCAGACGACCGAGGATCAAGTCATGTTGGACGGCTTCGGAACGGTCGTACACGCACTTGGTGCGTCGCATTTGCTAAATGAATCACGTCTCTCGCTAACTATTCCATTTCAATCTACAGGTATCCGAGTCAAGCCTTATCTCACTCAGATTGTCACTACCATCCTTTGGCGTCTCAATAACAAGAGTGCAAAGGTCCGACAACAGGCCGCAGATCTAACTACCCGCCTCGCCATTGTTATCAAGCAGTGTGGCGAGGACCAGCAATTGCGCACGCTTGGTCTCGTGCTCTTCGAGCAGTTGGGTGAAGAGTACCCTGACACACTTGGTAGCATCATCGCTGCTGAGGGCGCCATCGCCAACGTCGTGGGTATGACCCAGATGAACCCGCCCGTCAAGGACCTTCTCCCACGCATGACCCCCATTCTGCGGAATCGACACGAAAAAGTGCAGGAAGCATCCATCAATTTGATTGGTCGTATTGGTGAGTCGTTCAAAACCAACGACTTTCCAGTTACTGATAATTCATTCGCTTTTCACAGCCGATCGTGGGGCAGAGTTTGTTCCCGCGCGAGAGTGGATGCGAATTTGTTTTGAGCTACTTGACCTGCTCAAGGCCCACAAGAAGGGCATTCGCCGAGCAGCTGTCAACTCTTTTGGCTACATCGCAAAATCCCTAGGTCCCCAAGATGTCCTCTCCGTCCTCCTGACCAATTTGCGTGTCCAAGAGCGCCAGAGCCGAGTTTGCAGCACCGTCGCCATTGCTATCGTCGCCGAGACCTGTGGGCCCTTCACCTGCATCCCCGCCATCCTCAATGAGTACCGAACCGCTGAGCTGAACGTGCGCACCGGGTGTCTGAAGGCGCTCTCCTTCGTATTCGAGTACGTCGGCCCGCAGTCCGCGTACTACGCTGACTCAGTCGTCACCATGCTGGAGGATGCTTTAACCGACCGCGACTTAGTGCATCGGCAGACGGCCAGCACGATCGTGAAGCATCTCGCGTTGGGCGTGGCGGGGCTTGGATGCGAAGACTCGATGCTGCACCTTATGAACCTCGTGTGGCCGAACTGCTTCGAAACATCTCCGCACGTAATTGGCGCGGTCATGGACGCAATTGAGGCGATGCGCGTCACACTCGGGCCCGGGGTGCTGTTGAGCTATGTGCTGCAGGGCCTGTTCCACCCAGCGAGGAAGGTGCGGGAGGTATATTGGCGCGTGTACAATGCGCTCTATCTGGGCGCTGCGGATGCGCTTGTGCCGTTCTATCCTGATCTGGGCGAGCTGAGTGAGGGGCAGAATGTGTATGATAGGCACCCGCTGCAGATGTTTATCTAGGTTCTAGTAATTGGCTGTCTTCTTTACTTTATGTTGTCTGCTGATAAATACGATATGTATCATCAAAGAAAGTTCATGCAGTCCCCTGCCAACCCCGTCAGCCTCGCTCGAGGTGAGCTTGATGAATCGGGTATGCTACACTGTTGAGTGATCTTTTTCATTCAAAACTGCCAGTACTGCTACTACAGAGTATGTTAAACCGACTTTCCATGCTACTCCAGCAAACTCCTGTGGGACATGTAGAAGCACCGTCAGGATATGTGCAACAACTTCAAGAAGGCAATAGACAACTCACAAAAGGTAGGGGGTAAAGCCGCTGCCAAACGCGCCATCGTCAACACAGCGGCAGATACACTGGGTCGCATCAGCTACCGTGTACCCGCCGTCGCTCGGGAGAGGGCCGCCGTAGATCTGCCTTTGCGCCGAGTATCTGTCACCGCCGGGTCCGCGGTCACGGGCATCCCCAAGGAGCCGTCCGGTAGGTACCCCAGATGGACGGTGCAGTATAACAAGTGTTCTCGCAGGAGTCCCAGAGCACGACCCCCTTGGATGTCCGGACGATAGCACGTCGTGGTCCTTGTGACCACCGGCAACCTTTCTACTTTCTGCACTCCATGGGGACATGAAGTCCAGGATCGATCTAGAGGGACAGAGGTCAGTGGAGACAGGCCCTCCTCACGCACTGCAGACAAAGTGTATGTTCAGCAACGGTGTGGTGCAAAGCGAGAGGGGCGATGTACTAACCTGACACGAGCAGCACGACGCCTGCCATGCAACACGGGTAGTGAGCCCGATTTCAGCCCCGCTGAGTGGTGCATGGTGGATAATGAAACAGGGGAAAGAGGCCAGTGCCGATCACGCACCTTCAAAACGAAGCGTGTGGTCAGCAACGGTGCGGCAAAATGCGAGGGGCCGATGCACTGACCTGATACTAGCAGCACGACGCCAGCCATGCATCACGGGCTAGCCAGCCCGATTTCAACCTGGCTGAGTGGCAGCATGGTATTGAATGGAAGAAGGAAGAGAAAGTGTGTGAAGGACGATGAGAGAAGGGGGGAAGGTGTCGAGATGAGGGAAATACACGATAACCACGGCTCCTTATATACATCTTCAAGGCCCCTGTGGGGCTGACAGCTTTTCTGTCGCCCCCCTGAGAGGCTGGCTGCCAAGGAATGAGACACAGTCTCGTTTAAAACAAATTCACCGAGGTGCCCGGTACCCTCGTCAGCCCTTCGCGAGCGAAACCTGGGTTGGGGCTGACTGGGCTGACTCTGACTGGATTCATTGCCTTTTGGCCTGGCCGAAATCAAAATACGCGTGCTGGTCTTACATTTTACCGTGTAGGCTCGAGAGTATAGGGGTAACATATTTAGGGCGTGGGCAATCGCGTCGAGACTCTAGAGAGGTTTTGGTTTCGCTCCAGTTAAGTAAGTAGACAGCGACCGGATCACGTGTGTTCCCTCTGCCAGGGCTCGAAATACAGGTACTTTAACTTACGGGCGGGTACAAGGTTCAACGTTGAGCTGAGGTCTCCCTGGTCTCGTGATATCGTATTCTGCACACGTTGAAAATAAGTGCTAGCGTTGAGGCGCTTGTGTCACTCACTACGGTAGCAAGGATTGGCTGTAAATGTGTGGCACATCAGTGCACACATGCTCCGAGACAGTATGTGCATACAAGTTATGAAGGCAGTCATCAGGGGAAAATATACCAATGTAGAGGAACGTCGATATCTCAAGGCTCGAGCGAAGAATGACCGAGGCGCGCGCGCATTCTTCTCATTCTTCAACCCTTCTACGAGTCCGCATACGTCTCTAAGAACTCTGGATGCATGTAGACGCTCAACTTGTACCCCCCGCTCCTCCAACTGGCAGTCATTGGATGCTGGATTTGAGCGCATTATATAGCTCGAGGTCGGTAGCACCGACATACTCCTTTGGGCCTCGCCCCATACAAAAAGCCGAGTTGTGGATGGTAAGATCCGTTTGCGCTTGGGATAAGAGCCAATACACATTCTCGCCCTGTTGGGACAACTTTGCATGTTTAGAGCTGAATGGCGGCCGAACTAGCCGTGGGACCAGGTATACAGTCCTGATGTTGAGGGATGTCTTCATGTCGGTGGTGAGCCACTTGTGTACCTTGCTGGGTTTTTCGATGCAGTATAGGAAGACCCATTTGAGAGAGTCGCAGTCGTGCTTGTAGGTCGGTTCAACACTGCCCTGGCGGAATTTGTTGGTGTTTTCGAGAAGGTCAAGGGAGAGAAAGGGGATTGTGCCGGTGCGTTCTAGGTTCTGACTGTGCGCTACGCTATTCATGCGTGATAGGTCGTAGTCGTTTAGAACCCCTGATTTTTCGACAGGATTCCACATCAGGTTTCCAGGGCTGATATCGCAGTGCCTGATGCCACCCATCCAAAGAGCGTAATGGCCTTTGAAAACATGAGAATCGTGGCAAAGGGAACAGCAAACGGTGCTTACAGTCAACAACATCCCCGAATGCCTTGAGGAGTTCTTCGGAATTCAAAGTCTCAATCCTATCCAACTCCTTGAATACGAGTAGGCGAGGTGTTCGAGGTCCACAACGGGCTTGCTTCTTCTCCTCCTCGCTCTCCTCGCTCAGCCCCAACGCTTCCCTGATGACGGCAGTCGTGCACTCCAGGTCCTTCGAACAAAGGAGCTCTGGCAAGTGTCCGCGAACGTTTCCATCCTTTTCGCCAATCTTCACAGCTTCGTTGAGAATTTCGACTTCACTGACTCGTGTGCTTTCTGGCCATGCGACTTTGAGAACCCACTTTCCTGGTACAGGAACGCCGCCACGCGTAGCACGACCAAGGAGTGTGGCGCGCTCGTAGATGATACTTCCAACAAGGGTGACCACGAATTCATTTTGGTTTTAATCGTCCTTTGTGGCGGGGAAGCGGATTATGGTGAGAGGTTTTGAGGGCGGGGGTGCAGGTTGAGGCTCAAGTTTGTCGCCCTCTGCAGCGGGTAAGAGGTTTTCAGCGAGAGGTTTGGGGACTGGACCGGCGTTGTAAGGCTTGAGTTCGTGATGGAAGCCCCAATTCCCGCGATCAAAACGTTGCAAAGCTGCCAGTAAAGTCACGAAACGAGGGAAATCTTTAATCCAGTCGAGGCCATGCGACTGGATAGCACCCTGCCGATCGTAAAACCATATCCAGAGGGTTCCGTCTGCAAGGTGAAATTCATAAAAGAAATGCTAGATGAGAGGGAACCATTTACCTTCAACGATCATATTGATGACCTTCATAACTCCCGCCGCCCTGTTGATGCTTTCAAGTGCATAAGACGCCGACTGAACTATAGCAGGAAATTTGGGTGTGGATGTTCGGCGCTTCTTTGACCCAGCTTGAGAGTCGGTGTTAGGTGCCTTACGTTTGGAGCCAGTAGCTGTGGATGTTGTTTGGTCAGCAGCAGGATAGGCGTTAGAACTTTTAATACGCACGACTGTGATTGTCGCCAGTCGACGAGGTCATACCTGAGACTGCCCTAGTAGCTGTGCAAGTGAGCCAGTCAGTGTCAAAATGCGTGTCAAAAGTTGATTACACACAAGGGTTATTGTAGTTAGTCGTGGCGGACACTGAGGCTTGATGAAAGGTCAGTTCACAACACGATCGTAAGAATGAACTGGCTCACCTGACATTTCCAACTGTTCATCGACTTCTTGCATTGCTGACAACAAATCATCTTGGACTGTAACTATGGGAGGTGAAAACGTCGTGGCTTTGCGCAAGAGCCATGACGTGAGTAGGGTTTCCATTTTGTTCGTCGTCGTCTTCTTGAACTCCATATTGCACAATATGGCGCACACCGGAAATTGACCCCTTTGATTGGAAGCCCGGGGCCCAGCGAAGATCGTCTCCTTAGGCTTAGCCGCCTTTTCCATTAGCTCTGAGCGTGACAAAGGTGGCGCACTCTTCGGTCGGGCAGCAGTGAAAGCGGCCATGGAGCTCGCTTCAGCGATGATGACGATGTCGGGGCGGCGGGCGATTTTGTCCCCGTTGATTGTGCTGGCAATATCCTGGTGGTGATTGATGTGGAAGAGAATATACGATGGGTCTGGGTCGCGCAGAAGGTCTTTGAACTGTCCTTTCTCGGCAAGGAGTAGGTCGAGAACTCCGTTCGAGAGTTCAACGAATGGAGGGTATCGGGGGACCTCGGTCGGGGCGTCCACGCTAGAGCGGTTGGTGAGCGCAAATCACGTAAAATGACAGTTGGAACTCACTATCTACTCAAGCCCTTTGTGATGAGCGTGCGCACTTCGAACGCTGCCCCAGCTTTAAGTTTCTCGCCTGTCGGCGCGTTGCACAACCGAGTTGCTCGCTCTAAAACTTTCTGAAGCAGCTCCTTTGGGGCGGTGGAGGCCTCGCTGAGTTGGGCTACATCCTTTGGCGCTAGCAGCACTCCTAGATGGTTGTCGAAACAGACATCCACAGTCGACTGCAGGTCGATGAGGAATAGCACAGCATCCGCGCGACTAGATACGGGCGCTTTCAAGGTCTGAATCTGTTCATTCAACTGTTCCCCTGAAGCGGCTCTTCCTACTCTACCAGTGGCTCCAAAGACGCCCAACAACCCAAAAATTGCCTCAAGCTTAAAATTGACGCCATATGCGGTATCGTGACAGCTGGGTGAGTCACATGATATATCAGCTGTCATTTCGCATATGGCGTCGATTAAAAGCTCGAAGTAATCTTTGGGTTGTTGTGGGGTCGGGCAACGCCTCACAAATTCCGTGAATAGGCGCTCGTGCTAAACCGACGCGGAAAGTGGTATCGCATTCGTTTTGTGTTCCACACATCATCCAACATAGTTTTTAACTGAAGTAGTGATATGAATATTTCGTATAGTAGTACTGTAATATGTGTGAGCAAAAATTAGGTATAAAACCGAATTATGTAGCGAAATATAAGGAGATTAGTGGGCGACGTGCCTAACTTGAAGCCATCCGACTGCGCTTAATGTGTCGTCTTCGCATCGAGTTTCTCTGCAGCCACATCGGCTTTTGACTCAATTCAAACTGACGGATCGCATAAAATGTACCTTATCATGAAAGTCTTTCGTGTAGATTTTTTTATTTCGATGTTCTAAGCCTATTTTAACACTGGTTTGAGCCGTCAGAGGAGAAATTAAAAATTCTACACGAAAGAATCTCATCGTAGCAACTTTACCTACAGGTTTTACACTCAAGCTTAACGACCGAAGTGGACAGGGAATGCTGCAAACTTTGCGAGGTTTTGATACCATTGAAGAGTACGGGCGCCTATTCACGAAATTTGTGAGGCGTTGCCCGACCCCAGTTGTTGGGCGTCTTCGGAGCCACTGGCAGAGCTGGAAGAGCCGCTTCAGTTGAGTGAACAGTTGAGTGAACAGATTCAGACATTGGGGGAAAGTGGCAGATCAAATACTGAGTAATTCATGCAGTTCAAGGATGTCTTAAAAACAATCATCAACGTGGGTGCATGCTTTACATGAGGCAAAAGATTGATTGCCATTCTCAGAATGTTGGAGACCCATCCAAGGCCCATCCCCTTATTGAGCCATTTTTCCACCTTCGAAGCATACTGTAGCACTCTCGGGACCTCGAGGCCGGCGGGGTATCGAAATCAACAACCCATCTCTGATGCGATAAGACGTTTTGATAATCGGATCAGGCCTTGCTGCGGAAAGTGAAACTGAAAGTGGCAGTGATGCCCAACGCAGCCCAACACGACCATCCGATGGTCGATTGCACATGGCCGGGTGGCATATATGAGGCATTGCGGATACAAAAGGATTGGTGCCCCCAAGCAAGAGATTTTTTTTGGGAAATCCATCATCCATGTGTCTTGGTGCGCGGGAATGTCGTGCCACCGAGATTTAAACGCGGTGATCCCAGCTTCACAATGCCGAGTCCAATGGCGCAACGTGCCATGCCTGCGAACAAGTTGCTTTGTCGCATGATTACCTTGGCAGATGCCTGGCGGCATGGTCCCACTGCACGGCTCCTAATTTGCAATGAAATCCAGAAAAGCTGCCAATCCCATTACCGTCTAGTCACCCTAGTTGTCGCCTGGACAGACCTAGCCCCTCCGCGATCTCAAATATGCAGCCCGTTTCCGCTAGCAGATCTCATCAGTTTCATCTTGTCGTAGTATTGTGGTGCTGGAACGTAGAACCGCCTGGACAAGATATTTCCAACGCCATAAAATGCGTCGGAGCTGATACAGAGGTAACTGCCAGAGAGCCCGGGCCTCCATGTGAAGCCTTTACCACCCAAACCAGTACTGCAGCAGGACCCCCGATTCTACCAATTATGCAAGTCCAAAGGCCTATCCACCAGCTGTCCACTTTCATTTGCTGGGGAAATCACCAAAGCGGTTAGTGTATCGGGAATTCACCACCTCAAGAGAGCAGTATCTGCCCGCGCCCTCTTGCGGGCTAGCTTTGAGGGACGCGGCAGACGGGGTGGTTGAGGCTCTGGTGGACACACGGGCACCCGCGCCGCCCGTAATCCTACCTTTCACCTTTCACCGCATCCAGCTCAACCAGCTCATCCCGCCCTACGCTCTGGCCCGCGGTGGATAGCCTAGAGGAGTACACATTGTGCGGCTTATCAACGGCAGACATGAACGTGTAATTCGGCGCGTAGGGCAGAAGCGCGGTGTACGAGCCGGCATCTCCGCCCACCCTGACGCACCCCTCCACTGCTTCTGCGAGAATTTTGGCTTCGCTCTGTCGCGTACTTTCTGGCGATGCGACTTTTAGAACATACCTGGTGGTTCATTCTAAAGGAGAACCGCAAAGGACCGCCACGGCGTCCACGCTTGCCGGTCACTCGGTGATGAAGCTTTGAAGCTCAAGGGCATAGCGCCCAGGCGATTGGAAATGATTGGAGAACGGGCGCTTCACTGAGGCTTCAGTGTAATAAAGTTTAAAAGGACCACATCATGTGACTCACTGCACAGGCCTTGCCACACCGCTCGCCGCAGCCGTCCCGGTCGACGATATGGCATGTCGGAGTCGATGTTAAGCTCGAGGTAGGTTTAGGTTTATTGGGCATCTTCGGAGCTACTGGCAGAGTTGGACGCGCCGCTTCACTTGAAAGAGCTGATTCAGACATCGGGGGAAAGTGGCAAAGTTGGATGATGGATCTGCCAGTACCAGTGTAGACACTCAGGTAGAGGTAAATGATTGTAATGTGTGTAAGCTGTGTGTCATCCCAGTACCTCTTGACCAGTTAGCAGATAGCGCTGAGCAGAGAATCCAGATAATAAGCGATCTCGATTCTTGTAGTCGAATTTGATTCCTAGTAAGCTACTGAAGATTCGTCACTCAAAGTTCTGCAGTGACGCAGTGCAGTCAGTTCTCGCCATCCCGAGTGTGCCTCTCTTCAAGCTTGACGAGTCTATTCTCACCAGACAGATCTAGACAGTCGCAGTCGTGATGCTCGCGCCGCACGGGTTGGCCCGGCCGCCCGGCCCGCGGCCCTCGAATTGCCGTAGACCGCCAGAACAAGGACGCCCGGGCCTCTATACACGAGGAACAAGTCCGTCTATGAGGGACTGGCCGGGCCGTGCTCGACACGAGAGCACGGTGTAGATGCTCAGCGATTCAATATCATGAATATCAAATACTTACTGCCATTTACGATTATGAATCACCTGGCAGGATATCTGCTGGCGGGCCCACATGTACAGCGAAAGCAACGACCGATATCAGATTCATTCTCTGATATGCATTGAGAAAGCAGGTCCTCTCTGGCACAAGTTCTTAGCTCATCACGCGCATGGACATCATGGCGAAAACGTTCCTATGCCTAGATCTCAACTGCAGCGCAATCGGCCGTTTGCTGCTTCGCATCTATGACTTCGATTCGGCAGCTCGCCGCGGCAGGCTAATACGAACAGATATACAAGTTGGCTGTTTCAATTGGACACTCCGGCCCGCGACGCGATTACAACCACACGAAGCTCGTCCTCGTCGGGATCTGCGTGTTGTTCGCGACGATCTCCAGCCCCGCCCCGCCCTTCGTGCGTTTCAGGACCACCACGCCCGCCGTCCCCGCCACGCCGCCCGCCATCAAATACGCGTCCCCACCATTATCCTCCCGCCCAAACTGCATCCCGCGGATCTGGTCCAGGCCCGTGTACACCTGCGCGACGAGGGTGAGCGGCACGGACCCCGGCGTGCGCTGGTAGACGTTGATCGCGTCCCCGCGCGGGTCCTGCGTGCCGGTGTTGCGGTTCGACACGTAGATGTACGGCGTGGGGAACGCCGCGGACGGCGCGGGGATGAGGATCTCGCCGCCCGCGAAGAGGCTCCCCACGGGCGGGTTCGGCGGGATGATGGAGACGTTCCCGAGGAGGGTGGACGTGCCGTTCGGGAAGGCCGGGATGGCCTGCACGGTGAGCGTCGAGGAGAGCTCGTGGATGATGTACAGCTCCGCGTTGTAGATGGCCATGTGCCGCGGACCGCTGCCCTTGGGCTGCTGGATGAAGCCGTGGATGGCCCAGTGGCCCGGGTCGCCGCCGGGGGCCTCGGACAGGCGCCAGACCTTGTCCGCGCCCAGGTCGGTGACGAAGGTCTCGTTGCCGTGCTGCAGGGCCATGTGCGGGTGCGACACGCCGCCCGCGGGCGGCGGGAACGTGATCAGCGTGGCGTTCGTCGCGAAGGTGAGCGGGTCGGTGGTGGTGGGGATGATGAGCCCCGTGCCGGAGTTGTAGTTCACCACCGCGAACTGGCCGCCGATGGGGAGGGGCGCGCCGAAGGCGGGGGACGAGCCCCCCGAGGGCACGGTGTCTAGTGCCTTGCTCACGACGCCGTCGGGGGTGACGGTGAAGGACTGCACAGCGCCGGAGTCGTCCTCGTTCGTTGCGTAGAGGATGCTCGTGTTTGTGGGGTGGGGGATGATCCACGAGGGATCGGGTCCGGTGGTGTAGTTGCCGAGGAGGGAGACGGTGTTGGTGTCGCTGTTGAAGAGGTACGAGGCCACGAAGGACGTGTATCCGCCGGCAATGACGGTGAAGTTGACCATGGTGGAGAGAGGGGAGTGCGTGCAGAATGCGGGCTAAGTTGAATTGGCTTTATAGGCGTGCTTTGGTCATGATTCGAAGCATGGCACTCAAGCTCAGCTGCAGCGACCCGTGGTCATGACACCTGGAGCAAACGCTGCTTCTGGGCATTTTCTTCGGCAAATGAGCGCGTGAACCCCCCAAGAAATGATGAATCACTGACTGGTAAACCCATTCCAGCGAAAGACAAGGAAAGATGACAACAGATGTTACGGAAAGATGAAGCCACGTGGCCAATGCTTTTTATTCAGACAAAGGCCGCCAAGGCAAGGGCTGCCAGCTCACCATCGATCACCCCGTCGCCCGGCGTTGCATCAGCTCTCTCACTGACGTCGACTGCTTGCTTATTTGAAATTCACACTCCCACGCACGTCGCAGGTCTTAGAGTCACTACTTAGTACTGCAGGCTTGTCTGCAATTCCACAGATTTATACTGGTGGCGGCGTTTTGGTGACGGTGAATAGCACGGGGATTCGGGATTACACTTCTAAGTAAGTAGCTAAATATAGATCTATGGCAGCGGAGGAGGTCGAGGAGTTGAGTAAGACCGAAGTAATCAAAACATCCTCGTCAAGGACGCATTAGCGTTAACAGCCGACTATTCTCCTTTGTCTCCTTCGCTCTGGATCTGGATCCTTGCACATTCTTAATCGTAGGCTCGACCTGTTCGCAGCCTCTATTTCGCAGTGAGCTGTCGACGTCAAATCGACGGCATGCAGAGGGCTGACAATGATCGTGAATAGATTCAGAGCCTGGCGGGGAGCCTCCGCATGTATAGACTCGTAAACTGAGCCAGCTTTAACCGCATATTCCGGGCCACAGCATTGTCCGTCACTGCTATACGGACGGCAACGAATCTGGGCTGATCCGCGGCATTGGATTCTAACGCCTGCTTTCTCACAACGAGTGTGCCGCTAGCAGCCGAGAGCGAAATCTTAGCTATGTACATATGTGGCAACAAACTGGTACCAGTGGCAAGACCATAAACGTTAGTTTACATCCTTTGGACCCTTCAATGTCACTAGTTGCTTGTGAGCGATAATCATCATACTTGCAGCAAAACGGTATCCGTTCTAGGCAGGAAAGCCAAATGACATTCACGCAAAATCCAATATTCAATTTGCCCATCCTTCACATACGTCTCCAAGAACTCTGAATGCATGTAGAAGCTCAACTTGTACCCCCCGCTCCTCCAACGGGCAGTCATTGGATGCTGGATTTGAGCGCACTATATAGCTCGAAGTCAGTATCACCGACATACACCTCCGGGCCTGTCCCCCGATTGAAAGCTCTGTCGTGGTTGAGAACAGCCAAACGTGCGTCCTGTAAGAGCCAATACACGGTCTGGCCGTGTTGGGACAATGTTGCATGTTTACGGCCGCCTTGGAATGGCCGTAGTGAGAAGAGGTACGCAGTTCTGATGTCGAGGGATGTCTCCATGTCGGCGGTGAGCCACCTGCATATTTTGCCGCTTTTTTCAACGCAACAAATATATAGGAAGACCCATTTGAGAGAGTCACAGTCGTGGTTGTAGGTCGGTTCAACACCGCCCGGGCGGAAGTTGAGGTTTTGTTCGAGAAGATCAAGGGAGAGAAAGGGAATTGTGCCGGTGCGTCGTAGGTTCCGACTGTGCGGCACGCTATTGCGTGATAGGTCGTAGTCGTTTAGAACCCCTGATTTTTCGACAGAATCCCACATCAGGTTTCCAGGGCTGATATCGCAGTGCTTGATGCCACCTATCCAAAGGCTGTAATGACCTTTGGAAACATGAGAATCGTGGCAAGGGGGATGGCAAGCGGTGCTTACAGTCAACAATATCCGCGAATGCTTTGAGGAGTTCACCGGAACTCAAAGTCTCAATCCCATCCAACTCCTTGAACATGAGTAGGCGAGGTGTTCGAGGTCCACAACGGGCCTGCTTCTTCTCCTCCTCGCTCCTCGCGAAGGCCCAACACTTCTTTGATGACGGCAGTCGTGCACTCCGGCGGGTCCCTCGAACAAAGGAGCTCTGGCAAGTGTCCGCGAACGTTGTCATGCTTTTCGCCGATCTTCACAGCTGTGTTGAGAATTTTGACTTCGCTGATGCTTTCTGGCCATGCGACTTTTGGAATATACTTGGTGGTTCCTTCTAGAGTTGGGAAGGTCTTGCTATGGTTGGCTACACTCTGCGATACTCCGAGTCTCAGTAATTTATCAAAACCGACATTTTGAGTCGACTGCAGGTCGCCGGTGAGTCGGAAGGGCATAGCGCCCGAGCGACTGGCAACAGCGGGACCTCGATATTTGGGGCGTGAGAACCACTCCACTATATTTTGTCCGGAACATTGATATTGGCCAAATTCGGGCCTTGAAGGCGCAACCAATGCGCAACACCTATAGCCTCAAATACGCAAACTCTGGACAAATATGGCTTCGTTTGAGCCTCAAATAAACTTCAAATGCACAAACTTGGGATAAAGATGAGGTTAATTTGGGCAAAAATCCGGACAAGCATAGGAGTCAGAATGGAGAGTTGAGATACATCCTGTCAGGGAGATAGCGGCTAGCCACAGGTGGGGTGCGCAGAAAATAGATGTAGAGGAACATCGATATCTCAACTTGCAAAACCAAGAAGTGAAGAAAGAGTGTAGCGCTTTGGCGCGCGTGGATAATTGTCTGAACCTTGCCTTGTATATTTACATCGAGCACGTCCCACCAGACGAGTGCCGAGGATGTGAACGTTTAAGTACATCAGTTTGAAGCTTTCAATCTCGCGAGTGAGATGCACACTTCGCAGCAAGATGGTGTCTGTTCTACAAGAGACATTCACATAACGCTAACATTTTATTCTTCCCATTCTTCGCCGGTCGCATACGCCTCCAAGAACTTTGAATGCATGTAGACGCTCGACTTGTACCCCCGCTCCTCAAGCGGGCTGTCGTTGGATGCTGGATTTGAGCGCATTATATAGCTCAAAGTCGGTAAAACCGACATACACCTCCGGGCCTGTGCCCTCATCGAAAGCTTCGCTGTGTTGGATAAAAGCCCAATGTGCTGTCCGTAAGAGCCGACGCACAGCCTGGCTATGCCGGGACAACGTTTCATGTTTACGGCTGCCTTGGAATGGCCGTCTTGAGAAGAGGTACGCAGTTCTGATGTCGAGGGATGTCTCCATGTCGGTGGTGAGCCACTTGTGTACCTTGCTGGGATTTTCGATGCAATATAGGAAGACCCATTTGAGAGAGTCGCAGTCGTGCGTGTAGGTCGGTTCAACACTGCCATGGCAGAATTTGTTGGTGTTTTCGAGAAGGTCAAGGGAGAGAAAGGGGATTGTGCCGGTACGTTCTAGATTCTGACTGTGCGCTCCGCTATTCATGCGGGATAGGTCGTAGTCGTTGAGAACCCCAGATTTTTCGACAGAATTCCACATCAGGTTTCCAAGGCTGATATCGCAGTGCCTGATGCCACCAATCCAAAGAGCGTAATGACCTGTGAAAACATGAGAATCGTGGCAAGGGGAATAGCAAACAGTACTTACAATCAACACTATCCACGAATGCCTTGAGGAGTTCACCGGAACTCAAAGTCTCAATCCTATCTAACTCCTTGAATACGAGGAGGCGAGGTGTTTGAGATTTACAACGAGCCTGCTTTTCCTCCTCCTCGCTCTCCTCGCGAAGCCCCAACGCTTCTCTGATGACGGCAGTCGTGTACTCCTCCTTCGAACAAAGGAGTTCTGCCAAGTGTCCGCAAACGTTTCCATCCTTTTCGCCAGTCTTCACAGCTTCGTTGAGAATTTCGACTTCACTGACTCGTGTGCTTTCTGGCCATGCGACTTTGAGAACCCACTTTCCTGGTACAGGAACGCCGCCACGCGTAGCACGACCAAAGAGTGTGGCGCGCTCGTGGATGATACGACCGATAGCGCCCTGCCGATCGCAGAACCATATCCAGAGGGTTCCGGCGTCTGCAAGGTGAAATTCATAAAAGAAATGTTAGATGAGGGGGAGCCATTTACCTTCAACGATTATATTGATGACCTTCATAACTCCCGTCGCCCTGTTGATGCTCTCAAGTGCATAAGACGCCGACTGAACTATAGCAGAATATGCGGGTGTAGATGTTCGGCGCTTCTTTGACCCAGCTTGAGAGTCGGTGTCAGATACCTTACGTTTGGACCCAGTAGCTGTGGATGTTGTTTGGTCAGCAGCAGGATAGGCGTTAAAAATTTTAATACACACAACTGTGGTTGTCGCGAGTCGACGACGCTATACCTGAGACTGCCCCAGTAGCCGTGCAAGTGAGCCAGTCAGTATCAAAATGCGTGTCAAAAGTTCAATACACACGAGGATTATTGTAGTTAGTCGTGGCGGACACTGAGGCTTGATGAAAGGTCAGTTCACAACACGATCGTAAGAATGAATTAGCTCACCTGACATTCCCGACTGTTCATCGGCTTCTTGCATTGCTGCCAACAAATCATCTTGGACTATAACTTTGGGAGGTGAAAACGTCGTGGCTTTGCTCAAGAGCCATGACGTGGGTGGGGTTTCCATTTCTTTTGAGACCTTCTTGAACTCCATGTTGCACAATATGGCGCACACCGGAAATTGACCTCTTTCTTTGGAAGCCGGGCTCTTGCTGCGGTTCGTCTCGATAGCCGCCAGTTTGATTAGCTCTGAGCGTGACAACGATGGCGCACTCTTCGGTCGGGCAGCAGTGAAAACGACCCAGGCGCTCGCTTCAGCGATGATGACGATGTCGGGGCGGTGGACGATTTTGTCCCCGTTGATTGTGCTGGAGATATCTTGCGGGTGATTGATGTGGGAGAGAATAGACGATGGGTCTGGGTCGCGCAGAAGGTCTTTGAACTGTCCTTGCTCGGCAAGTAGTAGGTCAAGAACTCCGTTCGAGAGCTTGACGAACGGAGGGTATCGGGTGACCTCGGTTGGGGCGTCCACACTAGAGCGGTTGGTGAGCACAAATCACGTAAAATGAGAGTTAGAACTCACTACCCACTCAAGCCCTCTGCGATGAGCTTGCGCGCTTCGACCGCTGCCCCAGCTTGCTCGCCAGTTGGCGCGTTGCACAACCGAGTTGCTCCCTCCAAAACTTTATGAAGCAGCTCATTTGGGGCGGTCGAGGCCTCGCTGGGTTGGGCTACAACCTTTAGAAGCACTCCTAGAAGGATGTCGAAACAGACATCCACAGTCGACTGCAGGTTGCCGATGAGGAATGGCCCAGGCATAGATCTCGGGTGGGCATAAAGGAAACACACGTGATCCTCATTAAAAATCAAAACTCGACGCGATTGCCCACGCACCTATATAATTTCCCTCTACACTCTCGAGTGACAAGTGTACACGGTAGGATGTGAGACCAGTGCGAGGATTTTGATTTTGACCAGGCCAAAGGGCAGCGAGTCCAGTCAGAGTCAGCCCAGTCAGCCCCAACCCGGGTTTCGCCCGCAAAGCAGACAAGGGCTGACGAGGGTACCGGGCACTTCGGCGAGTTTGTTTTAAACGAGACTGTGTCGCATTCCTTGGCAGCCAGCCTCTCAGGGGGGCGACAGAAAAGTTGTCAGCCCCACAGGGCCTTGAAGATGTATATAAGGAGCCGTAGTTATCGTGTATTTCCCTCATCTCGACACCTTCCCCCCTTCTCTCATCTTCCTTCACACACTTTCTCTTCCTTTTTCCCTTTCACCACCATGCTGCCACTCAGCCGGGCTGAAATCGGGTTGGCTAGCCCGTGATGCATGGTTGGCGTCGTGCTGCTAATATCAGGTCAGTGCATCGACCCCTCGCATTTTGCCGTACCGTTGCTGACCACACGCTTCGTTTTGCAGGTGCGTCACGAACACCGGCCTCTTTCTCCTGTTTCATTATCCACCATGCACCACTCAGCGGGGCTGAAATCGGGCTCACTACCCGTGTTGCATGGCAGGCGTCGTGCTGCTCGTGTCAGGTTAGTACATCGCCGGGCGCCCCTCTCGCTTTGCACCACACCGTTGCTGAACATACACTTTGTCTGCAGTGCGTGAGGAGGGCCTGTCTCCACTGACCTCTGTCCCTCTAGATCGATCCTGGACTTCATGTCCCCATGGAGTGCAGAAAGTAGAAAGGTTGCCGGTGGTCACAAGGACCACGACGTGCTATCGTCCGGACATCCAAGGGGGTCGTGCTCTGGGACTCCTGCGAGAACACTTGTTATACTGCACCGTCCATCTGGGGTACCTACCGGACGGCTCCTTGGGGATGCCCGTGACCGCGGACCCGGCGGTGACAGATACTCGGCGCAAAGGCAGATCTACGGCGGCCCTCTCCCGAGCGGCGGCGGGTACACGGTAGCTGATGCGACCCAGTGTATCTGCCGTTGTGTTGACGATGGCGCGTTTGGCAGCGGCTTTACCCCCTACCTTTTGTGAGTTGTCTATTGCCTTCTTGAAGTTGTGGCGCAGGTCCTAATATTGTTTCTGCATGTTTCGCAGGAGTTTGTCGGAGTAGCGTAGAAGTTGGTGCACTGTACCCTGCAGTATAAATAGTTGGTAGTCTTGAATGGAAATGACCACTTGCGTAGCGATTAACAGTATAGCATGCGCGACTCATCAAGCACACCTCGAGTGAGGCTCACAAAGTTGGCGGGCACTGCATGGACTTTCTTTGATGTTACATATCGCATTTATGAGCAGACAACACCAAGTAAAGAAGACAGCCAATTACTCTAGCCTAGACAAGTATAGGTCCCGGCGACGATAGCAACGACGGTGCTGCAACCTTGGCTTTGACGCTCTTGGCCAGGAGGAAGAACTGTTTGTGGGTCCAGGGGTTTCGTGATGTAGCCAAAGGAGTTGACGGCTGCTCGGCGCAAGCCCTTCTTGTGCGCCTTGAATAGGTCATGTGGCCCGAAGCAGATTTCCATCCACTCGCGCGCGGGAATGAACTCTGCACCATGATCGGCTGTGAGAGAAAGAAATAAGTGTAAGCACCTGCGAGAGACATCGCGAGCAAACGAGCAGAAAGTCCGAAGGAGACTCGATGTTACATAAATCTACTTTGCAGTTTGCTGTCAATCGACTTTCCGAAAGGAATGGCCCTGCGCCAACGACAAGCCATGCCCTGCGCCAACGACAAGCCATGCCCTGCGCCAACGACAAGCCATGCCCTGCGCCAACGACAAGCCATGCCCTGACAAAACACCATGTTAAGAATGAACACATGAACACATAGCGTATCATACTGTAAACGTACCTCAATATTCATTGCATATCTCCGCCTTTCCCTGCCCGTGCTTCCTTACACCCCACCCATATCACATATCGGGCTCCCAACAGCCCCTCCACTCGCCTGACCTCCCACCCCCTCGCAAGCCATAGCGCCAGAAACTCGCGGACCACATCCTCTTGCCTCAGCTCCATTACCACCAGCGCCTGTGTCCCTGCCCCCGAATCTGCGACCCAGTCAAGCGTGTCGACGAGCGCGGGGAGGAGCGCAGGGTTGTAGATGCAGTCGACTACTAGGATGAGGTCTACCGGAAGTGCTGTGATGTGCGAAAGAGGCGTGGACGGGCGGTCCAGTCGAGTTCTTCGACGTGAATGTTGGCGCCTGGTTTGTCAGGTGGAAATGGAGATGGCGATGAGTGGGATGGCGAAGGCGAGGGATGCCACCCGGGGAAGTTGGGCAGGAGGTTCTTGCGGATGAGCGGGAGGATGGGCACGATGTCGGTTACTGTGTACTGCGCCACGAGCGGAGAGAGGAGGATGCTCAGGAGGCCGGTGCCGGCGCTGCGTGTCACGGTAAGAGAAAGGGTCAGGGTTAGGGTCTACAGTTTGCGAGAGAAAATCTGGGGAGGGAAAGGAAGAATGGAGAAAGGGAGAAAGCACCCACCCAAGTTCAAGGATGTGCGCACCCGCAAGTGCTTTTCTATCCAGCAGCGCGTCGACATGGTGAACATGGTGTTGTTGGAGCAGAACCTGCGCGAGGTCGACGCTGCGCAACTGAGATCAATATTAGACCCTTCCTGCGATATGTATATATCGTAGGTAAGCAGGAGTACTTACCTGGCTTGCCAGAGCACGCTCCCCGTATCACCCTTGCGGGTACGAAGCGCCGTCTTATCCTGGGCCAGTTCCACCTCCACCGTCCTCTTCCCACCATTGGTCTTCGCCTTTCGTTTCGATCTTCCCTTGGACTTCGCCACGCCCGGATCGGACTCCAACACAGGCGTAGTGAGCTCCAACTTGACAGACAACACGTCGCTGCGCGAATCGACGTGCCCGAGCCCGTGAAATCCCGCAGTATGCGCGTCTTCGGAGGGACTGACGAGGAGGGCTGTGTATAGGAGGAATACCTGGCTCAGAAAAGAGTTAGAGAATGGTCAGCTGGCGATCGGCCATGTTTTATTAAGGACATGGAACATAGGCTTAACGCACCTCTTCGTCCGCATCAGTGACCACTTAACAGTGAGGGAGCTTTGGTATAACTGAGACGCGTGCAGTGACCAGTGGACATCGTGGTCAGGAACAAGCCTGGAAACTTAACCTCACAAGCCAATCAAACTCCGGTGCATGGAAAACGACAATCCAGTGGTGGAAAAAAAAAAAAAAGATTATGATATCGAGACCGTAATACAAATAAAATATCGTACACCAATACACCCAGACCCATCATCAACAGCGTCTAGTCGTTGGACATCTAAGATCGCTCGCCCCTCAGTCTGCGCGCTAATGCGAGATCCTTAGGCTGGATCGTGACACGCTTTGCGTGGATAGCAGCGAGATTGGTGTCCTCGAAGAGCGAGACGAGGTACGCCTCAGCTGCTTCTTGGAGCGCCATGACGGCGGAGGATTGGAAGCGGAGGTCAGTCTGAGCGGGGTGATGAGCATGCTGTGGTAAGGGAATTTAAAGCAGGAAACTAACCTTGAAGTCCTGCGCAATCTCGCGAACGAGACGCTGGAAGGGCAGCTTCCTGATGAGGAGCTCCGTCGACTTCTGGTAACGACGAATTTCACGGAGGGCGACTGTTCCAGGCCGGAAACGATGAGGCTTCTTGACACCACCAGTTGTCGCTGTTTTGCGAGCCGCGCTGGACTTGGCTGCGAGTTGTTTACGGGGCGCTTTGCCTGCAGAAGAGTGACGATGAGCTCGAAGTCAATGAACAATAAATAAAAGGTGCTTACCACCAGTGGATTTGCGGGCTGTCTGCTTGGTACGGGCCATTGCAACGAAGTAATGTGAGGTGAAGTGAGGTGTGGGAGGCTGAGTGCAAGTGGGCGAATGGAGGAAAAGTAAACGGAGAGGGCCCGCGCTTATATCCAAACGCGCCTCGGCCGCACGTGCACGCGCGTCGCGTCGAAAACGCGATCAACAAAGAATACGCACAGCCACCTGTCAGACTGTCAGGCTCAAAGTATAAAGACGACGGCCGCGTCGATTGACATTTCTCCATTCTCCCCTGCCACTCGCACTCGCACTCACAACCACACAAACACTTCACCCACCCACCTCATCTCATATACAATGTCTGGCCGTGGAAAAGGTGGAAAGGGACTCGGAAAGGGCGGCGCCAAGCGTCACCGCAAGATTCTTCGTGACAACATCCAGGGCATCACAAAGGTCAGTCGCATTTGTACTTGCCTTCTTTTCTTCGACTTGTACTTACAATTCCTCTCCAGCCCGCTATCCGCCGTCTCGCACGTCGTGGAGGTGTCAAGCGTATCTCCGGCCTCATCTACGAGGAGACCCGGGGCGTCCTCAAAATCTTCCTCGAGAACGTCATCCGCGACTCGGTCACATACACCGAGCACGCAAAGCGAAAGACTGTTACATCCCTCGATGTCGTCTACGCACTGAAACGATCAGGGCGTACGCTCTACGGGTAAGTCTTCTCGCCTGCGCTCCCTTGACTTTGGCTGATTGTTTGTCGCTAGTTTCGGTGCATGATTCGTTGTCCTTTGTCTGCTTATATCCTACCCTGTTGTTGTCCACACGATCGAGCCCAAAAGGCTCTCGTGTGGGCAGACAGAGGGATCGTCCTTGATGTCCCAGACGCACCTCCGCTGTGTGATGGACTAGATGGCCAACATTGATCTGGTGTATTGGTGTATTTTATTTGTATTACATTCCCGATATCATAATATCTTTTTTTTTTTTTCACAACCAGTTTGGACTGTCGTTTTGCATGAGTTTGAATTGGGCTTGTGTGCTGTTCACGTTTGAAGAGTACCGCTTCCGACCTTGGTTCTGCGAATCCCACTGGCCTTGTCAGGTATTCAAGCACTTCAGAAGAGCAGTCTGTCTCCCATAGGGTACTCGTATGACCTTAATTTCGTTGCCTGTCACAAGGCCTCGGAACTGAACCTATTTCGCGTACTTCCACACGAAACCCGAGTCACCAAAAAGCCCGGAGGATTGCCAATTTTAGACCTTGTTTTGAACCTAAAGCTTAAGGCTGAGGCAAGTTCGTCCCACGTCACGAGGATATCCGAACATGCGAAACTGGTCAGTGGCCTCCGAGTTGGTCACAAGAAATCAGCCCAAATCTAAGGTCCCCTGAGTACAGTATCCTTGACCATCCTGTTATATGCGCTCACTAATTCTTCTATAACCCATTTCTGCTAGAACTAAGTATTCCTCTTATGCCTACTGACAACTCTACTTTGGCAAGACCCCCACCCGCACTCGCCGGGGTTCTATGGCATCCGATGCAGTGCCAATTGTTCATCTCCCGGTACACAGATACCTAATCCACTGTCTATATAAGCGCTCAATTTTCCATCAGGCGCTTCTTCGTCGACTTCAATGCCCTGTGATGTTAATTAGCAAGCAAATACGGGGTAGTCGCATCATATGTGCTGTATGCCTTAACGCCTGACATCCTCGTGGCTTGTTGTGCAGCCCCGATCCTATCTCCTCCCCTCAGAAGTAAAAGTGCGATTTATAAGACCTCTCTCTTCTCTGGAACCCCCTTCATACAATCAACGCTACATGCCTTTAGACGCCAAACTGGACCTAATCGCGGCGTGTCTCTCCCTCGTTCCCTTTCCGTACCTTGATGCGGCATTCACCGCCTTCGGTTTTATCTGGCGATACGTGCAGCACGCGCAGGCTAGCAAGCGCCAGTTGAAGCTTCTTGCACAGTATATTGCGGAGCTGCTTCACGCACTCAATGGCGAGTATCGAGCGAGAAGGCTGGCGGAATCGACCCCGTCGAATGCGGCACTCTCGCGCCTGGTGCAGTAAGTGAATCAACCCAATTGTTCGTTCAGGTCGCTGATGGCGATAATAGCCTGCTGAAGGAGGTCTCGTCGTTTGTGCAAGAGCAGGCGTCGCACAATTTTCTGAAGACCCTGTTCGTCAAAGACAGCAGGATTGAGCAAATTGAGAGCTATAACCGACGGATTGTCAACTGTATCACCTCATTCCAAGTAAGAATAAATGGTTCACTTCTTTGTCCGTGTCCTGACCATCACAATAGATAGCATCGATTGTTCGCATTTCTGACTGGCAAACACGGAACGACAATGCACGAGATGCGGATCAAAAGGCCCTTCACGCGCGGCTGAACGATCTCGAAACCAACCAACACAATCTTGCCAATATTCTTAGTGGCATTGGTGTGTTTCTCGTTTCATACCCCCATTGATAGTATCTTGCGCTCAACCCCAACCCTGTTAGATGCACAGCAAGCGAACATGATGGCAATGATGGTTTCCCTCCAAAAGCGCCTCTCCAATCGCAGAGATCCGGATCGCGAGCGCCAATTCTTTTCCCACAGCTTGCATTACCTTACCGCTGTCAGTGGGTGTGATGTGCAGGTTGAGGACTGGATGATAACGGCATATGAGGTTGACTTCGGGCGGGAGATTGGTGCGGGCGGGTTGTGAGTTTGCGCTGTATCAATAAGAATGCCGGGTGCGTGCTAACTATGATACACAGTGGCCAAGTATTCAAAGGGACATGGAACAAGACGGATGTAGCTCTGAAGGTGTTGAAGAACCAGGCTGGCGTACACCCCAGCTCGACGGTCAGCTCTGTTTTCCTATCCTCAAGCACCATGTGTTCATTTCTTGATCCCATCAGGCCATTCAAAAGGAAATAAAGGTGCATTATCATATTCTATTTACATGCACTACGCTCCGTATTAACATTGACGCCATTTCCTAGACTTGGTCTAAGATTAGACATCCGAACATCCTGCGTATGTGTCCCCTGTACCCCAGCGTGAATATGATTTTATGCTCAATCGACTTTAGAGTTTCTCGGAGCGAATGTGTGGGATGACAGGCCGTTCATTGTGATGCCCTATCTCGCCTACGGGAATGCGCGTAGCTACATTCAGGCACATCCCCAGTGTAATCGAATCAAAATCGTGAGCAGTCTTACTAGGCAATCATAGGCGTCGGAACATGGCTGACTTGATATCACTTAGCTCCACGGCGTTTCTCTGGGCCTGGTGCACCTCCACTCCCAGGAAATCGTCCACGGTGATCTGAAGGCAGTGAGTCCTTACATCCGTTCTACGCCACCCTTTTCTAACCATATTCTGCCTGTATGAAGCTCAACGTTCTCATCGATGATAGCCATAAAGCCGTTCTCTGTGATTTTGGTTTGTCACGCGCCAAGGCGGACGCGACAAGCCGCACCGTGCACACTGCACCGGCGTTGATCGTGGGCAGCCGGAATTGGATGGCGCCCGAGCGGATACTCGGCGGGTCTTTGAATAAGCAATGCGATATTTACGCGTTCGGAATGACGCTCTTTGAGGTATATTCAGTAATATCGCCATTGGGTCTTTTCATTCGATTGACAACACCACAGGTGTTCACAGACGAAATACCTCTGGGTCATATCGATTACGGGGACTTTTATGAGCTCGTTATTCAGCGCGACCTGAGACCCGAGCGCCCTGAGGATGCGAAGATCAAACGGCGTGGTCTTTCTGATGCAATGTGGGACCTCGCGCAGAGATGTTGGAAGAAGAGCGCGAATGAAAGGCCGACAGCGGACGCAGTGTGCGATGCGCTCCTCAGGCTGATGCAGACGACTCCTCGTGCTCGCCATTCAGAGCCTGTGATTTCGCCCACTTCAAGACCTCACGTACCCCGTTCGGCCAAGTCATTACCATACGAACCGAGTTCCTCACCTCCGACGGTCGCCCTGACCACGACAGCGACCTCAAGGTGGGACACAGATGTTGTTTCGAGGGTGACTATTTCCCCCAATAGCGAGGAGGCCCTTTCTCAATCCTGCGATGGTACGATGTGCCTCTGGAACTTGGGAACGGGGAAGCTTAAGCTCAGCCCATTTAAAATGCCACATCGTGGCGGGTTTTTCTCAGCTGCGTGGTCCGCCGCGACCACAGACGTCTACATCGCCACGCGATCCCCCAGCGGCACTATCAAGGTCTGGAACCTGTCCACTGCGGGGCCTGCAACACTACACCCCGATATTAGCTTAAGAACCACTCTACCATCGGCTTCCAGTTTTGCGTTTTCCCTTGACGGCACAATTATGGCGTCTCTTTCCCTCGACTGCAAGTTCCTAGGCGTAATGCAAAACTATGTTGGGGAAGAGATGTGGCGGCTTTTTCAAACAAGTCAGGCCAAGGCCAAACAAGAGTCGCCTCCAGGCCCTGATCCATACCCAATGACATTCTCGCCAGATGCATTGCGCATCGTGGAGGGCTCCCGCGCTTTATCCCTCACGATATGGACGCTGTTGAAGAGTGTGTCAAAAGCTTCACATATAATACTCTCCGCCGTACATACCACGCCCATAGTGCTCGCGTCCTTCTCCCCGGATGGGTCCAAGGTTGTCTCAGGGTCTTCAGATGGCCAGTTTTGCGTTTGGGACGCGAGTTCCGGCACGCTCTTGTCCGGGCCCTCAAAGCAGTACCCTCCAGGCGCGCTTGCCGTCACATTCTCCCCTAGCTGTGCGAGCACACGCCTATCCGTGTCCCCTAACGGAAAATGGGTAGCGTCCAACTATCGGCATGCAAATTATGTGGACGTGTGGGACGTTGAGACCGGCCTGGTGGCGGGGAGCTATGACATGGCTGACAAGGTAGCCTCCTTGGCGTACTCAAGCGACAGCAAACAGATCGTTTTGGGCTCGCATAGTGGTAAAATCAGAATATTGGCTTTGCGCCGTCCGTCCATTCTCGCCAAACTGGAGGGCGATCCTCGGTATACCGGTAGTTTAGCCCTGGTTTAGCCACCAATTCCTCGTGCCTCATATGTATCAGTTTATTTGCGATGCTGCTGCATGCATCACAAGACAAAGGCCCTGGGATCGTTCGATTGGTACCAACCTTTAGAATTATGTGGCTACTTGCGCATGAGCGCTTTGAGCACGCATCGATGCCATATACCTCAACATATACCCCAGGAAAGGGCGCGGCGGGATCAAAACAAAGCGCAGTGGCTGAGAAGAACAGAGAGCGGGAGCCCAACGAGGTACGAGTCAGTTGTAGTATGTCTACGTAGTCAATCGTCAAATGGTGGATCGGCCATAGTAGTACATATGTGAAATACAAATATAAATAAAAGAGGGGGTATCTAAAGTCCCACTCGACAGGTACATAGTCCAAAGTATCAGGCTGTAAATAAGATAATGATTCATAGCAGCCTGACCCCGAAGGTATGAGTATAGTGTCAGAAAAATAGAAAGAACCGCCAAATGAGTCCCACAGCAGGGGTGACTTAAATCCCGCGATAGTACGCCAACGCCCTCGCAGCAGCTGCCTCTCTCGCACCGGTGGGGCTCAGCCCAGTCGCTTGGGCAACAAGCGCGCCATAGACTGGCCATCCATCAGAAAATTAGAACGCTAAATTTTTGATCACATATGATGCGAACGCACTGAGCACATCGGCACGCCAGATACCCCCGCCGACGTCCTCTGCAGGTATGTCAAGAACGTTCGAGTGGCGATAGATGGTTTGAAGGTAGTTGTGCAGTTCCTGGCGATCTGTACATGACGGTTGGTATGATGCGCGGGCACGCAGATGTTGAGAATACGCACAAGAGTGCCTCTGAGCTTTGTATGGCATCTTGGGATGTAAGAAGTTACGAATTCCGGAAGAAGCGCAAGTATTCAAGTATTCAGCTGGCAATTGGGGGTGGAAGGAGAGGCTTGCTAGTGTGCTTGGGATATGCAGATGGTGTGCTCTTTGCCTCGGGTCTCTTTTATATGCGAGTAAAGCAAATCGCACCATTATTTACATGCGAGCAATGTCAATCTGGGCAGGAAAGGGTCGTTTGGAGGCCTCGAAAAGGGACCTGTGCATCATGCCGACGGGAAGCGCCAAACACCAGCTCGTGAGTTGACCCGCAGAACGTAAGCGAGTTCCCCACTCTAAACAAGGGAGAATAAACATATCAGCGCGCAGAAGAACCGGTAGGTGGAGTGAGCAAGCCACGAGTCGCTGCGCCACCAATGGCAGCGCTTTCCTGTACTCATCCAACCCCGAAGAACAGGTTGGAGTGAACACGGTGCGGGCTGGGCTGTGGATAATTTCGCTGCAAGGGGGAGCGACGATGACGAAAAAACCATTTGAATAGAGCTCCGGTATCGCCGGTCATGCCGATGAAGCTCATGGCGCCATGTTCAATTAGATACTCGCCCCCGGTCCTGTGCACGAAGGGGGATCTGGAGGAGGATCGGACAGCGTGGATTTTTGAAGCGCAGGAAGATCTACGACTCATAGCGCGCTCAGGGCGAGGGCGTTTGGAGTAAAAAGAGCACCCGTCGGCTGAGGTGGCTGGGGGGTGCATGGCCTTGCCGTGGGATATTCAAATATGAATGCGTGTACAATGGCACCCGTCGGCTGAGTTGGTTGGCGTGTGCATGGCCTTGCTGTAGAATGCTCGAATGGAGATGCGTGTGCATCGGAACACAGCGTCAGCCTGAGGCAGTGAGTCCAGTTTTGTGCGGATTTCGGCACGAGTTGTTGGGCTGGTTGTTAATTCAGCGAGAAGAGAGCCCCAAGGATTTCAGGAAAGGCAATTATTCGAAGCAGTAAGCTAGAAATATTAGACAAGATCTGACTACGGGCGCTTCAGTTGGAAATGAACGCTGATCGGTCATGTGACTGAGGCTCAGGCTGGCGCTCGTCGAATGATGGGTGATAAGGCGGGAGGATGGCTGGAGGAAAGAAGTTGTTCGAGTTCAAGCGCGGAATGCAGGGCCAACTGTTTATTGCAAATGCACGTACATCGCGATTGCACTCAGGACGACAGCGTTTTGAACGCTGGGTATACTCAGACTGGCGCCATTGGACGATCAAAGATTTGTTGGAAGCACGTGCTGGGAAGACCCCCGCTGGGCATTGCGTACTGTCTTGTCCGCACGGGGTTGAGTTCCGTGAGCCAGATTAGCTGGATATGAACAGTAATAAGAAGAAATGGAAGACGCGGCGGTCGATGAAACGAACCTGGAACGTCTAGTCGCGATGATACCAGGCCCCTTTCTGACATCGGTCGTGGCAAGCGTATATAAGTTGTATGGCTTCCCGCGGTATCTTACCGCTACGAAATCTTCGCAGAGCTGGCATTCTTCACATATAGCGATCGCGGCGGCGGCTATGCGCGTCCGGTCATCCCTGCCCTCGGCGAGTTTGAAAATATGGCGCGCGAAAGGAGCCATTCTCGGTGGATGCGGTAGCCGTACGCCATTGAGTAGCCTGGGATTGGTTTGGCTGACATTGCCTGAGGGAGAGCATCAGTGATGTGCGTATAGATATGAGGCACAGTGCATACAGAAGTGGAGGGAAGACCAAATGAAGACGGTCTCGTCGGAGGGCATAGCGTCCGACTGGATACGGGCGCTTCGGTTTGAAATGAACACTAATCGATCATGTGACTCACTGAGGCACATCGCTCGCTGCATCGCATACGGAGCCGATTTCATGTAAGTTCGAGGTAGGTCTGGAGTTAATGAGCGACTTTGAAGCCGGGGTACGACGCGCCGCTTCAGTTGAAATATTTGGTTCAGACATTGGGGGAAATCGGCAGGTTAGGTACTACTACAGGTTATGTAGTTCAATATTAATTGCAAGAGCGTCTTGCTGTAAAAGGGTGGAGAATTGTTTGGACTTGAAGCTTAGGCGCCTAGGCTTGCACGGGGACTGCCGAGATGTCCGAACCAAACCGCCGATTCGTGGAAATATCAAACCCCTTGCTCTAGATCTGATTAATCGCCCCGTCTATCACCCGTCGGCGGCACATTCTTCAGTAAACTCTGTACACCCCCCAGCACAGCTCCTGCCAGTGCAGACCCAACAAGCTTCATCCCCTCTACCCCGGCAGCCAGCCCCCCCCCCCCCCGAGCAGCCACCTCCCACCCCCCCGCGCCCTCTTGTGGGCTCGCCTTGAAAGATGATGCAGACGAGGCTCTGGTGGACACCCGCGCACCCGCGCCGCCCATAATCGCACCCTTCACCGCGTCCAGCTCGTTCAGCACCTCCAGCCCTACACTCCGCCCCCACACCACCGGCTTCACGGCCGAGAACGCAGGGGAGTACACCTTGTGCAGCTTGTCGACGGCGGACATGAGCGTGTGGTTCGGCGCGTAGCGCGCGCGGGCGTACGGCAGAAGCGCGGTGTACGAGCCGGCGTCGCCGCCCACCTCAACGCATCCCTCCACTGCTTCCACCAGCGCCTGCACGTCGCCCAGCCCCATGTTCAGGCCCTGGCCCGCCAGGGGGTGGACGGTGTGCGCCGCGTCGCCCACCAGGACCGTCCGCGCACCCGGGCCCTCGCCGATGTAGGCGTCGGCGTGGTTGTACCGGAGGGGGAAGCTCGCGGCGGTGTTGGGGTGGATGCCGGTGATGAGTGGGGGCAGGCTGCCCACGTCCTCCTCCCCGTACCCCCGCGAAGAGGGAGAGAGGGATGAGAGCGGGGAGCGTGCGTCGATGGCGTGCGCGCGCTCGCGGAAGGCGATTTCCTCCTCGATCTGTGCCGCGCTCACGCCCCCGTGCGACTGTGATTCGAGAATGACGTTGTGCAGGTGCCGCATGGACACGTCTGGGAGGCGGAAGGCCGCGTTTACCATCGCGCGCAGTACCCCCTCCTTCTCCGCGTCCTCGCACGCCAGCAGGGCCTTCGCGAGCGCGGGCGTGGTGCTCCACACCAGCGAGCTGCTCGTCTCCGACAGCGGAAGGAACGCAATGGGGCCCGTCGGCAGGAAGCGCTGGTACGCCACCGTGTTCGCACCCATAAGCGTGCTTGGGGGGGCGTGCGAGAGGGTGGCGACGATGGCCTGGGTGGGGTACGCCCACCCGTGGGCGGTGATCCCCGCGTAAGACCGGACGGGGGAGTTGAAGCCGTCGGCGCCGATGAGGAGACGGGCGCGGAGGGTACGCCCGGTGGAGAGGTGGACGATGGGCCAGCCGGCTGTGGGAGCGGGTGCGGTCGAAGAAGTTGGCGCTGAAGAGGGTGGTGTAAATGAAGAGGTGGGAGAGGATGCGATTGGGGAGGAGATGGATGCGACCTTGGTGTTGTCGAGGAGCTGCACATGCGGGAGGGTGGCGAGGCGCGCGAGGAGGGCCCGTTGGAGGTTGAGATTCTCTGTCAATCGTGCCATTTGGAGCGTGGATGGAGAGAGGTCGGACGCGTTGAATACTATACGTGCATCGGAGACACCATCCCATACCTACCGTTTAAGTTAGCGTAATGATATATAACCGCGAATGGTTCGGGGAGCTTGCCTGCATTTCCTCCACTGGCATCGTTCGTGATTCGTCCACATAGTCCCAAGCACCAATGTCTATCAACCACGTTTAGTAGAGGATTTTGGCTAGGCATAGATGTGGACACATACCTTCCAAAAAGGCTTGCGAGGCATTCGTGAGCGAGCTGACTCTATTCGAGTACGTGCCCGCAGCTGGCGCCCAGTTGCGCACTTTCCCCAAGTCACCCGCTTCAACCAGACATATCTTCAGCGAGTCTCTTACAGAATTTGATGCACCTAGCGCCACGACACACAATCAGCGCTGCCAGGAGAACGAGCAGGGCGCAGACGAACCGAGAGCGGTCGCTAGCGCTAACCCGGCAGGACCACCGCCTACGATGACAATGTCCGTCTCTTCCACTGGGCCATGCTCTGCTGTCGAAATGCCCCGGACGAGGGCAGTTTTTAGTGAGCTTGTGAGCTTCCGATTTGTTGAGAGCCTGAGAGCCTTTGACCCCTGCATTGAGCTCGAGAGAAGGCAACAAGAATCGACGCGCAGACTCGGAATAGTGACGTGCGGAAGCGCGCGTCTGTCGAGTCTGTCGCGGTCAGCGCGGTACGACGCGCTCCTTTCCTTCTACATCTTTTGGTGAATTGAATCTCTCAAAATTATTCTGTCCAGGCATCGCGATCGAGCGTATACAGAAAAACCCGTTGCACTTCTCAACCTTCCAGTCTATTTCCCGAGTCTGCTTCACTCTAGATCTGTATCTTGCACATTAGTGAGCTGTCGACGTCAAATCGACGGTGTGCAAAGGGCTAACAATGTGAATGGATTCAGAGCCTGGCGGGGAGCCTCCGCATGTCAAGACTCGTAAACTGAGCAAGCTTTAACCGTGTATCCACAGCACTTGTCCGTCACTGCTATACGGACGGCAACGAATCTAGGCTGATCCGCAGAATTGGATTCTAACGCCTGCTTTCTCACATTGAGTGTGCCGCTGGCAGCTGAAAGCGAAATCTTAGCAGTGTGTACATATGTGGCAACAGCCTGGTACCAGTGGCAAGACCATACATAAATGTTAAGTAGTCTACATCGTTTGATCCCTTCAATGTTGCTTTAATGTCACTAGTTGCTTGTGAGCGATAATCATCATACTTGCAGCAAAACGGTATCCGTTCTAGGCAGGAAAGCCAAATGACATTCACGCAAGATGTAATATTTTATTTGCCCATTCTTCACATACGTCTCCAAGAACTGCATGTGGACTCAACTTGTACCCCCCGCTCCTCAAGCGGGCAGTCGTTCGATGCTGGATTTGAGTGCAGTATATAGCTCGAAATCGGTGGCACCGACATACTCCTTTGGGCCTTGCCCCATACAAAAAGCCTGGTTGTGGTTGATCACAGCCGTTTGCGCTTGGGATAAGAGCCAATATACATTCTTGCCCTGTTGGGACAACTTTGCATGTTTGGAGCTGAATGGCGGCCGAACTAGCCGTGGGATCAGGTATACAGTCCTGACGTTGAAAGATGTCTTCATGTCGGTGGTGAGCCACGTGCATACTTCGCTGCGTCTTTCGACACAGTATAGAAAGGCCCATTTGAGAGAGTCGCAGTCGTGCTTGTAGATCGGTTCAATATTGCCCTTGCGGAGGTTGGTGTTGTTTTCGAGAAGGTCAAGGGAAAGAAAGGGGATTGTGCCGGTGCGTTCTAGGTTCCGACTGTGCGCTGCGCTTTTCATGCGTGATAGGTCGTAGTCGTTTAGAACCCCTGATTTTTTGACAGGATTCCACATCAGGTTTCCAGGGCTGATATCGCAGTGCCTGATGCCACCAATCCAAAGACCGTAATGACCTTTGGAAACATGAGAATCATGGAAAAGGAAACATCAAACGGTGCTTACAGTCAACGACATCCCTGAATGCCTTGAGGAGTTCATCGGAGCTCAAAGTCTCAATCCCATCCAACTCCTTGGAAACGAGTAGGCGAGGTGTTCGAGGTCCACAATGGGCTTGCGTCTTCTCCTCCTCGCTCGCCTCGCTCAGCCCCAACGCTTCCCTGATGACGGCAGTCGTGCACTCCAGGTCCTTCCAACAAAGGAGCTCTGGCAAGTGTCCGCGAACGTTTTCATCCGTCTCGCCGATCTTCACAGCTTCGTTAATGATTTCGACTTCACTGACTCGGGTGCTTTCTGGCCATGCGACCTTGAGAACCCACTTTCCTGGTACAGGAACGCCGCCACGCGTGACGGTCACCCGTTCGACGCGCGTAGCACGACCAAGGAGTGTTGCGCGCTCGTGGATGACACTTCCAACAAGGGTGACAACGTATTCCTTTTGGTCTGGGTCGTCCTTTTTAGCGGGGAAGCGGATTATGGTGGGAGGTTTTGAGGGCGGGGGTGCGGGTTGAGGCTTAAGTTCGTCGGCCTCTGCAGCGGGTAAGAGGTTTTCGGCGAGAGGTTTTGGGCCTGGGCCTGCGTGGTAAGGCTCGAGTTCGTGATGGAAGCCCCAATTCCCGCGATCAAAACGCTGCAAAGCTGCCAGTAAAGTCACGAAACGAGGGAAATCTTCAATCCAGTTGAGGCCATGCGATTGGATAGCGCCCTGCCGATCGTAAAACCATATCCAGAGGGTTCCGTCTGCAAGGCGAAATTCATAAACGAAATGCTAGATGGTGAGGAGCCATTTACCTTCAACGATCATATTGATGACCTTCATAACTCCCGCCGCCCTGTTGATGCTCTCAAGTGCATAAGACGCCGACTGAACTATAGCAGGATATATGGGTGTGGATGTTCGGCGCTTCTTTGACCCCGCTTGAGAGTCGACGTTAGGTGCCTTACGTTTGGAGCCAGTAGCTGTGGATGTGGCTCGGTCAGCAGCAGGTTAGGCGTTAAAACTTTTCATACGCACAACTGCGATTGTCGCCAGTCGACGACGTTACACCTGAGACTACGCCAGTAGCTGTGCGAGTGAGCCAGTCAGTGCCAAAATGCGTGTCAAAAGTTAATTACACACAAGGGTTATCGGAGTTAGTCGTGGCGGACACTGAGGCTTGATGGAAGGTCAGTTCAGAACACGATCGTAAGAACAAACTCGCTCACCTGATATTTCTATTTCCGACTGCTTATCGGCTTCAAGCATTTGCGCCAACAAAACGTCTTGGACTATAACTTTGGGAGGTGAAAACTTCGTGGCTTTGCGCAAGGGCCATAACGTGGGTGGGATTTCCTTTTTTTTCGTCGTCGTCGTCGTCGTCGTCGTCTTCGTCTTCTTGAACTCCATGTTGCACAATATGGCGCGCACCGGAAATTGACCCCTTTGATTGGAAGCCCGGGCCCCACCAAGAATCGTCTCCTTAGCCACCTTTGTCATTAGCTCCAAGCGTGACAACGGCGGCGCACTCTTCGGTCCGGCAGCAGCGAAAGCAGCCCTGGCGCTCGCTTCAGTGACGATGACGATGTCGGGGCATCGGGCGATTTTGTCCCCGTTGATTATGCTGGAGATTTCCTGCGGGTGATTGATGTGGAAGAGGATAGATGATGGGTCTGGTTTGCGCAGAAGGTCTTCGAGCTCTCCTTGCTCGGAAAGGAGTAGGTCGAGAACTACGTTCGAGAGCTTGACGAATGGAGGGTATCGGGCGACCTCGGTCGTGGCGTTCACGCTAGAGTGGTTGGTGAATGCAAAGCACGTAGAATGAAAGTTGGAACTCACTAGCCACTCAAGCCCTCTGCGATGAGCTTGCGCGCTGCGACCGCTGCCCCAGCTTGCTCGCCAGTTGTCTCGTTGCACAACAGAGTTGCTCGCTCCAAAACTTTCTGAAGTAGCTCATTTGGGGCGGTCGAGGCCTCGCTGGGGTGGGCCACATCCTTTAGAAGCACACCTAGAATAGTGTCGAAGCAGACATCCACAGTCGACTGCAGGTCGCCGACGAGGAATGGCATAGCATCCTCGCGACTGGATACGGGCGCTTTTAATATGAAATGACAACTGAGATATCATGTGACTCACGTAGCAGGCCGTGGCACACCGCTTGCCGCAGCTGTTGCGGTTGACGATACCGCACATGGCGTCGATTTTAAGCTTGAGGCAACTTTTGGGTTGCTGGGCGTTTTTGGAGCCACTAGCGGAGCTGGAGAAGCTGCTTCGGTTGAAAGGACAGATTCAGAAGACATTGGGGGGAAGTGGCAGATCAAATACTGAGTAATTCCTGCAATTCTAGGACGTCTTAAAAACAAGTATCGACGTGGGTGCGTGCTTTACATGAGGCAAAGATCGCTTGCCATTGCTTCAGAATATTGGAGGCCCATCCCCCTTATTGAGCCATCTTGCCACCTTCGAAGCATGCTGTAGCACTCTCGGAACCATGAGGCCGGCGGTGTATCGACATAAACAACCCATCTCTGATGCGATAAGATACTTTGATAATCGGATCAGGCCTTACTTCGGCAAGTTAAACTGAAAGTGGCAGCGATGCCCAACGCAGCCCAACACGACCATCGGATGGTCGATTGCACATTGCCGGGTGGCATATACGAGGCACTATGGGTGCAAGAATATTGGTGCCCCCACAAGCAATAATTTTTCAGGGAATCCATCATACATGTGTTTTGGTGCGCGGCCAAGACGGGCATGTCGTGCCACCGTGACTTAAACGCCGTGATCCCAGCTTCACAATACCGAGTTCAATGGCCCAATGTGCCATGTCCGCGATTAAGTTGCTTTGTTGCATGATTACACTGGCAGCTGCACGACTCCTAATTTGTAATAAAATCCAGAAACGCTGCCAATCCCAGTACCGTCCGGTCACCCTACATAATCTCTAGTCGTACTTGATCTTCCACTATTCTCCAATGTCCCAACCAAACATTTCAGCTGAAGCAGCGCGTCGTACCCCGGCTTCAAAGTCGCTCATTAACTCTAGACCTACCTCGAACTTACATGAAATCGGCTCCGTATGCGATGCAGCGAGCGATGCCCCAGTAAGTCACATGATTGATTAGTGTTCATTTCAAACTGAAGCGCCCGTATCCAGTCGGACGCTTTGCCCTCCGACGAGACCGTCCGTCTTCATTTGGTTTCCCCTCCACTTCTGTATGCACTGTGCCTCATATATACACGCGCATCACTGATGCCTCTCCCTCAGGCAATGTCAGCCAAACCAACCCCAGGCTACTCGATGGCGTACGGCTACCTCGCCTACCGAGAATGGCTCCTTTCGCGCGCCATATTTTTCAAACTCTGCGAGGGCAAGGAGGACTGGTTGCGCATACTATGCGCCGCGATCGTTATATCTGAAGAATGCGAGTTATAGGATGATTTCGTAGCGGTTGTATACCGCGGGAAGCCATTCAACTTGTTTACACTTGCAACGACCGAGGCCAGAAGGGGGTCACCGCATTGCCCTCACGAGGAGGGCATCAAGAAGTTGCAGAAGATCCTCGGTATGGAGGGTGTCGCGCCACGCTGGTATCATTGCGACTAGTCGTTCCAGGTCCGTTTCGTTGACCACTGCGTCTTCGGTTTCTTCTGCTTACTTCTGCTTACTGTTCATATCCAGCCGATCTCAGTGCTCACGCAACGCGACCCCGTGCGGACAAGACAGTACGCAATGCGGAGCGAGGGGCCGTTGTAGTTGCCTCACATGTTCTTTCCAGCACGCGCTTCCATATGTATGTATGTACATGGAACAACTCTTTGATCGACCAATGGCGCCAGTAAGCCAGTATTTAAAACGCTGGGGTCCTAAGTGTAATCGCGATGTACATGCATTAGCGATAAACAGTTGGCCCTGCATTCCGCGCTTGAACTCGAACAGCTTCCATCCTCCAGCCATCCTCCCGTCTTACCACCCATTATTCGATGAACGCCCGCAATGCTATAAAGATATCACAGCGCACACGCAGGAATAGTGAGCTCATTCTCTCCTTTCATACACTTTGTGCTCACCAACCGCTCTAGCTACGTAAATGCTTCGCCCGAGACCCACCGAGACCCTCCGTGCGTAGGGCTCTCGAACAGAGTTTTCGACGTATACATTGCCGAGAAAACAGAGTTCGATAACCCCAGCTGCAGGTCAACCGGCGTTGTGCTCACGTGAGAGCATCAACAGGGCGGCGAGGGTCTTGGAGGTCATTAACATGATTGTCGCAGGTGAACGGTTCCTCCTCATCCAGCATTTCCATTTCTTTTACAAACTATGCCTTTCAGGCGGAACTTTCAGGGTATAGTCTTACGACCGGTAGGTCCAGCCGCATGGCCTCGACTTGATCAAAGATTTCCCTCGTTTCATGACTTTACTGGCAACTTTGCAACGTTTTGATCGCGGGAATCGGGGCTTCCACCACGAACTCGAGGCCGCCCACAAAGGGCTTCTCCCCAAACCTCCCACCGAAATCCGCTTCCCTGCTGCAGAGGGCGATAGAACTCAAAATGATTACGTGGTCATCCCTTGAAAGCATCATCTACGAGCGCGCAACACTCCTTGGCCATGCTACGTGTGTCCAACGGGTGACCGTCACGCGCGGCTGCGATTCTTTGCCAGGAAAGTGGGTTCTAGAAGTCGCACGGTTAGAATGCACGCGACTCAGTGAAGTCGAAATTCTCAAAAAAGCTGTGGAGCTTGGCGAAAAGGACGAGAGGGAGGAAAAGAGAAACGAGACAGGTGAGGAGAAGAAGCAGGCCCGTTTTGGGTCTCGAAGACCTCGCCTACCTGTGTTCAAGGAGTTAGATGGGATTGAGACTTTGAATTCCGATGAACTCCTCAAGGCATTCGCGGATATTGTTGACTGTAAGCACACCAATTGCTATTCTCTTTGCTGCAATACCCATGTTTTCAAAGGTCATTACGCTCTTTGGACAAGTGGTGGCATCAAGCACAGTGACATCAGTCCTGGAATCCTCACGTGGAATCCTCGCGCAAAATCTGGGGTTCTAAACGGTTACGACCTCTCACGCATGGTACCGCACAGCCCGAACCCAGAACGCACAGGCACAATCCCCTTTCTCTCCCTTGATCTTCTCCGAAACAATCTCGATTTCCGCCAGGGCAGTGTTGAACCGACCTACAAGCACGACTGCGACTCTCTCAAATGGGCCTTCCTATACTGCGTCGAAAAACGCAGCGAAGTATGCACGTGGCCCACCGCCGACATGAAGACATCTCTCAGCATCAGGACTCTGTACCTAAACTCACTGCGGCCATTCCAAGGCAGCCTTAAACATGCAACGTTGTCCCAACACAGCCAGACCGTGTTTTGGCTCTTACAGGACCCACATTTGGCTGTTCTCAACCACGTTAGAGCTTTCATTCGGGGGACAGGCCCGGAGGTGTATGTCGGTGATACCGACGTCGAGCTATATAGTGCGCTCAAATCCAGCATCCAACGACTGCCGGTTGGCGGGCCGGGGGGTACAAGTTGAGCGTCTACATGCATTCAAAGTTCTTGGCGACGTATGCGGACTCAGGAGAAAGGTACAGTGAAGAATGAAAATAATTAAATATTGGCTTTTCCGTGAATGTTGCGTGAATGTCTAAATCTATCCTTCCCGAGAACGATACCATCTTGCTGCAAAGTGTGCATAAATCTCACTCGGGAGATTGAAGGATTCAAACTGATGTAAATTTTTAGCCTTAAGCTTGGTATGTACTACTCTGGTGGTATATGCTCGCTTGCACCCGGCAGTGTGATGTAAATATACAACGCAAGTATCGGGTTCAGAGAAATATCCGCGCGCGCCTAAGCGGCACACTCGCTCTTTGCTCGAGCCTTGAAACTTGAGATATCGATGTTCCTCTACATTTCTTTTCTGCGCCCGCCACCTGTGGCTATCTCCCTAACAGGATCCATCTCTATCACGCCCCAAATATCAAACGACCTTCGCACAGAACCCTTCGCCGGATCACAAGATATATACTATTCGTGGTCTCAGGACAGTTCAGACGCGACCTCTCGATCCCAAGCAACAGCCGTCAAATTGACCACCTATCGTGCCAACAGTGCATACAAGGCTATCACCATCCGTCCTCCGCATGGTGCCCGCGCGGGCCAATCGTGGCGGCTCATACTCGGAGCGCAAGCATCTGGGACGGCGCATATCATCGATCTAATAGGCAGCAAAGTCGGCTTGGAACCGCTGCCGGTCATGTCGATGCCGATCATGTTCGGGCAGGGTAGTGGTAGTGGTGGGCATAAGCAGGAGCAGATCGAGCGCGTGTACAGAATGGCTGCCCGAGGGGACACGGGGAAAATGATCATACGCGAGCAAACTTCGTTTGATCTGGACAAAGTAAGTCGAAATTTGCACTGTTGACAATCCATCACCCACTAATGTACTTTAGACGATTAGAAAATATGGGACAGTGGCATTGGTCTGAGCTCCTGGATTCTCGATCTCTACGCAGGACCCGCCTCGGAAAACCACCCAGAACTCAGGAACGTCCTATTCTCACCGGGAAAGACGAACATACTTGAGTTGGGTATGTACTATGACATGCCATACTGTCCAAGGACGGCAAGCTCACCCTCCTCCATTGCCTATTGTAGGTGCAGGTACAGGTATCTTGGCACTCACTATTGGCACCCTACGTCCCAGTCCCACGTCGGATCTACATGACGATACTGGGACGATTTTTACGACGGATCTCGGTGCGCTGCGAATCGCAGCATCTCCCACGTGTCCAGTCTAATTCCACCCACGCAGCATCTGCTATGCCGCTCTTGGAGCACAATATCTCAGCCAACGCCCATCTCTTCGCAAAATCCGAGTCTGCGCCCGCAAACGGATGTCAGCCGCGTGCCGCTGTGCTGGACTGGGACGAAGACCTGCCCGCGGAAATACGCGCACTCAACGGTGGAATCGATGCCATTGTGTACGTCCCTTTTGAGTCTCGATGCCGGCCAGTTTCCTGAACGTTCTTTGCCGCCACAGGATGGCGGATGTGACCTACAATACGTCCTCCTTCCCTGCGCTAATCGCGACACTCGACTCGCTTCGTCATTCGAACACTACCCAGAATCTGCCCGCGCCCGTAGTGCTTCTGGGCTATAAAGAGCGTGATCAAGAGGAGCGGACTCTGTGGACGTTGGCACGGGAGATTGACCTAGATTTTGAACGTGTTGGCGAGAGGAAAGGATGCGGGGGGCAGGAGGTGGAGGTGTGGGTAGGTCGATGGACTCGCTCGAGTTAAATTATAGATACATTCGATGAGTGCGCCACCCGGAATCCCCAGTCTCAAAAAAAGCCGTGGCGTTTTATGAGGAAGGCTACGACAGCGCTGAGTCTGCACGTCTCGTATAGCGATAACAATGTTCAAACTTCATTGGAAATGTTTTCCGCCTAACAAGAGGCTAATGTAATTGTCCAAGCGTGTGTACTTTGCGTTCGCACTGGCATTATCTTTAATAGCCAGTCAACCCTCGCGTGATGGAGGCGGAATCGAACCCAGCGCTACGTCTCGTCAGAATCTTGTGAATTAAGGTAGTGTTCAAGATTTCTCTTGCGCTGAAACAAGAGTGGTTATTTACAGAAGGCACGACGAGAGAACTGCAAGACTTACATTGCCAGGCGCCCGGGTGGCTTCCACAACGTTCCGTGTACGATTGGAGCCAACTGATGCAAGCAAGTCACAAGCGGGTGCCATAGCCCCGGGGGTCGCTGCCGCAGTTGCAGTTGCAGCCGGCTGAGAATCATTCTCTTCTATTCCTGCCACAGTAGCCCACGGTTGAGCGCTAGCATCCGAAGAGCCGTGAATACGTCCTCCGACTGTCTGAGGCAGTCCAGATGACGAGGACGGGCGCTCAGGATGGGCGGTGATAACATGTCTTGAGTCAAAGCGGCGTGGTATACTGGTGGAAGATGAGGGCAAGGAATCGCCAGATTGAAGCTTTGGTTTTGCGCTCTGTTGACGACTGCTCGGTGGACGCATGATAGTAGTCTCGTGCTCTTGCGTGCTATGCTGGTTCTGCTGGTTCATTGGTTCAGTCTGTGGGACTTGTTGACACTTGCGCGAGCTGTTATGTGCTTCGAGAAGAGACGAAGGCAAGATGGGCGGAAACACAGGGGGACGAGATACGCTTGGGTGCCTTGAAGCGGACGAGATCTGGGGCTCAGGGGCTGGTTTCTGGAAAGCAGAGTTTGAAGCAGGCATCGAAGGTGCAGCAAGACCAGATGGATCAGCATCTTGATAGACCTCAAAGGACTGAGAAATCGAATTCGAGAGTTGGCTGTTCGACCTTCCTGCAGAGGCGCTTGGTCTAGCACGCAGCTCGCGGTCGGTCTGGAATTGGCGCGTATTCGTTTTCCTCTTCTTGGTCTTCGGAGAAGGAGCAGATACTGCTTGTAAAACAATTGGTGCGAAGTGCAGATTAGAGTCAGGTGCTGCGTCCGAGTCCGAAGAAGATAAGGCTTTAAGCTTGTCGATTTCTAGCGCAGCAGCAATGAGGTTCTGAGTGATTGTCTCAAGTTTCCCGCTGAACTGTTCGACAACGATCGCAGCTTGGACGATAGGAGGCATCGATTTCTCGATTCGTTCGTAGCGCTCGTCACTGCGCGTGAGTTGCTGCATGATTATTCCAAGATCTCGGACAACAATCTAACAGGAATCAGAGAAGGATTAATTGAAGGTAAAACAGCTAGAGAAAGATTACGCAGGGGACTGTGAGCCTACCGATTGGAAGTCTTCTTGTCGCTTCTCTAGTGAGTCTATCTTAGTCAAAGCAAGTCGAGACTCCTGATGAAGATCTTCGAGCTTTTGGGCTTGTGCAGGAGTGCCTAAGGTCTTCTGCACTTCGACTTGACATCGGTTCGCTGTAACGACAAGCAATACATTAGCATCGAGTACGCATATATGCTGATCGCCAGCCTTGTTTCTCCCCATCCTTCAATACTAATCTTAAGAGCTCACCGAGATCTACCGTCTGACCAACTATCTTCTCATGATCCTCTTCAAACAACTTTTGTGCGACAATCATTGTACGCTTGGCCTCTCCGACACCCTTCAGCAAGTCGTTTGCACAGCCAGAGTACTTTTCAAACATTGCTTGCGTGTCGTGTATCAACATGCGCATGGACGTTCCAGATCTATCTTGAGGAATAATAGGCGGTATATTCATATTCTTCGTACTCAGCAAGTCGGGGGAAGTTTGCGATAAGGTTGTGCTTGCTGGATGGAGGTACCTAATCAGCGCGATGGAAGCCTTAGAGGGCTGTGAGGAATTGCGGTTTGCTGGTTGCGTTGCCATATTGCCGAGCCAGAGGTGGCACAGATTTCAAGAGAAAAAGCAACAGAAACTCCCAGCCAGATGGCAACCAGATGGTGGAATCTGGATGGAACTTAGAGGCGGTGACTCAGAGGTCACAGTGACTTGATGATCACGTGAGACTGGAGGGGAGATAGTTGGGTGTGTTGATTAACTAAAGCCACCAGGCTCCCATCATCTCCGCAAGAGTATTGTTGTATAAATCCTGCGCAAGGCAGTAACAGATAAGGTAGGTATAGAGAAGTCAAACAACACGCTCTGGACACGAACAAGAAAATACAGAACACTCTAAATATTGGCGAGTAGAGGATATCTATGGTAGTTATATATAATCAATCGGAAGGCTCATACTCATATGAGAAACATACCAAGATGGTTTCATGGCTCTGGACGTGAACAAGAAGACATGTATACAACACGGCAATGGTTGGCGAAAAATGACATTATGGTAGGCGAGGCGCGGAAGCTTCCATGGTTTGTAGAGTCCACGAGTCCATCTCGTCTAGAGGGAGTTTACTCCACTGCTCGTATACCTGGGCAGCTCGTTAGTGTGGAAGGAACATCTTCCAAGGATGCACGAACCTCGTCAAGAATATCCAGAAGTTCAGTGACCTTGGCGTCAACTTCGTTTCGTTCGTGCACATTGCTTTGCATTTGAGTCTGAAGTTGTAAATTCTCTTGTTCTATCTATAGGCCGCCATCAGACACTTTGATAGATAAAGTGGTGGTCTACTCACCTGGGCTAACGTTGTGCGTAATTTCGTCGCCTCCTTTTCTAGCGAAGGCAAAGCCCTCGCGCGTGTAGCAGCTTGAGGCTCTATGCCCTCCTTCCACACGTCTGTCCCAGTACCACCAGATTGCTTTCTTGCGCGAGCTTCTGTGACAATAGCATGCAGAATATCAATGTTGGGTTTCACGTTGTATTCGTTGAATATAGCCTCGCAGTTTTTCTGAATTGTAATGATTAATTGCGCATAAGAGCAAGTCAACTCGGAGCTCACGGTGATCTCGTTCTCTATGTGGCGAGCCACACCAGAGAAGACACCCTTTGCACCGTCCGGTTGCTCTTCACACCATAGCGTGAAGCATTCCGCGAAATCTTCATAACTGCACGCGCATTGAGATCAGCGTGCATTGGTACTCCTATGTGATCCAAGAAGACTCACGTCCACTTATTAGCTGCCCGCTGTATTGCAAGCTGTAACGCGGAGTGAAAATGCGTCCATCGTTTGCTGCCAGTGTTGTAGGACACAGTCGCCATCGCGTCAGTTCGTTGATCGCGAGCAAGACGCGACAGACACCAAAGCGGAAACACCCCTCTCTTGCCAACGTCCATGACTTGATCGCACTTTCGCTGCTGCCCAGTGACCTCCGATTCCACAGTGTGTCACAGTGAGCACCATTCATCATGGAAAACGAGGAGGAGGGTGTAAGACCCCCTCCACCAAGGCCGAGAAGCTCAATACCATCATTTCTGTTCATCACATTCCTGCTGTTCATGCTCACGAATCATAGTGGGGATGAATTCTTGGCGCGAAACCAGTATCAAAATGCGTTGCATTCTCTGCAGTGGCAGCTTGGGAACTATACTGCGTGGATGAATGGCACAGAGACGAACTTCACTTTGGTGAGATAGGCCCCTTGATCGTCGTATCTGGACTTACGATTAAGCGCATGCATTCAGTTGGACACGAACCCGGCTCTTCAGCCATTAGTGGAATCATTTATCCTGCAAGGAACTTATCTGAACCCCAATAAAGCTTCCTACTACTCCAACATTACTGGTTTTCTCCGTGGAGAGGTCGACTTCCATAACATCACCCATACATTCCTTGCCAACTCGAGCGTCCCCCCTGGGTGGGCGGGCTTCGCGAACGAACTCGTGGGCGAAGCAAACGAAACTGACATCACCGAAAGGTCAAGCTCTTGGAACTGGGCAGGCTCAAACAAGGTGTCGCTCAGTGTTGTAGAGAAGAATCCAGGGCCGGAGTGGGACGTGGCTGAGGGCATATCTTTGATTCATGTCAGTGCAGTCTGATTTCCCAATGTCGTGAATAAGTAACTAACAATGTTCTAGGGACATGTTGAATTTTTAGATTCGAACAGCTCTGAAGAACTTAGGTTGGATTTTGAGGGAATCCATTTTGTCGCCAATGGTTCCATCTATGGGTTTGCTGAACCTCAAGGGTGCGTCTCAAGTTAGATTTGACACCGCGCTTAACCTCTAACCCTCCTTCTCAAGACGTGATATAGACATACGGCTTCTACCCTCAATAGTCCCATCAGAACTTCAAAACATCACAGCCCATGCAATTGTGCCGCAGCTCACAACCCGGATCACTCGACTGAAGAATTTAATAGACGCTGGAATTATTGATCAAGATGCCCAAAGTGCTGGTAAGTTTGATTCTCTGATAACTGACCTCCAACTGAGTATGGGTTCAGCAGACGAAACTCCGAAATCGACCTGTCCATTCACTGTTCACGCGCAGCTTGAGCCCACGGATGTTCCTTCCGCGCTACTACAGGAGTTGGAGGAAGAAACGCAGAAGCCCACTGGCAAGTGGACTGTACCAGTTCCTAAGCTATCGCTTCGCGGAGTAGTGGTCAGTCAGGAGTGTGGCGTCCTGTATGAAATGAAGAATATATCAGGACTCAGGTGAGCACGTTTTTGGCGCTTAAGTAGATCTGTTTGTTGACGTGACGCATAGCTCTCACGAGTTTTTCCGCAAAGTAACTACCTGTGAGTCTCACTTTCAATTATTGCAAAATATGCCCTTGTTTAGACTCTCTAGATGCCGGGTTTGCGGCTATAGCATACCTCACGCTTCTGGTGCTTCTCTCGCGTCAGATGGATCGAAGTCGCACTCCAGCAGGAATCTCGCGCCTCACGCGTTGGTCTTTCCTGACACAGTCCATCGTAGATTCTGTTGCTTTTGCGGGGCATATCACTTTCGCCATTCTCGCGGACGGAAGACCGGCGCTTTCTCTTGTGGCTCCTGCATTCCTTGCGTGCATTTTATTTGTGAACGAAGCGGTCAGTTGTGCTTCACAGTTGCATTGCTGATGAGAATGCGCTGACTTGATAGCTTTCCAGCAATTTTCACTGCTTATCAATCAGATACAAGCTCCGGAGGACAACGCGCCCACACCTGCTCCAACAACTGCGCCTACACCACCGACTACTACACCATCGACCCCAAACTTGCCAGGTCCCACCACCCCGAGCACACCTGTACCTGCAACTAATCCGACCACGACGGCACAGCAACCGTCAACGCTGATGTTGTCCCTCCTATGGTCATTTATCCGTGGCGTCCATGCTGATCCTCACGCGAAACTATGTGCGCCTCCCATATCAACACATGCAACGAACTGCTCGCTGAAAAGACGTCCTATTTCCAGGGATCACCATGTTCATTTTCTTGTCGGTGGTTGTGCGGGTCATTATGTCTCCTTCCATGACTATGCTATTTGTTGGTGGCGTGTACTCGTTCTTCTGGATGCCGCAAATAGTGCGGTCGGCAAGGAGAGGCCGAAGTAGTGGTCTCACTGCCGAGTATCTTGTGGGTACCACAATCTGCAGGTTGTACTTCCTACTTTGTAAGCTCTCCTTTTCTCGCTGCATGCGTGCAGCATTTAAGCTAACTGCCATTTTAGATTTCCTTGCATGTCCAAAAAACGTCCTTGACGTGGATCCTCGATGTGAGTTATCGTCCGCTTCATTGTCTATTATTTCTTATACTGGTTCAGGGTGGTCATACCTGCTAGCGCTTTTCATGTCTTTGCAGGTCGTCGTCATTCTTCTCCAGGAGCATCTTGGCCCAGCGTTCTTCCTTCCAAAGCGGGTACGTTCCTCGGCTCCATGGTCTCCGCATTCATAAACTAATAATCAAACATCATAGTTTGTCAAGGCTAAATCATATGATTATCACCCTCCCATGCCACTTCCTGACCCGGAGTCTCCGGAGCAGTCTCTAGGGGACTGCGCTATATGTATGGACGCTATCATACTGGAAGGATCTCAGCGACGACGGAAGTCGTTAGACCAATGGGGTGACCATGGCTTAGGGAGTGGAGGCGGAGGATTGCTGAACGCGGTGCAGATGGGTGTTGGTGGTAATGGTGCGCGGAAAAACTACAGCCTTGCGCCCTGTCACCATCTATTCGTGAGTTGCTGTGTAGCATCCACGGCTTTGTATTATAAACTCAAGGTTCAATTCTTAGCACACGGCATGTCTCGAAAGAGTGAGTTACCATTGCAATTACCGCAAACCTTACTAACCCCACTAACTTTTTTTCCGTGTATAGTGGCTAGCAATCAAGGTATGACTCGATCGATCTTCATTTCTTGCATTACTGATACTTTGTCTTCACAGAACATATGCCCTCAGTGCCGACGACCTTTACCCCCTCTCTAATTGCGCGAGTATACCGCGCCTCCAGATTTTGTATACATTTATCTATCATAGCATTTCTAATATCAAACAGGATCGCCTCGGAGGAACCTTTTTTGTTTGCTTTTGAAAAATAGAAGCATCACTCGCCATTCTTCACCAGTGGGGAACTTGATATAGAAGCCCGCATTTCAAAGTGTCTCATATGTCTGGGAGACCTTGCTCCATTGAAGCATGCCGGAAGCAAACTTGTTTGAGCATGAGTCCTTCGACCGAGCATTTGACACCGACTGATAAATATATTGGTAAAAACAAATAATATGATTCCACCAACATTCATAAAACCCAAACAACCGGAATTGATGCAACGCGCATCATCGACATTATTAGCATCCCTGACCAACAGCCGTCAAGGCAGAGTTGCAGCAACTATAGGAAGATGGGTTGTAGCAAGACCCTCCACAGTCGTAAGTTCCGGCAGGGCACAAGACACCGTTGTCGCAAACATAGGTAGTACCGGCGAAGCCCTGCCCAGAAGAACACGTACATGTCCCAGATGAGGAGGACAATGCGTTGTTGTTGCAGCAGCTAGTGGATGGGCTGTAGCAGCTTCCACCGCAGTAATACTGGCCTGTGGGGCAGATGTGGCCACTGTCACAGACCTGCGATGAGGTGTAGGAGGTGCCGGAGCATTTGCCTGCGCTGGCAGTTGAAGTGGGCGTAGCCGTACTTGTGGTGCCGGTGGGGCTTGAACCGCCGCTAGTGCCAGTGGTGCCACCCCAAGAGACGCCGTTCTATTAGAATGTCAGTGTTGTATGCGGAATGGTGCAGAAATTGGACATACGGGGCATAGAGTGACCGTGTAGTCTTGGGTGTTGTAGCCATTGATTACCTTCTCGCAGGTGAAGGTTGAGCTGAAATCGTCGTAAGGGTAGGTGTAACAGTTGGGGCTACGCAGAGGTAAACAATTAGATGCAATGCCTTTTAAAACAGACATGCAATGGAGAGTTCTCACCATCCTTTCTTGAGGAACTCGATGGTAGGGAGAACAATGGATGTCCATTGCGCGTCGTTGTTGACGCAAGTGCCAGTCGAAGCGGGAACGTAGCTTGTGCTAATGGAAATGAAGTTCGCAGTGAGTGGGCGATGCATAGAGCAGATGAATGTAAGCAGCATACCCAAGGAGAGTCTGCCAGTTTACACATCCACAGCAGTTCGCATCTGCGCCGGGCTGGTAGCAAGATCCTGTAGGTCGTTGTGTTGGTCAGCATCGGTGAACTTGAACATTCCGATGATCAATTTACCGGAAGTCTCGCCACATCCGTAGAAAGCAGCGTTGGTGCCAGTGTAGGGGCCGTTGGTGAGCGCAACGTCACAGTTCATGTATGACGTGCCGCCGTTGGTGCCACAGACCTGGACCAGGCATCAGAACACTCGAAATTTAGGATAAGGAGCAGTTGGAAGCCTTACCGAACCAGCAGACCAGTAACCGGAGAGATACCCACACACTTGTTCGAAGTTCCCAGAAGTGTAAATAAGACCGCACGTCTGGCCGGACGGGCAAGAGGAAGCGCTAGAGCAAGTAGTCTGTTTGTTACAGTTAGAATGATAGAGTAACACGGTGCGGCTGTCTTAGCTTACCAAGGCGGTAGATGGGGGAGTGACCCATTGGTAGTCAATAGACGGGGGTGTTATGGACCACGCCGATGCGCCCAAACCTGATGTAGCTGGGCTTGCGCTACCAGGGTTTCCACACGTGTAGGGATTGGATGCTTGAGTATTGGTGGAGTCCACTATAGTAGGTGTGATGGAGACGGGAACGTTGACACCAGCAATGATCTGAGGATTTCATCATTATCTTCTGCATTGCGACAAACGAGATTTATGGTTGTACTGACGCTGATGTCGTAGTAATCCGAATTCGTCTTGGAGAAATCGACCTCTGCGAGGGCATTTGGACCCTACATACCGAATCAGATTATGACCAAATGCCATTCGCCAGAGAAGTCATACCGCAGCTGCACAGCCCTGCGAGTCACAGACAGCCGCAGTTTGCGTGCAAGTTGTGCCTAAGTTTCTTTAGCTAAAATTGACGCATCCAGATAGTGGACTTTCTCACCCTCTTGACAGAATGCCCAATTTCCGTTCCATTGAGTGTCAACGCCGTTGTCGATAAACGGATAGGTGACAGAGTTCGATCCGCCCTTCGGCACACGGTAAGTACCAGAGTTGGGCGTGGGATTGTTCCAATAACAATAACCATTGTCTATTCAAATTCGTGGTATGAGATTTTGACGAGCAATAGTATGGGATTACCAACTGGTGTTGCATGTGGATGTACTGGGGCATCCTGCAGCGCAAGTACCAGCCGCACCGGTGGTTGGGGAGAACCACACGTCACTGGTACATTGGTTCACGAAAGTGACCGTTCTTGCCTCTTGAGCGTTGGCAAAGAGCGGAGACCCAAGAAAAGCAGAAAGTAGGAGGATAGGTGCTAAGACCGACATTTCAAACTACTGGGTGATTGTGGGGAATCCAAGACATTACTTCAGAGCTTTATAGCGTCGCAAAGCATTCCCCAAACTTCCATGGTCAATGTGTTCGCTTGCGCATCATGATGTGCAACTATTGAGCCAGTGACCTCAATAAAGATGTTCCTGAGCCCAGATATCATCTGAGATCGCATGCACCGCCATTTCGGGGACCCAGACTCACGGAAATAGTTTGAGACGAGCGAGAGATGTTGGCGATAGCCAGTCAGGCGTTATCGGCCGCGCTGATCCCGCCTGAAGCCTATTCTTGGGTCCATGGAAGTGAGATGCATGCATGGACTGTCGCATCAAAGCCCAAATCGGGGCAAATATATGTTTTATTGCCATGGCCATTCACTGATCCTGCAGCTGGGCCCTGGTTGCGCTGACGCAGTGACGGCCCGGGGAAGGCACCCCAGTGTGATCCGTACCAACTCGCTGGCATGCGCGCGATGATAGGTAACTTCGCATATTCCGAGCTTCCAGCACTGCTAAGGATGTGCATCGTCATGATGGACTGTCTTGGACAAGGATCCGATAGATCCAGCCGACACATGTCCCGTTGAACCTTGAATGTTGAACGACCGACCGAGGACAATCCGATATCATATAGTATGCTATACCCATAGGCGTCGACGTCAGCGTCCAATTCATTCGGTGGAGGCTGGCCGTGGTAGCATGAGGACACGAAACCGGTCAAATTCGGTTGTTGAGCTGGCAACGCAACTTTTCAGGATGTTGTTCGCCCTGAACGCATTGCACTCGGATCTTGTGGCTTGTTCAAAGATTGATTCAAGCAGCATCCACATAGACCGTTGATTCGGAAGAGCATAATGATGGAGGTCGAATTATGAATCAGAATAGCAAGCGTCGTTCAAGAATGAGAGCGTGGAGGACCGGGCCGGCTGTCACTATGCCGCTGTGTTTGTCGACCACGTGTGCGTTCTCTGATCCATTTGCCACACGAAGTTCGAACACTGTCAGTGTCATAGTACTAGTAGTGTCAACAAGGGTCCTCGACAGCCCAGAACGAAGTCAAGTACTATACAATTCTTCGATTCTTCAATTCTACAACGTCAGGAAAATTACAACACCACATTTCGAATCACTGCGACAGGCGCTTCTTCCCCATCAGCCCCTTCAGCCCGCTCTTCACGCTCCCCAGCACACTCCGCTGCTTTTGTGCGTTGGTCGAGCTAACAGAACCGGTGTTTGAGGCGGTTGTGTCCGTAGCAATGTCCGCGCCAGCAGCAGTCCTTCAATACGATTACGACGATAGTCCAGATAGAAACGGAAACGGGACGGGAGGGGGAGGGAGGGAAAGGGGGGTGGGGACTCGATACTCACGCCGGGCTGTGTCCAAGGGAGTAGCCAACCTGCCATTTCAGTCAGCACAGTATTTTCCAGGAGTAAAGGTGCGCGCTACCTTGAGGAGCGTCTCGATGGGCGTGGCCGCGCTGGAGTTGGCCACCAGGTCCTGGTCAAATCTGCCCCAGCCCAATATCAATGAGCATCGTGCCACCACCAACCAACAAACCGCATCGGGGCCCAATGCGATTTCTGAATGCGATTTCTGAATCACTCACTCGACGACGCCCTGGGGGAAGACCGCGATGACGGTGCTGCCGCCGTACGCAAAGTAGCCGAGCTCCTCGCCGCGGGCGACCGTCGCGCCCGGCGTCCCGCCGTTCGTCCATTTGATGGAGCCCACGAGCAGCGCGCCGACGGCGACGAACGCGACGGGCAGGCCGGTCTTGGTGTGCGTCATGTACAGCACCGAGCGCGTGTTCGCGGTGAACACGTCGAAGCCCTCCTCGTTCACCGCCTGCGGGTTCACTGAAATTGGGTTGAATCATAAATCACGCCTCCGTCAGTGCGTGCCCAATATGATTATAAACCAAGATGCTGCTGTGCGGGCCGCACCTGTGTAGTACTGCCCCGGGATGTGGTGCGTCTCGCCGACCGCGCCGTCGATGGGGGAGTGGAAGCGGTGGTAGTCGGCGGGGGCGAGGCGGAAGATGGCCACGCTGGCGTTGTCGAATGCCTTGGCCTTGTCCGAGTCGGCGGGGACGTCGAGGAGGTTCGGGATGGTGAAGTGGCGGCCCTTGACCCTGTGGCGCCGGGTGGTTAGCAGATCCGCGCACCGACAGGGGCCATAGAATATGCGAAATTCGAATCGGCTTACCAGAACTGCTTGGCGAGGTCCATGGTTTGGTAGACGGTCACCCGCGAGTCGGCGGCGCTGCAGATTCCCGTGGGATCTTCGTGGTCTTGCACCGGACGCGCGTCGTGCTTCAATTTGCTGTGGTACGCTCAGCCGGGGACGCCCTAAGAACGAGTGGATCTAGGGCTCACCGGTAGAAGAACTCGTTCATGGAGCCATACTTGCCGATATCAGGCTCGAGCAGCTCGCCCAATTGGAGGTTGTACGTCTTGGCGAACGACGCGATGTTCTTCTTGGACTCGGGGGCGTCGAAGAGTTTACCCTCCTGGTAGCACCCATGCTCCGTCAATATAGATCCAGCTGCTGCCGGGCGCGACTGACCTTGATGGACTGCTCGCGCAGCATGCCCTCGACCTTGGCGCTCTCCAGGATCGTGGTCTGCTCCTTTCCGTAGAACAGCATATGCATCCCGATACGCGCGTAGATCGGCATGGACTCGAAGAACTTCTCGTTAGATCCGCGCACGGCGACATAGTTTCCGATGTGGTATTTTGCGGCGAGGTGCTCAAGGCCGGGGATGAGCTTGTGCAGGTACGGGATGTGGCTGATGGCTGCAGATCGCCGTCAGATCTGCAATAGGGTACCAGCAGGATACTCACAGTGCGCTTGGGCGTGAATACCGTGACTGACATCATCAACCTCCGCTGAATGATCGACGAGGCCAGATAAGGCGGCGCCCGCAGCGTCCGCGTCAACCCCGTGGAGACTGTCTTTCGCGATCTTCTCTACCGGCCTGGTTATATTATCGGGGTGAAGGGAGGTCATCGTGGTTTACGATTAGGATGAAAAGGGGGAACAGGATCCAATATATAGTTGGTCCCTGACGTCGATATAGCGCAGTTATTGTGATTATTTATAACTCTCCCCACTTCACCGCCTCATTTCTTCGCCCTAGTGACTCGTCTTGATCAGGCCAGGGGGTGCGTCCGCCGCCACTCCGCGATCATCTCCACACTGATCATTTTGATCCCCCACCGATCGGCGAACAGCCGGCAGTCGTCGCGGCGCGCCATGGTGCCCGACTCGTCGTCGTTCACGAGCTCGCACAGGACGCCCGCCGGGGGCAGCCCCGTCAGGAGGCAGAGGTCGACGCCGGACTCGGTGTGGCCCTTGCGCGTGAGGGTGCCGCCTTCGCGCGCGCGCAGCGGGACCATGTGTCCCGGGCGGGTAAAGTCCGCCGGGGACGTCGACGCGGCCAGCCCGCGTGCGGTGAGCGCACGGTCGTGCGCTGAGATGCCTGTTGTTGTGCCTGTGCGTGTCGAGTCAGTATTGGCTGGGGGTTGAGATGGAGGGCCATACCTGATTTGTAATCGACCGTCACCGTATACGCTGTGCGGTGCCGTTCTTGGTTGTCGGGCAGCATCATGGGGATCTCCAACGCGTCCAGCTTTTCGCCGGGCATTGCGATGCATATGTAGCCGCTGAGCAGGGTAGTAAGCCAGTGAGTCCCAGCGGGGCAGATCAGGGGCGTACCTTGTATGCTTGATCATCCACGCCATTTTCTCGGTGGTGACCATGCTGCCCGCAATGATAAGATCCCCCTCGTTCTCGCGGTCTTCGTCGTCCATGACGACAAGAAATTCGCCTCGTCCAAAGGCGGCCAAGGCATCTTCGATTGGGTCGAAGGCGAAAGAGGTCCTTACGGGGGGATTCTGCACCTCGATCGGACGCTGCGACATCGCCGTAGTAGAGCCGTTCGTTTTCGGCGTCAATGCGAACGGAGCGGGGGGAGAGGATGCGAGTGCGACGGGAGACATGGTGGAGAATGGGTGACCGGGACGCAGAATATATATATGTAAATAGACGATTAGGAGAGTTACCAATAGGATTAGTCGGTCGATTCTGGATGGGTAATACGCTTTACGAGTGACCATGGGAGGATAAATAATCACAGGGCTGGTCTGATGGGTTGGCCCGGAAGAACCGCCGGCGTGCGTGATTTCAGGCTTTGGCTTCCGACATAAAAAAGAGCGAGGGTCCCGAGATGTTTGTGTCTGGGCCAGTGGGTATTCACGAATGGACGTGGAAAATGCAGTTAAACGGCTGAACATGAAGGGGAAACGGGCGGTGGTGCTGCCTACGTATCCGTTGTCTGCTATATAAAATAATGTACTGGTAACGAGAGTCGGCTAAATTCGGGTGGACGCGTCCTACTAAAATTGATTGACCCGGCCCTTGGCACTCCAAGCTCTCTCTCTTCACCACCACCCAACCCCGGTTGCAGGTCTCCCTCCCCCTCTTAGACTTATAGACTCGCCTATTCTTTATTATAACCATGTCCAACTTGGTCCCCTCCACCACCAAATGGGATGCTAGGTATGTGGGCGTCATTTTCGCCAACATGGCGGCCTTTCTGACGCGCTGGCCCTGTTCCGCAGATATCTCGGACCCGTCCCCCACGACGCCTCCTACTACGCCAAGTGCATGCTCGGTGGTGTGCTGGCGTGTGGTGTCACCCACGCTGGTATCACGCCTCTCGATGTCGCGAAATGTAACATGCAGGTCCGTCCATTTTCATGCTCTCCACTGTCCGTGCTCTAAATGCCGCTCTCAGGTGAACCCCACAAAATACAAGGGTCTCGCCCCCACCCTCTCCCTCCTCGCCAAGGAGGAAGGGCGCACCGGGCTCTGGAAGGGCTTCGGGCCCACGTTCGTCGGCTACTCCCTCCAGGGCATGTTCAAGTACGGGCTCTACGAGTTCTTCAAGGACACCTACATGAACGCCGCCGGCGAGGAGATCTCCGCGCAGTACAAGCCCCTCATCTGGCTCGCGGGCTCCGCCTCCGCCGAGGTCTTCGCCGACATCGCGCTCTGCCCGCTCGAGATGACCAAGGTCAAGATCCAGACCTCCGCCACGGGCACCTTCCCCACGTCCTTCGGCGCCGCGCTCACCGAGATGAAGAAGACGAAGCTCGAGACGCGCTACCCCTTCGGCTCGCTCGTGCCGCTGTGGTCGCGCCAGATCCCGTACACCATGGCCAAGTTCTTCTTCTTCGAGAAGATCGTGCAGGTGTTCTACACGCACATCTTCCCCGAGCCCAAGGAGACGTACTCCAAGCCCACGCAGCTCGGCGTCACCTTCGCCTCCGGCTACCTCGCCGGTGTCGTCTGCGCGATCGTGTCGCACCCCGCGGACTCCGTCGTGTCGCTCCTCGGCAAGAAGGAGAACAAGGGCAAGGGCGTCGGCCAGATCGCGAGCGAGGTCGGCTGGAAGAGCCTGGCCACCAAGGGCCTTGGCACACGTGTGATCATGATTGGTGAGTCCGCTGTTACCATTGCCCCGTGGCACCGAGCGCTTTTATTGACTGGGCGGCTTAGGTACCCTTACTGGATTCCAATGGTGGATCTACGATTCGTTCAAGTCGTCCATGGGCCTTGGCACAACTGGTGGCAAGTAAGCGTGGTGGAGAGGGGGAGGCTAGCGTATATTACCGTTCACCTGTTATACTCGGCTGTTCACGTTGGTCCAATAGACTGTTTATATACCTCAACCGTGTTGAACATTTCTTTGAGTCGATTGGGGCTTTTTGCAAGAAGGTACTGCCCGCAAGAGGCTCTGTTGTTGCCATTAGTATTAGCTCCTCAGGCCCTGGCCTCGTTCCATGAACTTGCCAACCTTGGCTTTCATTCCAGTCGCCGGCTTGCGTGTCACTATGCATAACCCGGTTGGCTCGAAGCAGTCTTAGTAACTCGGACAGGTTACTTCCGTGACATTCTTGCTTTATACCTACTTACCACTTGTGTGGTGCAGCATTGGGCAAGCCTCTAACTAATCAAAGTCTTCAGCTACGACTGTCACATGCAAGCACATGAATACTCGCATGCCACATGGCTAACTTGATGCCGCAGACGGCGCCAACTTTGAGCCCAGCTAGTAACATGTGCCACCCGGGAAGCTTGAAGATTGACGCGAATCCTTTGCGAATCCTCGTGATTTCGAAGGGAAGTGGTAAGGCTTCCATCACGGTGCTCTCCGTTCGGCCGCGGACGAACGATGCATATTTGCAGCCAGATCTAGATTGAAAGATAACAAAAACGGTTCACCTCGTTCGGCAGCATCGCAATAAGGGAAGGAAGGTAGGACCATTGAATATTGAAGAACGAAGCGACCACCGATTGGCACTGCAGATTTCGATTTAACCTTTGTCAGAGTCGGATGACTGCTAGCTATAGAAATTTAAAGAGAATACTGAACCTTTGGTGGAGATGATGGTGGTGACTTCAAGTGAAAGGCCAATTGGCCCCGATGTTGGATTTGGTTCAAGTCAAGTTCAAGTCAGGGGACAGGGAGATTGGGAAAGGAGGAAATAGTTATATTATTTGTCTACCACAGGGCTACGCCCCAGCGCACAATAAACACGGATGGGAAAGAAAGAAAAAAAGTTCAAGTCAAGATCGAGTACAATGAAATGGCCAATTTCCAAGATACCCAGGGATGCTCAGCTGTCACCTTATCGACGGCTTGTACGGATACCGTAATACGGGTCCGTATTCCGTACCGTCGGCGGGCCTTCGAGCTGTTTATATAGCGCGTTTCTCAAGTTATACGGGTCGCACACGGGTGTCCATTTCTACGTTTTGGTCTACGTTTTAGATGGGAATTATTGCTGACTGGAGATAGTTTGGCATCGAGTTGGTTCGTATTCACGCGAATTGATGACTTTCGTCCATGAGACAACTCACATTCACGGCGAAGGCCACCGTACTGACGGGTAGATGGCACGGGTATACGGGTACGGGTCGACCTGTACCCGTGCCGTCCGCGCTGGAATTCTTTCATCGGCTGACGGCCGTCAATTGTACGGCCGTAAGCGTATACGGGTACGGTGCTCATCCCTAAAAACAACTACTTATAATTGCTCTACAATACAAAAATCAAGATAAATCGAGAATTTTAAAGAACATATTCGGCGAATTACAACCCCAGTAGAATGTATGTACATGAACTAGCACAGTTTGATTCCACTCGATAGTTGCTGATAGCAAAGCTGCCATTCAAGCTCTGCTTATAATGAACCTAACGCAACACCAGCAGCTGACAAACACGGTATTCAATTCATCTAAAAAAGACAGTCGGGACTCAGGGTAACCGCGGGGTACGAGGTCCAGTCGCGGTGGATATCTACTTTTTTTCCGGAGTGGCTATATGCGCAGCGGTCAGAAGATTAAGAGACGGGCCAAAGCAAAATGAGGCGACCGCCGGGTCCCGGAACACAGTGATTAAAGTCTGGTGGCCACGAATGAACATCCGAGCGTTTAGAGAGTGCTTCAGCGTATCAGAGAGGCAAGCGAACCGTTCAAGCAAGACATTTTTGGTGTGGGTAGTTGCCGTGCCAGTACCAGTACTATGGTGCGGGGAGCTGCCCTGTCAGCACTTAGTATGGTGATTGTTTCCAGGTGCCCGGATTTGCGGCGTCTAGCTGCACTTCTATTAAAGATAAAACGCAACAGACCAAACGAGATAGCCTCAGTGAGATATAAGGGAATTACCAACACGGCAGCATATCCCACCGGGCAAATTCACACGAGATCCCGATAGTCAGGAAGTTCCTCGAGGCGGGATAAGTAGCAAGGGTGTTAGGAGTTCTTTGAAGCTTATTTGTGACAGTGTGAATCACCCTGGAATAACCCAAATAGATCAAGCCCAGCTAGTAGATCGTCCGGTACCTGAGATGATTAGGTGATACTCCAATCGCATCCACGAGTAATCAGCGAATGAGATACAAAGATCCAAAGAGGGAAGGCTCGCTTCCACCGCAAGTCTTCACGTCAAGTACAGATCCTGGGCAAAGGGCCAATATTTGCGGGATAGGCCGTTGATGTTCTCGCATGCAATGATGCCCTGAGCAGTCAGATCAGTCAAATTTAAGGGATGTAGGCAGTCCTGTTACAAGGGATATCGTAGATGGTGGCATGCGAGGACTACGGCGTGTAAAGACTCTGTGTGCTGTATTCCAATTGTCGGCTTCCAGTGCGAGGTTTCTATTGAACATGAAACGCAATCGAACGAGGTGAGAATTAGCCTTGCATGATTTTTAACAAATGAAACGATACTCAAGCCACGAGAGCAGATCATGCCAGGGAAATTCCAACGCGAAAGCTGCGCAAAGGTGACATAAGCAATGTCAAAAGCAATCGAGACAGGGTCGCAGAGGCAGAGCGAACAGCGTTAGAGTGTCTTCAAAGATCACTTGTGCGAGTGGGATATCAGATATCAGATCCCAAGCGCAACAGGCTAGACGGCGGAGAAAATAGCTGCATGATAATAGCTGCAACTCTACTTACTATTGGCAAATCGGCAGCATTTTGAGTTTGAGCGTGCGCACAGTTTCTTGTCCCTGGAGTCCAGTGACCATAGCAGCCTATCACAGGCTTAAGAACGGAGGGGAGACATGCAAGATAACATTTGCATAAGTTGGAACAGGCATTGGCCCGCCGAGCTATAAAATCTAAGAGGAAGATACCCCTGCGCGAAGACATGTAGTGACGAGTGCAGCGCCGGGTACGAGTCTTGAAGGATACCCAGAGAGCAGCGATGAGTGGCAATTGATACAAAGAGGACAACGCCACGCTGAGGACATGAGGCTGCAACGATCGGAAAACTGGACATCCGGATCTGCCTTTGCATTGTCAAGAAGCTGATGGAGGGCCCATACTTATTACGCGCAACATCCAGGTCGCCGATCAGCATCAATTAATTATTCGCCGGGTAAAGGGAAAGTCGCCCGACGGGTTGCATTTGTTTCGTATGAGTGGTGCGGAAGCAGAATATACAGATGGTTGTCGGCATTAACAGATCTGGAGTTTAGACGTTGCCTTTGCTCCCGGGTGACAGGGAGGGCCGAGGAATTGATGCGTAGATGCGCATGATCCTCGAGTCTCGAGACTGGCGTCGTGGCCGATGGATGAAAGGTTGACGCTGTTGCAAGTCCATCGTCCGCATCCGACGGCTCTGTAGCGAGAAGTATGGCATTCAGCATCACTTCTCTGTGATATGTCTGACAGCTGTGTTGTGTCGTGTATTGTCATAACCGACGGGTCCTCGGGCACGTCACGATTTGAACATGAGTCCTTACGCGTGCGCGCGCTCGAGCATGAAAAGGGTGGATTCGGGGACGTTGCTAAGCCAATTGACACATATCAGCAATACAGTGTGGTACTTGGTTGGAATGCCACGCACCAATGCATTAGTACCACGAGCAAAGTCAATCGCCAGCTCAAAGGCTGCACAAAATAGCACATGTAGCCTGTGTGCGGGCTGTCTTCGAAGCGTGTCGTTGAAGCAATTTGAATATGAAATTCAATACGCGTTGAGAAATGTTGCACATGTCTTGTCGCAATCGAGTAGACACCACCACTGCGATGGCCAGCCACAGGACACACCCGGACACACGCCCTCAACGACCTCAATTAAGCTCTGCGTCACCATGCGCACACCAATCGTGTGATCAGTTTCATTGGCGCCACTTGCTCAACATTAAAATGTTCATGCGACGATCTCCTTAGAGTGGCATTGATCTTCACCTCCTAGGTCAGAGATCCGGTGAAAAAGACGGTGTGATGTGTCGCGACAGATCACCACTCACGAGCAGAAGGGTCGGGCGTCGGGCGTTCCCGTTGCGATGTACGAGCCTTGAGGACGTGAGAGGACGTGTCGATGCACAACGCTGTATAACGCCGGTGATCTCTTCGGTTCTCTCGACAGGCACCGCACCGGCGTCGGGTGTCTCGACAGCGGTTGTGTACAAGCGGGGAATGATCTGGAACGATCTTCCAGCGTCAGCGCATTGCGTTTGTTCCAGGAAGTAAGGAAAAAAATGGCAATCCCGGGTAATCGCGTGCACATTTCATGCACCCGCGATGTATATACCCGAGAACGGGGAAATGCGAGGTGGGCTGGTATGGAAGCGTATGCGGAAGGTGGACCGGTTGCAGCTTTCTCACAGGCGACCCCACCCTATTCCTATAACATGTTTCCCACACGCAGCGTAGGGATTGCATGCAAAGAGTCATCTCCAAATCAAGAATCAGGTACGGTCCACCGGGCAACTACCGGACGATCTGCTTGGGTGAACAGGGGCGAACGGAACACAGACGAAGATTTGTGAGATCTTTTGATCCGTCCCGACCCTTTGCCCGAGCTCCCCTGAGCTCCCGAGCCTGCGGTCCGCCATGGCTACGCGACGCGACACAGTTTCGAAACGCCCGACGCTTCCCGATTCCCGACGCGTCGCTAAGACTCGCTAAGTGCGAAGATTTGCTGCGCGAGAAGCCAGACGCGAGGCGAATGCACCCAACTATGTAATCGCCGTGGGTGGGTACCGAATTTAGTTGAATGTCCCAGCAGGGCCGCATCTAACACGACCCTCATTAGAGATCGGCGGCACATAAGTAGTTTGATTAGACGAAACACGGGCGGGGTTTTGGCAGACTAGAATGCGTACTCACGATTAGATCAAAACCGCACAATGGGGCGCAATGCACTCGTGTAAATTGGTCAACGTACTTTGGCTACACGGCCACTTACACGCCGTGAGTCTAACTGCCGTTTCAGGGACTGAAGTTGAACACATACCGAACAGCTGGCCGACAGACAAAAAGGTAAACTTGAGTTGAACGTATTTCGAGTGATTGGGGCCGAACTTAAGGTCACCTCCTGGCCGCTATACCATACTTGGCAAGGGCTGCGAGGGCCCCACCTGGCTCACGGCGCCGTCCGCGGCACATTTATTGATTTGTAGTACATACTTATGGTCTGTAAACCATCTGGGTAGTGATAAAACAAAGCTCATATATTGAAAACAGTACAATAGTAGGTACATCAAAAATACAATAAGTAAAGACCCATTGAACACTTTCCTTGAGGCAACCCTGCTCCTCTAATGTATGCATGCGCACTCTCTGCCCGAAAACATCGTTCTTGTAGCGATATGCATTGCTAAAGAGCATAGCTATGCCGCTGAGGGAGGTAGGGAGGGGACGAAACGAGGGAGGATAGAATAAATGGGACGCACCTCGAACACCCTTGGTCCAGAATACGTCACATATCTGCTGGTGCGAATAGATGGCCTTGAGTATGCATGAGGTGTTGAGCAAGCGGTGTCGTGTGAGAAAAGGAGTAGAATTAGCCGATGTGCACGCTGGTTGAGATGCAGACCTGTGACTTACAATGCAAAATGGTACCCCCAGCCGCCCGATAACTCATTTGCGGGCTAGTGCTTCTAGAACTCGAAGCTGTCAACTGGGGGGGAGGTTAAAACGCAGGTCAAGTATCTGGCATGAACGGTCAGCGGGATGATGAAGGAGGAGGTGAAAGCAGGAAGAAGAAGAGGACGCGGAACAAGAGTTCAACATCACGTGCGTGAGCGGAGTTTGAAACACTTAGTGAATTCATGCGTTTTGCAATATCGAGTACCCACCATTGACCCATCAAGACATTTGCGGCATATCGCGGGCCTCGTCGGCCCACTCCAGCCCACTCCTGACTCTCGCAGCAACTCGTGCCACGTAAGTGGAATTTGCTCATGGAAGGAAAATATATACAGTATAATGGGTTTTGTTGCGGATTATGGCGGGCGGACAGATAATTTGGTACAGATCCCGGGGCCTAAGCCGCCTAACGTTGGCAGACCGTGCCGGTTAAGTCTGATCAAGTTGAAACTGCTGTGGGTCTCAAGGTAGGAAAATATGTGGTCACCGTGTTTTGAACTGGGGGCAGACTGCAGAATCACCAAATGTCAAACTCAGGGCAAGAATTTGAAGTCAAACGGCAAATTAAATCAGTGTCAAACGGTGATCGACGAGACTGGTGCCGAACTTCAGTCAGACCGGAGGTAAACATCAGTTTGATTTCGAGTCACACTTGGGTCTCCGCAACTGCAGTTAAATCCAGTTGAAGCTTTGGCCGTGTAACGGAAATTCAAAGCTCGGTACATCAGTATGTAAGGGCCTGATCGAAGACAAAATCATACATACCAGCGCTCCCCTTGCGGGACGTCGGAAAAATAAACAGAACCCCACCACCAGAGATCAACCAGATATATCATACACATATATGACGCGCCGCGGGTGCAGCTATGCTGTAGGGGCCGGATTTGCGTGCCGAGCCCTCGGTGCTGCCTCTCGATTGCATAGCAACGCTGCACAATAGTGCGCAACGCCACCAGGCCCACGATCAGCAACGAATTTCGCGTCCGCATCCCTGTAATTAGGAACTCGGGCCGTCCCTCCATTCCTACATTCTCCAAGTCAATTGAAGTCATCATCTTTCCGCACCACTCCCAACTCATCCTCAGGGGCGTGCTTATTGCTCCCCACTTCCAACAAGCATAACAAAATCCTAATGAGCTCGAGAAGCGGGGGAATGGTAGCGAAGAAGGGCAGACGTGCATCAAACGTGCATACATACCAGTGAAAGTCCAATGGCTCAGGCACCAATCAGGCACCAACTTCATATGCATCTGCTGACCAACTCCGACATCCAGTGAGAGTTTGACACTAAATACCAGTGATAGAGAACTCCCTGATAATATTAATGAAAACCGCAAATTAACGCGTTGGAGCGAAGTCGACGGGAGGAATGCAAGGGAATAGAAGCCAGATCCAATATGACTCAAATGCATGATCATCTATGATCGTTGATGAACTCAGTGTGCACTGCACGCGACGTGGACAGTCAGTCTCAGTCAGCGAGCCCTCGGCCTCGGGGTCGGGCAGTACGCAGAGCAGTCGTGGGGTGGACCGTCGGACGAGAGTTAGTGTTGACAGGTGAGATGGTAGAACACAAGAAGCGAATGCGATTCGGAATGGCCGCGCCTGCAGTGCATTCATTCCAAATTCGTCAATTCCCAATCCCACATTCTGAGTGCATGCTGCATTCAGGTAGAGTTGCTTGTATTCTATTTGCTCTAATTGCGCAAGCTGAGAGCCGCAGTGGCGGAGATTTGAGCCTTCAGCACAACTTTGCGAGAACTATCACGCCGCCCCTTGACCACTGGCATGACGGGCCGCCGCCTCAAGCCTCTCCCGCCCCATCTCCCCTTGCGATACGGAACTGTTTACTCGGTCGACACCTCGGTCGATACCCTTACTCCTTGTTCTCGTGTGCGTTCCTGACTCCCGAGGCCCATAGGCCTGCATTCCCGATTCGCGCCCTGTGCACAGATCAGATCACTCGTCGCTCGGGCAGCAACTCGTACCCAAGCGCTGGGATCAACCGGTATATCCTCCCGCCCTTTCCCGCCCCGCCCGTTTAACACGCCGTTATCACCTCGCGTCCGGTCATTCGGATTCTGGGCCGACCAATTGCAATTGCAACTTAGCCCCATGGGTCTCAGAAACGAGAGGTGTGGCCGTGGTTGTGCCGTCTTCTTGCATGCTGCTGAAATTCCGGTAAAAACTTGGCGAGAACAGTCCCCTTGATGCACGTCCTCTCCCACCCCTTGCGATACGGGGCCAACGGCGCTGCTTTACAGATCTGGGGCTAGTTTACAGCCTCAACCTCGACCTCCGTGAAAATTTTCGCGGCCCATGCGACATTTTTCTCCCCCCTTGCAGTACGGTACTGCCTAGTAGCATTCCGTCCCGGATCCCTCCCCCCAACACCGTTACTCGCCGTTACTCCTGGCCCTCCATGTTTAAGCTTCTGACTTCCCGTTCTTTTCCCGGTCCGCGCCCAGGCTGTGCACCCATTGCTCCTCGGATAGTAAATCGGCTACCCAAGCGCTGGAACCAACCGGTTTATCCCCTCCCGCGGCCCGCCCCCTCCTCCTCCGTACGCCCTCATTACCTCGTGTGCGGCTATTTGGATTTCTGGCCCGAGTTATTTCAACTACCCCAGAGACGCAGAAACGAGGGCAGTCGTGGTCGTGCCATCTTTCGGTCCTTCGGATTTCCTAGCCGCTTCACTTCGCGCACATCTTTTTTTTTGGAATCCAATTTAACCTCTATTGGGGAGCCTTTCCCTATGGTAGAGGTAAACTACTACTGTTACTATCTATATGCGTAAGAGACTGATTTTATCAATTGCTGAGCCCGTAATGAGGTCGCGCACATCTTGCAACTGCATACCGCATCCTGCCGATGTCCGACGACTCCAATTGCATGCATGCTACTGCTACTGCAACGGGGGTGTTGCCCTGAGTCGGACCGCGGATTTGCGATTTGCAATCTGCCTCCATCCATTCAGATCTTAGACTGCTGTGGTAACCAAGATTGAAGTAGGGCGTGTACCTGGCCTTGTGTGTCTGTGGCACTGCAAGCGCCACGTATCAATCTGTATCGATTTACATGGCATTGGGCAGCCATCGACTCCGGGCGCTCGCGAATCTGACGGCGGCGCTTCGGAGTCGGGTAATCCCTGGTAATCCCTGCGTTGTGCACTCGCACCGTTTCGCACCGTGCCCTCCTCTCCTGTCAGCATGTCAACAGCTGTCAATTGTCAACTCTCTGTTTCGCCTATGTAGCGGGTGTGCCTTGCTGTCAGTGCGAGGCATCCGGCCACGTCGATCCCCCGCCAGCAGTTGCCAATATCTCCGCCCAATCAGGCTCGATGACCCATGCATGGGATCAACTTACTGATCTTGTCGATCAGGCAGTGACAACTCATGAATTATCAGTATCGTATCGCGGTGATCGTCGTTATTAGGCTAATCTCCCGGTCTCTACAGCCTGGGCTGTCACTCTGGACCATCGCGCCATATTGATTGGTGAACGTGATTATCGATTAGCCAGAAGGTTCGCGGGAGAGCGAGGCGGTGTCAGTGGGGCGGGTTCCTTTCTGGGCAGGGTGTGGGTAATATGGGCGCGCCGACTCATTGTACACGTGCACGCGTGTGAGTATCGCGATCACGAGTCACGTTTGGGCACTGGTCGAGCGCGAACTCGAGGCAATATCGAAGCAGAAGCAGTGCGAATATTATGAGACGCGTTGATCCCCTGCCATCAGTTACAATCAATTCAGTCTCACCTGAGCCTACCTTAGCGTAGCGATGAAGCGTTAAATGATTCCCTTTCCTAGCGGCATCATCTTGGGCGCTCGGGAGTTGAAGCTGTGAAGCACCGATGTCAACAACAAGCTCGACTCGGAGGACACGTAACATATGTACAATGGACGCAACATAGAAGCGAAGAGAAGGACGCATGTGATTGGTACCATAGCAAGGAGTTTCGTTGAGGAGTTTCGTGGATAATGGGAAGGCCAGAATTCAGACTCGCGCGTGTTACCCTCCAGTGATTGTGCTTGAAATGTAACTCAAATTAAACCATGCATGGACCATATGCGTGGTACAATTGTAGGGGTTTCAGACTGCGTACTCGCGCCACCCGTTACAACAATATTCCAGAATGAGTTGCAGTCAGCCTCGGTCACCCCACTCGGCCATCCGATATTAAATTTAATATTAAGATCCACCTCATCAAGTGGCGCAATCAGCTAGCCCATCCAAAATTCCTTGTCTCATCTCGGTCTGAGAGAATGCAGAGTATTACGGTGATGGGTTTGAAGGAGAACGAGGTAGAGTCGAAGGGGATATGTAGGTAGCGCGATGGATGCGTTTGGCGTTAGTTGCCGCCATCACCATTATCGCGCACAGGAACTTGAAATGCGAGCCAAAATCGAAGGACGCGCGGGGTAGCGTGCGTAGAGGTGCGTAGGCGTGCGTGCGTGCGTGCGTGCGTATCGGCGTCGGCGTTCAAACCGAGAAAAAGTAATAATGAAGCAAGATCGAAGCGCCCATCGCGGAGGCACCGAACTGCCGAGCTCGAGACGGAATCAAGGAACCGAGGAAGGTGAGAAGGTGAGAAGGTGAGAAGTTGAGATGGGGGCGAAGAAGCACCGTCGCCGACTCGCAGGCCATCCATCACAACGGCCGGCACTCACAGTCTATGGCGACTCTTCAGTGTTGCCACACCTAAATTAAAGCGCAATTTTTAATCAAAGAAACTAGAACCACTGAGACCGATACCAATGACCATGGTCCTCACAGTCGACTTCTCCTTCTCACTTCAACTTCTCATCATTAAATTCTCATTCCGAACGAATCAGGTGAACGCCCGTCGGAGAGGTCAGGCCCGGAGGGCACATTCAGGTACATCATGGGCTGAGATCATCAAGCAGCTGCGAGCCGGCGTGGAGGAAGAAATCAAGGGAGCAGATATCGCACACTGTCGGCGCGAGAGGTTCTTGGAACCAGCACTGCAAGCGTGATTTGTTCCTGAGTCAAGCTCTGCATCCTCGTCATCCATGATGCATAATATCCTGCCCCGAGTCCCAAGCGATTAGTGCACGTCCGTCGGAAGTCAGACTGGGTTGAAAGAATCAAACAAAGCGGGTAATCGCAAGCCGTTCACGTCCAGTCTGATGCCCGGACAAGCACGTCAGCTGAGATCAGGGACTGGGAATGAGCCAACGTGTAGGAAGGCTGCAGTCGATATCGGTGCGGCGGGGTCGCCTCAGCTTCAAATTGTCGTGGTTGGTTATATAAACGTTCGTTGCTTCAAGTTTATTGTGTACGTCTGTATGCTCAAGTTCCGCGCTCACTCGGGGACTCCGCTACGCCACTCTGGCACTACTCAGCACTGCCTCCGCCGGAAGTGCCACCATCACCATCAACAATACCCTCTTGCAGCCTTTCCCGCTTGCCAGCGAAATTCGACATTAACCAACCACAGTGCAACGCCAGCGTCCGGTACCAAGGCCCGGCTCATTATCATTTCTAGTTGCCATTGGCCAGTGGCCAGTGACCAGCCATGCTTCACACTTGATATTAACGCGTTAGAAATCAGGCTCCCACTGCGCAATCACCGTCCGTGCATGTGCACGCACACATGTTCAAGTTGTGTGTGCGCCGTCTACCATAGTAACGACAGTTATGCCTGATCAGCATCGCACCACCGCACCACTGTAACAGCGCAGCCTCGACCGCGACTGCGCCAAGTCAGCCAAGTCATCAGATTCATCATTGATAATACGGTATTCCATTGACCGTATTGACCACTCTGTGACCTCCCATACTTCACAACGTTAAATGCGCTACACGGCGCAATCACCGTCTGCACAAGACGAAGCACGAGACCGCGTCGCGAGCCACCGCATTAATAGATTACTTAGCAATGCCACGTCAAAGCTTACAGCGCCGCAGAGCGCGCGCTAGTCGCTGACTGGACTGTTTCATTCGAAATCCGGTCCACCCTTGATAATGATCACTGATATCAAGCAACACTGGCAGTCTTGAGCCACCCAGAGTTATGTTATTAGATGTTTCGATCTCAACGTGCCCGGGATAACGAGATTATCGCCCCAGGGATTGCCAATCGCGCATGTATCATTGAAATTTGTATGGGTGTTCAGTTTGAGTTGCGCCACCACCGACCGATCGCGAGTGGCTGAGCCCCGACCACTTGACTTTTGGGTTAGCTTCGAAACTTAATTGCGCCTCCGCGGATCCCGCTGGCCACGCGACGAAATATTCAAATTGGCCGTTCAGTTTGAGTTTTGCGTTACCTTTCTATGGATGGATACGAATTGCAATCGCAAACAATAGACGATCATGTATAAGATTTGTGTGATATATCCGAGGAGGTAACGTATCCGTGGACACGCCGACTGAACACCAAAGCATATTACTAATTATAACACAGCGACTGAACAATAAACATATCGAGTAGCGCCGCGTTGCAGTTTTGCAGCACTTATGCTCAAGGTTAGGTTCCTGGTCCGAAAATGCGGGTCACGGGGTGTGGTGGTGTGGTGGCACAGAATAGACACCCGCACCGGCATATTGATACCCATGCGTGATGAATCGACATCATTACTGCATCACCGGCTTCAAAAGTATAAAGAAGCCAGAAAGTCAGAAGCCCACTACCAACTGAACAACTGAGCAAGCGACCAGGAGCCCGGGAGAACACACGGGGATTATCACTGCAATTGCCCTGAGTTGAAAAAAATTCAAGATACACGGCACGGTAAGTTTGCGCCTGCGCAGCGAATGGATCGAGAATCGAGACAGCAAGTGCACATAAAACCATAAACGGCGAGATCACAGCACCTCGCCGTGGTTCCATGCTCGCTGTAGCGTCTGTAGAGTGCACGATGGTTCCAAATTCACGTCCATTTGCAGCCCGCAACTCGCACCCCGAAATTCGCAATCTGCACCCCGCGCATCGATGGCACGCTGCCCGAGGAGCATCCGAGGGTGATTGGGTTTTAGCGACGCGTCGTCGAGAGTCAATATAAATTGAAGGGCGCTAGCGTCCACATTGGTATCATTGGTATTGAGGCGACCCGAAAACCGCAGCCCGCACCCCGAGCTTCGATAGCACGCTGCCCGAGGCGACTCCGAGGGTCACTAGGCTTTCGCCATGCGCCGTCGAGGGTGGAAGCAGGTGGAAGCGCGTTAAGCGTTAGTGCTTAGCACTAGCGCAGATCGGCCGGGGTACCCGTCCAACAATCAATCCCATAACGATATACACATATAGGAATATAGGGATACTGTGTGATGCGGTGGTAACTCCCAGAACCATACTTGAATCAGATGTAGCAGGGTCTAGCAGGGTGGTGCACCATGCTGGGTGGCGCACCATGAGGGGTGGCGCACTGCACACTGCACACTATAGAGCGCGACAGAATTCGAACCGACATCAGACTCTGTGGATCGCGTTTCGGACAGCAACAGAGCAACAGAGCAAGACGGTGAGAGCGGAAGAGGGCGAGATTGAAGGCACACAGCACCTCGAACCATCCTCGCTGTGCACATGCCAGCGCATGCATACATACAAGCAACAAGACCACGATGATCGAATTATAAAATTTAGACGATGATGATTCATGCATTCATGTCCAGAGTATTTGCAGCCTGATCTCACGCCTCAATGACGCCCGAGGCCGAGGGCTATCCGAAGGGGATCACTATTAGGCTTTAGCGACTGAGAGTCGGGAGTCGAGGAGTCGGAGCGTCAGCGTAGATCGGCCGCGCCACGGTGCCCTCCACATCGATCATGATAGCATCGATATGATGTAGTAACTCATTAATCAGATTCAGCTCCATATTCACAGCAGTTTGTAATTCGAACGCACTACGTAGGTTGATGAGTTGGGTGGTGGCGGGAGGTCGACAGCAGCGGACTCGGACAGCAACAGCGCAATAGAACAATAACACAAGATGAAGATGGCGAGACTGATTCTGCAATTCGCAGTACACAGGCGCACAGCAGCCCGCGCCATTAGTGTGCTCGCTGTACACACACGTCCATGCATACACCCACGATCAGATTCACGATCGAATTTAAATTTAAATTTCAGATGGATGACGAGGATTCGCGTTCGAGGCTCTTTGCAGCCCGAGGCTCGAGCTCGATGGCACCCCGAGGAGCCGTCGCGAGTCGGAGCGGTGGCGCAGATCGGGCGCGCCATGGTGCCCTCCACACCGATCATGATATGATATATATGATGCAGTACCTGATAAATCAACCATATCCACAGCAATTTGGAGTTCGAACGCACTGGTATACTAGTACTGCTCGCTACTGCCGCGCGGGTAGGGGTGAATGATTCAAGGAACGCCTTGTGATGTCAGCACAGAGCACAATAGCGCAACGCACCGGTTTAAAATACAAAGCACACCGCACATAGAATGAAGCGGCAGCCCGCAGAAAATAAAGCCCCGTAGTCTAAGGATGATAATGCTGGATAGGCGGGTGGCGGGTGGTCAACAGGCTACAGCAGCGGGCTGCGACACACAACATAGGGCCTATAGCTAGGCACATATGTTGCATACATCCACGATCACGATCGAATTGAAATTGAAATTGAATTTTCAGATGATGATGACGACGACGATCCGCGTTCGAGGCTCTTGGCAGCCCGAGGCTCGAGCGCGATGGCACCCCGAGGATGCCGTCGCAGATCGGGCACGCGCCACGGTGCCCCCTCCACAAGCCTCCACATCGATCATGATATGATATGATGATGTGATGTAGTCCCTGAGGCCTGATAAATCAGTCAGATTCACAACAATTTCGAACGCACTGGCCATGGAGCATTCGCAACTGCCGCGCGGGTAGTACTAATACTAGGGGTGAATGGTTCAGTGGAGGCAGCCTGGAAGGGCCGCCGCGTGATGTCAGCCCAGGCCCCAGCGCCCAGAGCCCAGAGCACCAATTGCAGGCACAAGGGATATACCACAGCGAATACAGCCCCGCAGTCTAAAAATATTGATGCTGGATTCAGATTCGCAGCAATTGGGGGTTCGAGCGCGCTGCGTAGCGGAGGCGAGGCTGATGCGTTCGGTGGCAGGTGTTAGGCGGTAGGCGGTAGGCGGCAGGTGGCAGGTGGCGGGTGGTCGACAAATGGCGAGAGCTGGCGCACCCACGATCACGATCGAATTTAAATTTTAAATTGTGATGACGACGACGATCCGCGTTCGAGGCTCTTTGCAGCCCGAGGCGAGCTTGATTGCACCCCGAAGGAGGGTGCGGCGTGCCGTCGCGAGTCGGAGCGTGGCCCTGATCGAGCGCGCCACGGTGGTGCCCTCCACATCAATCACGACAATTGATATTGGTATGATGCAGCAACTCATGAGAGTGTATTAGCTGGGATGTTACATCGAAGATACCGAAGATACTGAATTGAATGGAGCCATTTTTGGCGGGTGGAGTGCCAATTTTTTTAATGTAACATCCCAGCTGATACAATTCATTAATCAGAGCACAGAGCACAGAGCACAGAGCAGCGATTGCAAACACAAAGCATACAGCACAGAGAATAAAGCACAGAGAATAAAGCACCGCAGAGAATAGAGCAAGAATGCTGGATAGGCGGGTGGGTGGCCAACAAGGTACAGCAGTGGACTCTGGGCCGCGGACAGCAATATTAATTTGGCGAGATCGAATCCGAATTCGAAGGTGATATCCACATGCACACATGTACAATATTGATATTGATTGCAATGTACATGACTACATGTATAGCGCCTCGAACCATTCTTGCTGTCGGTGTATCGGTGTATCGGTGTATAGCGCATGCTGGTTGAAATCGCGCTGCATATTTGAATTTGCAGCTGGGCTCGATGGCGCGCGCTGGCCGAGGGGTGCCGAGCGATGCGCTCACCTGTGCGGTCATTGGTGACGCGCGCGCGAGGCGAGGCGCGACTAGTGATAGTGTAGTATGTACTAGCAGTCTAGCAGTCTAGCAGTCTGGCACTACTACTCCCAGCTGCAGGGCGCGCTAGCGCGCCCGCCCAGGCGCCAATAGCCAATATTATTATCAGCCAATATCGCGCTCATTTATTCGGGCGAGCGGCGCGAGTTCTGCTCGCCCAATTAGCTGATCGCGCGAGCGGAGCGAGTTGTTGCAGGCTATTACTGCTCAGAATCAGTGGCGAGCTTTGCTGGCCTTGATGCGATTCGCGACCCACCACCCCCAGATGCGTGCCCGCCCAGGGCAACATCCGCCAATATCGCACACAATCAGATTTTTTGTGTCACAGCGCATTGGAAGTTGGAAGGTGGTGACATGAGAGGATATTATTAATGGAAGGGAAGGCGCTATAGCTGCACTGGGCTCTAGCGCAGGCACGGTGACACACTGACACAGTGTGTCAGTGACCAAGGCATCGGACAAAGCACCAGAACACCCCAGAGATAAGAGGCGGATATAATCTAAGCCAACGTCCGAAGGACCTGGGCAGTCGCTGATTAGATTATTCGTTCGAGAGAAGCGAGTCATTTCTCGTTGCGAGCGCTGCGCGCCCCCAGCCTGCCTGGCTAATCGCAAGATGTAATTAATTACAGGTTATTACTGCCTCTGAGTGGCGAGCAACTTGAAAGCTCGCCATGATCGCGACACCGCTGAGTCAGCCAGTGATTAGGCTTAGGCTGGACACAAAGCAAGAGGGGATAGTGGGGATAAGTGCGAGGAGAGGCGCCGAAGAGAGATAGTGGCGTCCGGCAACTAGACTATGCAGCAGGCCATTCAGTCAATTGTGCGAGGTGCCGTCCGCGCCGCGCCCGAACGCGTATAGCACGCACGCAGCTTCTGTGGCGACTAGCGGTGTGGAGCGCGTTGGGGATCCTCATTTAAAAAATAATATGGCGAGCTTGGATGGAAGGCGGCGGGAGGTCGGGCAGGTGAAACGAGTCACGGCGTGATTTGAATTTCATTCCGGTCTCTGCGTCCGCGTCGCTATGGCCAGATCCAGCGCCCGATGCACATCCCACGACCACGACTTTTCCCTAGATTTGGATCTGGCGATGGGATCTGGCGCATCGCACAGCCGCAGGACTGTTCGGGAGGTCGGGGCTACGGCCGAGTGTATATAACACCAGCCACGAGATACACTACGACACACTGCAGACCCACCCAGCGATGGCCATGCTCTACTCGCCCTTCTTCACATCCGGACTGCTTTCCGGCGCCGACTACCACAACGTCTACGAAGACCTCGGCCCCCGCCGCGGCTCGCTGCCCACCGACCCCGCCGCCGCCGCCGAGCCCCACGTCGACCTCGGAATACTACTCCGGCATGCAGCCGCGCCGCGACCCCACCCAGCTCCGCAGCTTCCTCTCCCTCGACCTCGCAGAGAGCCACGCCGCGTCCGCCTACTCGTACCCGCTCAGCCCGAGCCTGCTCCTCGCGCCCCCGCCCCCGCCCGTCCTCAGCCTCCGCCGCTCCCGCGACTCCCTGCGCAGCATCCCCAGCCCGAAGCCCGTCCCCTCCGCCTCCCTCCCCGCCATCCCCCACGCGCACCACACACATACGCGGTCCGCGCCCACCTCGCCCATGCACGCGCCGCCGCAGCTGCCCCCTATTGCTCCGTCCGCCCGCCTGTCCCTCGCGTCCTTCCGCCTCCCGTGGCACACCTCCAAGTCGCCGGTGTCCGCCGCCCCCGCGTCCAAGCGCGCGAGCATCCCCGCGACGATAGCGCGCACCATCTCGATCGCCTCCACCACCCGCCGCGCACGGCGCGCGGACGCCCTCGCCTCCCTCGAGGGCCGGGCGCGGCCCAAGACCGCGCCGTCGACAAGCACACGCGCGCCGCACAGAATGGAAGCGCACACGCGGAGCTCGCGGAATTTCATGGACATGAGCGACGAGGAGGACGGGTGGGGCGCCGCCGACCCCGCGCCGCTCCCGCTCCCCTCCCCTCCCGTGCTTCATCTTCGTTCATCACCTCCCCCACCTTCACCTCCCGCGCGTCCTCGTCGGCGTACACATACGCCTCCGAATCGACGGCGCATTCGCGCGCGACCGTCCCCGCGTCCGCGTTCCACCTCTCCGCCGCGCCCACCCCCACGCATTCCCACAGCCATACGCACTCGCACATCGCGCCCAAGTCGCACTCGCAGCCGCTCCCGCAGCAGAAGCGGCGCAGCACGCTCGGCTTCGCGCTCCCCGCGCCGCTCGCGTCCTTTATCGACCTCGCGGACGACAACGAGAGCGGGAGCTGGAACTGGCGGCACTTTATGCAGGTCGAGGGCACGCGATAATAACGATTGATGAGGATGAAGACGATTGTACCATCACCACATCACTGCGCATATGTCTCATGTCTGACCACCCCACCGCTCCTTGTTTCGATTCCCACTCTGTGTCATACGCTCTAGTCACCAGCCCCGCCCAGCCCTGCGCTGCCCCCCACCGCTCTTTCGCTATCCGCATTCTAATCTCAACCGCCACCGTTAACTGCTTGCTACCACCAAAAAGCACAGAACCAGAACCAGCCTGTTGCCCGCTACCCTGTACACCACTCACTACCACTACCACCACCACCACCATCCCGCGCATTCTGTTGTTTATTACCTGCCTGAGCCTATCTATCTCACTACCACTATCCCTCACTCCCTCTATCACTATCACTATCCCTGTCTTATTCTCCCTCTGCCTCGTCCCCGCCTCGATCCGAGCCCCGCGGACCCTCTTGCATACACACATCGCAATCGCATCGCATACCGTAGACGTACACCTAATAGATTCGCCGCACCGCCATTGAAATCGAAGCTAGTCTTCCGTGCTCCCTCTCTCTTGTGTGATGCGAAGTGATCAGCAATTGATAAGTGTTTGTGAGTTGAAGATGCGTAGTACTGTCTTGCATTGGCTGGGATTGTAATTTGTGCTAGTGTATGACTATGTGTTGTTTGTGTGTCGACTCTGAGTGGGCGTGGACCAGAGCTGGTGACTGTTATCGGTGTTGAGTTCAGATGACTGGTCAGCGGTCTGCGGTCACTTGACTGCTCTTGACTGACGTGCACATGCACAACTGGTCTACATACTTTATATGATACCCACTCAATACCCACTAGTAACTTCTCACTACGTGCGCTCTTCATATCTTCATACCCTCTTCATACCGGCACGTTCGCTCTCCCGCCCAACTGGCCCATACCCGCTTCATACCCTCTTCATACCGCTACCCTTGCGCTCTCTCGCTCTCGGATTCCTCGCGATTGCCCACCCGGACCGCCGACGCGCCGCGTCGACGACGCTCGGCCTCGGAGTCAAAACTGCTCATTGCTAAAACTGCCCATTGTCAAACCTTCCCCGGCACCCCGTACATATCGCCCGGGCTCGCATCTCGCATCCCAGTCCCCCAGCTGACATATGTCGTATGTCGCCCGTCGCCTGTCGTCTGTCGTCTGTCGCCCAACGTTAAACTTGGCGACGCTCGCGCGCTGTAACCCGCGAGACAATGCAAATAACTCTCGATCTGGATCAGGGGATGCTGCACGCAGCGCCGACGACGCCCGGAGTCAGAACAAATCCGCATTGTTAGACCCTCACCGGCACCCCCATCGCCCGGACTCACATCGCATCTCCTCAGCTGTCGTCTGTCGTATGCTGGCTGTCGCCTGTCGTCCAACGTTAAACTTGTCGACGCTCGCGCGCTGTACATTATGCATTGTACATTGTACCTCCCAGCACATGTGAACCTCGATCTAGATGCTACACACGCCCCGGAGTCAAAACAAACCCGTTCATTGTACAATTCTCAGACCCCCACCGGCAACCCCATCGCCCGCGCTCGCATCGCATCTAATATCTATGATCTATGATCTCCTCACAGCTGCTGCCGCATATTGCCTGCCGCCTGTTGCCTGTTGCCTGCCGCCTGTCGCCCGTCTTCCAACTTTAACTTCAAGTCAAAACCCACGCGCTGTACCTCGTACCCCACACCCCACAGCACAAGGAGCCTTTGATCTGCACACGCAGGGCCTCCATATGCATGCTCTACTAGTACATACTGCATAGTACAGCGCTCACTGCAGTGGTTGCGGGCTGTGGGCTGTGGGCTGTGGGCTGTGGTTGCTTGCCATGCATCGCGGGATTCAAGAATTCTCCAGCTTGGGACCGCGCTGGGCGTGTGTCATGTACTTCTGGAATCTGGAGGCTGGAGGCTGGAGGCTGGAGGCTGGAGGCTGGAGGCTGGAGGCTGGATCCTGCACCATGATGAGGACGTGTTATGCCTATCGAAATCGAAATCGAAATCGAAATCGGAGCAAATAGTCTGCGGTCTGCGGTCTATGGTCTACGGTGCCCTCCGTTGCTCTCCCGCGCTCTCCCGCGGCTCTGCATAGCCGGGCGTCTCCATTCTTCCCCGCGAATGCCCACTCCGACCGCCAACGCGCCGCGCCGACGAAGCCCGGAGCCAAAACAAACCCGCTCACTGTCAAACCTTCACCGGCGCCCCGTATCGCCCGGGCTCGCATCCCATAATTCCCCAGCTGTCGTCTGTCGCCTGTCGCCCAACGTTAAACTTGTCGAAGCCCGCGCGCTGTAACTCGCGGCACACGCAGTGCAGTGCCTCCACATACCACATACCACATGATACATGATACAGCTCTCCAGGGGTTGATTGATCATCGCCCTCCCGTATGGACTTGAACTGGGTGTATTCGATTGTATTGTATTCTGAAGGTTGGTACTAGGTTGCGATTGCCCACTCCGACCACCGACGCGCCGCGCCGACGAAGCCAGGAGTCAAAAACGCTCATTGCCAAACCTTCACCGGCACCCCATATCGCCCGGGCTCGCATACAATCCCCCAGCTGTCGTCTGTGCATTATACCTCATAATCCAAGTAACGTAACCCTCGAACTGGGTACTGCACACGCATACAGCATTGCAGTGATTAATTGCCCCCCCCCCGGAATTCTCCACTTTTGAGGCCGCACCGGGCGTGTGCCGTATGCTTCTGGGGTCTGGGGTCAGGGGTCTGGAGTCCGGAGCCTGGACGCTATATGTTATGTTACACTGTGGTCTGTGGTCTATGGTGGCCTCTGCTGCCCTGCTGCCCTCCTGCGCCCTCCTGCGGTATAGAACGGACTGGACTGGATTGGATTCTGAGGCTTGGTACTTGATGGTATGCGAGCGCTCGCCTTGGCGTCGTGACTCAGTACTCGTGACCCCATTCCGAGGCCTGGTACTGGGATGCGAGCTGATGCGAGCGCTCGCCCCGGCGTCATGCACCATGACTCAGGCTGCCCCTTGGACCGAGCGTCCTCGCGATCGCACCCCGACCGCCGATCGCGATGTATACTGTATGTAAGTATCAATAATCACAGCACGACGAGCCGACGAAGGTTCGGAGCTGTTCGGAGGCAAATTTAAACCTCTCACTGTCATCGTCAATATTAATGTCCAACATCATGGATCAAACCCTCGCCCCCCATCTCCCGGGTCTGACGATCCTTGCCGCTCGTGTTTTCGCGCGCGCTACTTACAATTCGGGCACCGCGACACGTTCAAGGGTTTCGCTTCTTTTTCCTTGTTGTGTACTCCCTCTTCGGTCCTGGCTCTGGTTTCCGCAACGCTCCATGGTCTATTGAACTGCTGCTGCTATTGCTATTGCTGCTTCTACTTCGCATTCGTAACTCAGACTGCTAGATTGAAAATATGATGTTCGACGCGTGAATCAGAACGCGACTGACTGACTCGAGCTCCTCACTGCCTGCGCGACTTCCATCTGGGCGATCATTCGTAATATTCACGAATTCGAAGATCGTCCTGACTCCTTGCATTGTCTGGCGCCTCTGGAGTTGACCTGTGGCGCACTCTGTAGAACTGCAGCCGTAACATGCATCTACAATCTACGAGACTGACTCGAGTCGAGTCCAAAGTTGTGCTGATATTATGTACACTCGGACTGGCATGTCCTGACCTCGTTCTGTCGTTCTGCATTTCTCCCGACTTGCGTCATTCTCACAGTGCGCTGGTACCGCGCCCGCCCCGCCCCACACAAGCTGTGCAAATGCCAAATACCAACGCGTGGCCCTGTGGTAATCCACGCGTCATGGACATGGGTCATGGATCATGCCCACCGACGCCGAGCTCCCGTGGCATCGCGCCCCGACCGACCGACCGACCGACCGACCACCCGTGCCGGATGTCGAGATTAATTATAATATTCTCAGAGACCGCGACCAGCGCCTGATGCATACCAACATAACGACGCCTGCTCCCGAGGACGCCTGACACGACCCCACACGACCTGTCCCCCGTACCGCCGCCGACGCCGACGAGCGAAATAGCCGATAATCAATTATCACACGGACAAAGCAAGTAACTGGACTGCAGGTCTTGACTCTTGGTTCCTAGGACTTTCCTGAAAAGGCTGGCTATGCAACTGAATTGACACTTGGGCTACTATGTACTTACTTGATTGTTTGCGGCGTATGTTTTTCGGATTGTATGTGGCGTATGTTTTTCGACGTGTAAATACATGTGCCTGTGTGCTCCACCCCAACTCCCTTCTGCAGTCTGCGATTGGCAAACGTTTGGCCAATTATATCCACGCATGCTGGTATTAATATCGTAACAACATCGTCCCTATCTCTAAATATTCCAAAGCAGTGGATTGACTGCGTGCTCTGTATGACTGCAAGTTTAAGTAACCTGCACCGGTTTTTCACCGGTAATCTACGAGACTCGAGTTCAACAGCACGATAAGTACATACTGGCGCCCGGCGACCCTGTTCTTCGCTTTCATTTCTCCCGGTCATGACTTGCCACAGCACTGACAGCCAGTGCTGTACGGCGCCCCGTCCCGCTTAAGGATCAAAATGCAAGTCAAGTACAATTGCAACTTGCGACCCTGCAGGCATCACCGACGCCGAACTCCCACTGACCCATCATCCGCCCGGGATGACGAGATTAATTATTATATCAGGGACCGGCGCTGCCCCAACCGTGGAATTTGGGTATCGACTTGACAACGCCTGCCACCGAGCTGCGAGCAAGCAGCAACACGAGATGTATCGACGCCGGCGAGGCTTCATCACAGGGCCAATCTAATTTATAACCTTACCCTACGTACCCGCACCGAGCTCCGAGTGCACTCAGCGTGATTCATAATGTACCAGGCTGACTGACGCAGCGATCATGCTATTATAGCACTCGTATCCATATGGTCCTGACTGTGCATTGCGCGATCGAGTTGCTAATCAATTGCTGAATCACGACTGCAGCTGACAGCCTGAATATCGGGTAATTGTTTCATGATTATTTCTCTATCGCGTTATCTTTGGCACTTGGTCGTGGATCACTTATCCAGAATCACTGCTTACTTGTTGAGGATCGGGATGATCGACCGACTCGGCGCAGGAGGTGGGTTAATCATGAAAAATGAATTAATGTCCCGAGCTTCTGGTGCCTGCCAACCCCCGACGGGATGGATATGGATCATGGATCATACTTAGTGGCGGGTCCGTGCGGATAGCAGATAGGTTCAAGTATTTATGCGCAGGCTTGTTCACTAATTGGGGTTGAGATGATTGAGAGCTCTGCTAGAAGCAGTGCGAGAGGCGCTCACCTGAGCAGTGTTGAGTATCTTGTTACAACTCGATGGGATCTGGCCGCTAGCACTAATCTTTTTTGGCCTAGCTCATCAGCGCATCAACGCAATCTAACTCCTGTCTGAGCTTACCCTCCCGCCGCCTGTGTGATTTGTGTTCATCCCTGCTTCAGCCATACCGATCCTTTCCCCCCACCTACAATAGGATTGTATTATGCTATTATAAATATGGGAAATATATTGAGGGCCCCGGTAATGGCCACAGGCTGAATTTGAGTTGAACATTGACTTCCAGTGTGCCATTCAGTGAGTATCTACTCATGTTGACTTGAAAAGGTGCATTTTGAGTTAATTCTAATATTTTCTCATTGACGAGACTCCTTGTACCTCTGGACCCAAGCACATGTCCGACAGTTGTGCTGCAAAAGGATAATCAAAAGGATAATTTGCAGCTGGCTGCTGGAGTGCCCCCAAAGTGTATTTTAGCGGTCAAAAATTACCTTTGAAGCTCACAGACCATTTACATAGCTCCCAAGCATTTTATCCCTGTTGGAAAGCAAGGTAGATAAGAAAAGAACGTGGATAACTAGATATGTGGCGGTGTGGCGGGCGGGCCCCCGGGCATAGTAATTATAACAAAGGGGCCTGTCTACTTTGAGCGTCGGCAGGTAGTAACGAGCGGGGTCGTTACCAATTCGAGACTAGTTCGAGACTAGTGCGAGATCCCGGAGTTGTAACAAGATGTTATACACTCCACCTCAAGAACGTTCAAGGCTAATATTTTGGAGCCACGTTGACCCACGCAGAACATTCGGAAAGTCGAAAGGCGAAGGCAAACAACGTTCTTGGACAAAACCATTTTTTTCACGCATGCTGCCAGCGCATGATTGACCTCCGGGCCGGGTGCGGGACGAGAAGTCACGGGCAGCTCGAGAGGCGACCACGAGCTCGACTCACTTCGTTGAGCTGCGAGCTGCCGTGAGGCAGCCTAGCGGGTGGTGCACAAGTACTTAGTGCAAAAAAAAAACCAACTAAGAGCCATTACATTCTAAGTACCCGCTAGCCATGCGTTGAACATGGCGAGATCAAGTCAAAATCGTTGTCATAGACTGGGCGCAAATACCTTTCTCCACTGGGAGCCGGAGAGTCCAAGTTATCCCTCAAGAAGTTTGAAGAGGATCTAGAAGCGAGCGATGGGCATGATGGCAGATACAATGAGCACAGGATCGCCGTTTAGCATGAACGCGCCTTGATGCGTTATGGCCGGAGGCGGCAGAGCCCTCGAGGCATGTTAGTTGCGTAATTAGCGCAGAGTGCAAAGAGCATCTCATTCCTTGAGCGAGCGTAGCAGCTGAGCAGTGCACGAGACTTGAATTAATCAAAACAGTAGGGTCATGTCACTCCAATCATTAATAATGACAAGTGAACGGGACGTACAGGTCGAAATGGAGAATAGGCTGAAAGCGCGATCATGACTTGTTTTACTGTTCACCGTTCGATTGTTGATGGAAGCTGACCTGTGCCAGTGATATGATTTGATTGTGAACCTGACACGAGAGGGCCACGCTTGGGGTTCTGATCTCCTTACGAAGGCTGGTACCAGTGCCATTAGACCTCGAAACCAGTCGGTGATCCGAATTCTGATGGTGGCACCCGCAAGCCACAGCTGACCAGGAGCCAAACACATAGTGTCCATTGACAGCCAACAGCATAAACAATCAATCACCAGTGAGGCCAGAATGATTCGGAACCTGGGGAGGCTTGGGGACTGTCAGCAATAGGTTACACTAGTATTCAATGGGGTTGACAGGTTGACAGGTTTGGCTCTGAAGATCTGATAAAGCGGAAGCATACGGACAAAGCAGAATGCGGATAAGAAGGGCACCAGGAACAGGCCCTACAATTGACCCGTCGAGTGGACGGGGTTTACGGAGCTCAAAGCGGAGGCTGGAAGGTCATGGTAAATATGCGTAAACAAAGACTTGAACCTGAATAGGCTCTGAGTCAACGCCACCTCAGACCACGTCACACGTCTATTACAAGAGCACTTGCAACTTAGCAGTGACCCAAGCTGTAATATAGCTATTCATATTCAGGAGCTCAGCAACATGGTGGCGGATTTGAACCGATGCTGGCGTCGGGATCATATGAACACACAAACTGGGCATTGACTGCATTGGTGGTCTTTAGAACCCCCTACGCCCCTGAAGATCCTTCAAGTTGCCAGGCAACTTCATCCCACGCAGCGATCAGCCACTTGAAACGAGTTCGGCATCGGCGCACGGTCATGCACCCGAGTCTGGACGCTCTATTTAGACCTATACGCGCAGTGGTGCCACGGGTCTGCATCGGGTCGCTACAAACCGAAAATGGCCTCACTGTGGTATGCAGATATGCTTCACACAGGCTATGCACTCGGGAAGTATGAATAGGTATGCAGAACTCTCCAGAAACATCGGACTATGCACATCGAACTTAATCTAATCAGAGCTGAGCGCCGAGCTTTGGGTGGGTTACCGGCATCAAAGCTCGGATCTCATGTCGCATCCTTTGGTAAACTCGTGAGTAACAGTGACGAACAAGTGCTGTATACACGGTTAAAGCTTGCTCAGTTCATGCAGGCAGTTACGAGCCTGATCCTTTGGTGCGTGGCTACATTCGAGCTATTTGTAATCTTTCACCGCGCATTTATCCGTTTCCGGGAAACCCAACAGTCAACCACTGGAAGGACACGTTTCAGACGGATGGAACTCCGTCAAAATCTGGATTTTTGGTCGCGCCTTGCCCGTGACCGAGGCATCACAGATCAACACCTCGTGTGCGCTGCATTGGCTTTGGTAACGGCGACTCTGGCCTTTCAATGACCGCAGCACGTACAGTCATAGTGCTCAGTGCCCATAGCCTATAGGCCACGGACGGCTATCTATGTCCTCCCAACTGACTCCAGGGGATCTCGGAGATCCCATGCGAACTGACGATCTTTCAAGTCTATTCGCTGATGTTAAGTGGCAGTACTTACAGCGGACGTAAATCCTCTGCTTCATGCTCGCGACCGCAATAAAATGGCTGGTGGCTCGTGAGGATTTGATCCAGTGCCTGTCGTAGCGTCAGGACTCATCCTCACTTCCAGACAACAGTGCCGATTATTATCCTTTTCATGACCACCAGCGCTCTCGAGATCTGCTTCCCGCACCCGACGGACTCAATTTATAGCTTTTCTACCCAGATGCATTGATCTCTCCGGAACTAGGCAACTCAGTCAATCTAACTTCACGGGAGCTCAGCAACCAGTGGAATTGCTACCCGTGCCACAAGCTCAGATCTCATTTCGCGCTCTTTGGCGGATAGCGCGTTATTATGTGCACATGCAGCACTTTAAACGACGTTCAACATTATCTTCATTTAATTTTATCCACAAGCCACCGTATGTTAATCCGCGTCAGGACTCAGGACCCCTCGAGACTCTGGAATGCCACCGACCCCTCACGCACCCGGCGGATTCGATTTGGATCGTTATCTCAGCTTACAGAACTTAGGCGCACAGGACTTGTATCCGAGTGTCAGTCTCTCATTTTTATGAGGGCTTTATTGTCATTTATGGCGACAATCGTGCTCCTTCGATGACTATAGCAGGCACATGCTGTGCCCCCTAGCTCTCGATTTAGATACCGCTGATGACTATGTGTGTTGCGAAGGCGCCTCTCCGCACATGCTCCCAAATTAGACTCGGAAGCAAACGATATTGAACAAGTACACGCGGAGAGGATGTAAATATTTCATTTAAGCTCACGATGACGGTAAGTAAATCTCGATACCTTCACGCAGACTTGGAGCTTGAATCAGGAGGTGAACCTATGATGGCGGCAACTGTCTCGTGTAATCCCCGGCGCAGTAGGAGAGTTTATTCAAGTGGTCAGTTCCAGATGGCAACAAGGCGCCGATTTCATCCCGAGCCCGGTGGATTGGACGAGATCAGCTGTACAGGATGTACACATTCGTGGGTGTCTAACCGAGAAGGCACAATTTCATTTTTATCAGCCAATATTTCCATTGCTCCCATTGTTTTGGATAGGCGTCCTCACCATGAACTTGTCCCGCTAAGGAGGATGTCGAATCTACAAGTGTTGGATTTTGCATTTATAAATGCCTCTGCGCTGATGTACCTTTGCTGTGTGTCTTATGATACATGTTTGTTACACGGGGAATACAACGCTACAATCGACCCTCTGCCACATAACGCAGCCTGCTCTCAACTGCGTCTACGAAATCTCGCCATGCATGCTCGTCATGAAATTCCCTTGCGCCGTGAAGATGCAATGTGATTTGGCCATCGTATTGCCAAGAGCTGCACATTACAGTCGGTTGTGTCATCCGTGCGCTCAGAATAATGTTCTCGATAGTGAATGCTGGGACTTCGGCACTGTCTCTCTTCGAAGGCTTCCATCGTTCTAGAATATTGGCTTTGTCAAAGTCGCCTAGAGATGTGGACAATATGCCAGATTTGATGACCTCCAAGGTGCGCGAGGCCAAAGCACCGTTGAGTGCCTTCTGATTGCCCAGTAAATATGGCGGTATGGGCTGTCGGCAAGATTACTAAAATGCCGCGTTTCACGTATGATTGAAATTGCTCACTATTCCAGAGGCAAGCACTTCGTGCGCATTCGTAACTGCGCCGTCCCAAAAGGCATCTTGGCTCATGACGCGCTCGATTTCCATATTGCCATCAACACGGATGCATTTACGGATGGCATTCATGTCATGGACAGTGGGAAAGGCTTCTGCAGCGCAGGTCGGAGTGCCCAAAGGAGAGGCAAGAGAAGCATGTTCCGGGAGAAATGCTGATCGCTAATTGAGGACAGGTCAGCAACGAGAGCGTGGTGAGCCAATGAAAGACAACACACTCTATTCACGCCATTCACCGGAATGAAGAACCCATCCGCACTCAAGAAGGACTTGTGAACTTCTCTGAACGCATCAGGACCTTTCCGAATTCCATTTTTCAGTGCAGTTTCCACATCCGCGAGAACCAGTATCGCATTGAACACGGGGGTTGCTGTAAACCCGCGAGCTTTGCAGTTGTCGCGGAATGCCTGCGTCTGTACTGCGGTAAGTTTAACAGAATGGCCGAGCGTGGAGTGGCACGTCGAGTGGTTAAGACCCTCAGAGTATACAGGGCGATGGAAGAAATTCTGTGCAAAAGAACTCAGTCCTGCTATAGCAACGTGGTATGTCTGATACGCACCGGTATGCCATCCATCTGGAGCGGCGGAGGAGCAACTTCGCCACGATACGGTGGTGCAATGACCGCGGCCATGGAAGGAGGCAGCTGCACGATCTCTTCCCCCCATGGAAGCTCTTCAATATTCCCAGCTTTCCCTTCTAGTTCTGCAGCTAGATACTCGAAGAATTTTTCCGAGAGCTGAAGACCTATAGGCCCATCAATAGCCCAGTGAGTCGTCGTCAACCTTGCCACCAGATCAGTATTGGCCAAAACAGTGGGCGTCACTTAGCGGGTGCTTACATTAGCTGGATATTGCCATTGAGCCTTCCGACATGCATCACCATATTCCAATGATTGTCGCCTGGATTCCACCACACATCTTTGAGATCGAGATCTCGTTCGACGAGAGTCTTCTTCTCCGGATGCCACTTCAGAGTCTCATCGACCCATTTGGAGACGACCGTCGCATTAGACTTTGGGCACTCATACGAACTAAAGAAAGCATCGCCGTGGCTCCCTGGTTCACTGTTGGTGCGTAGAGCAATCATCGGGGCCGAGAAACGCAGGCGAATCCACGCTTTCCGGACAGACTCAAGTACAGCGGAGTCATCAAGCTGCTTGGTAGGTTTAACATCGAATTGGAGTGCACCATGTCCAAATCCTGCGGCGGCGTTGCTGAGGCGACATTGCATTAGCTGGCAATATTGATGGTGAGGTTTACGATAAAGGCACTCACCAGATGGCAGCCATGAAATCCTCCAGACCCTCAAGCTTGCGTTTCCACAATCTACCATCGGTGGACGAAAAATGCCCGTGATAGGCCCTATTGGGCAAACGAGTAGATCGCTGAAAGGTGGAGAGAGTTCGTTGTAGAGATGTAAACACTGAACCAGCCCTCCTGGGAGCGAACATGGTTCAAAGCGGGAGAAAGGAATGGAGGGCGTCTCATGCCTAACCCATCAGCCTTTTATGCTTGACACGATGCTTACCTTGTTTTGCCGAGTACTCAATGTGATCAGGAACGATATTATTAAGCGATCCATGGACAGCTTCGGTGGATCCACTCAGACCCCACTTGGGGTGCATCGTGTCCCATGATACCTGTATACATAATAAGGGTGTTCAGAAGACATCTTAAAGCATAGCGGCAACGTGTTCTGAGACATGTGTATGTGGCTGAGATTCGAGACATTCCTAGCAGTGGCGCCCACTGCAAGCCATGGAACCTGTGCTACACACTTATCAGACAAATGGTGGAGGGATATCATCTGTACGTAGGTAGCGTCCTGTGCCGCCAAGCTGTCATGTGCAGCCACGGGCTTCGAAAACACTTAGCTGTAGGCCGCAAGGTAGATAGTCGCTCAGATCTAAATAGTCAGTGGAATATGAATACTGGAGACTTGCTGGAGACTACCTATAGGGATGGCTGCCGAACAGCAGTCCATCCGATCGAGCGATCGATGTTTACGTTTCGACATCGGGGCGGCCGAAGTTGACGGTTGAGCTCTGTTCAGGTCCGCGACTCCACCTCGTGTCCTGTCGATGTCATTGTGGGTACCGAATACGTGGGTGGACCGGATCGGTTGCCGCAAGAAATATTGATACTTAGACGCACAGAAATGACTCTGGAGTCTGATGAGAAGAAACATTTTACTGATGACTTTTGAGTTGCAGGCTAGCTATATTTGCGCGTGTTTGTCTTGCGGCGAGTCATAATACAGGATGTCTGTTATTGTCTCTCAGATACTTAGTCAACCGTACCGCGTGGACCATTGGAGCCCGTGTAACTTACAATTAGCATTGCGAACTTTATGGTGAACGATGACCGATTTCGCTCTGCAGCTGGTGGCAAAGCGCGGAAAAATCCGAAGCGCACGTGCAGACTTCCGTGGGGAGCCTCCGAGTTCTGCGCTCGCCTTCTTTGCAGCTACTTACTACCATTAACCCCACGGCTCCCACTTGGCTTTTAATTGCAACTCCTCTTTCCGACTTGATGTCTTGACTCTTCAGCAAACTCAGTCGCAGAAATTGGTGGGTGATTCGTACCAGAACGAGTGCATCGTTGTCACTGTTACTGGAGCTTTTCAATCAGGCTGGAATTTGACCAGCTCAGTTGTTCACTGCATACTGTCTTTCGGGTGGACTCGCAAAGCAGTACTAGCGGATGAGCTGCCATCTAGAAATATTGCCGTGCGCTAATGTTTTTTCTCTAGTTCGTCAACCGGCAAAGTCTTTGCAAAGTCCTCATTGTCGCCGACACACAAACCTTTGGATTTACAAGATCCCAGAGCTTCGATACTGTATAACTATGCCTTGCACAGGCCCCTGCTGTCCGATATATACCTCTTGGGAAAATCCTCGACCTTGGTATCTGCGTCAATCGCCTGGCTTTATAAGTCGGACGACGATTTACCGGCTGAACATATATATACTGACGAGAACCACGGCTGTTTTCAATTCTTGAAAATTTCCAGAAGGTAACTTTCTCCCTATCTGCACTAGGCCTTCATCTATCTTTCGTAAGTTTTGTCGACTTGTCAGCATTAACATTGAGCTACCCATACCCTGGCCTAGTGTACAACGGTAGCTGGTTGGTACAATCGACAACTGAGACTCAACAACAACACGTACTCCCCCCAAGATTGACAGACTGTCCAGGCCCTTGACGGACGGTGGTACCGGGCGGATAATGCAATGGATTCGCAGAGCATCTATACATGTTATGGATTTCGCGTGTCGTGAGGCGTCAACTTCAAATCACATCTGTACCGAAATGGGCCCGTCTCTTCCGACTCTGTTCCACAGCGGCACCACACTCCTGAAAGTACATATGACAATGCCATTCCGCGCTCAGCATAGTTCTGCAGCAACGATCCCATATGAAGATACTTACGAATGTATTATTTACTAGTGCCAGGATGATTTACCCCGGTCCGTCGGAGATTGTGCTTGCAAGGCGTCAAAGGAGTGATACATGACGTGTTTGTTCATCAAATAAGTTACTGTCTGCCAGTGGCAGCGACTCAGCCTTCAGGCTGTCAGGCTGTGTTTCTTGGAACTTTTCTCTCTCGTCTGCCGCGGCAGGTCGAGGTATTTTGCTGCGCCGAGCCATACGAGGATATCCGGAGTTCACGTAGGTTCAACCGAAATAGTCTGGCGCTTTGCCCTCGGCCCTCGGGAGACTCATTTTATGAAACAGAGACAACCAGGACAACGACCATCATTACACCGCAGCCCAGGCGCTCAGGGCCGCATGCACACGGCATCTATATGCACGCCTCGGCGAGGACTTGAGTTGCCGACCAAGGCACCGACACATGGAAGTGACAGGCACCTACTTTATCTGAGGTTGCCTAAATCATCCCATAGCAAAGGAAAACCGCCAATCTAGGAACCCTCAAATCCGCATAGCAGCAAGGCCTTCTGCACTCTTCTGCATCCCCCCGGCATTGAAGATTTGCTCGTGAGAAACAATCAGGCAAGGCTAAGTCAGGGCGCCAAAGACTTTGATTGACGCTGGCGGACACGGCCGAGAGGATCAAGAAACGGAAGGTTTTATCGATGGCTGTGTCGCGCTTTATACAAACAATATATCATCTCAAGAGCCGCTCGAAAATGTGATCGTTGCGCGTCTTTGCTTTCCTTCCAAATACGCTCACCATGTCCAAGAGACCATCTATGGCCGCGAAGCGCATGTCGCGTCAAGAATCAGACCTGGTGTCTTTGCGTACGGAACGAGAGGCGAACAAGTTTCCCTTGTCCAAAGCGCCGTTTCTGAGGGCCGACACCTTGACTGCGGCGGAGCAAGAGGTGAGTCCGATTTATTTTGCTTTGTCTCAATCTGATTGTGTTCCCTCTAGTCGATAGAGCTCGAAGAAGGGGAATTATTGTGCAAAGCACCAGATGAGGTCCCTTGGATCGGTGAGCCATTAATCATTCCTTCACCATCACCGTTACTGATCGGGGACCCAGACTTGCTACTGGAAATATCTATGACCACAGCATTTGCAAGCTTGACGTGCGTTCGCCATTTTACTACTTAGGCTGTACTGACATATCTCAACATAGCGATGGGACACCTGTTCTGCAATGGGCCAATGTTGTTTCTTACATCTGTTTCTTCACTTTCGTATGGTGGATCTGGGTAGCACAAGTGGCCTACAACATGCGTTTCAGGTAGGTCATGTCAGCACAGAGACCTCAATACTGCAGCTGACCGTCCACAGACAAGCCGATTGGCTTCACCGATTATGGGTGCGTCGCGTCGTATATCGGTTCACGCGTGCTCTAATATTTAAATCGCAAGGTCTTGTGTCAACTTATTGTGTTCAGCGCGTTATGCGCTTTCACCAGTGATTTCGACGTGAGTCTACCTTTCGATTAACTCAGGCCCACGGACTTAGTCATATTGTGGACAGATAACTTTTGGTCTCACTGGCAGTGACCCAACTGAGGCGTTGCGTGAGCAATTAATGGTTGAGCTGGGAAATGACAACGGCCGTCTGGCCGCACAGACTTTTCGCAACGAGCGTTTGCCGCGGGTCAATGCCAGAGGCATATCAATGGTACTTGCGTTGAGCAGATTGTTGCTGCTCGCCCAGTACGTTGTAGGTGAGTCTAGACCTCAGCGGCTTTACATGTATAGGTGGACTCACTCTTCCCCTTTAGTCTTCTTCCACGCCAAGGGTCTGAAGCGGAATTCGATTCTTCTCCACATAGGAACGCTCATGTTCTCCTCCTTATGTTATTTTGGGGCCTTCTTCGTGCTGGGTTCCAGCGGCCAAGATGATTTTGCGACAGCAATACCAGCGTTGGAGGTAGCCAAGCTCGTTCTATGGTTTCTCCCCATCGTGGTAGAAATGCTCTCACACTTCGTGGCCCTGCGGCTCCCCGGATTCGTGCGCTATTCCACCGAATCGGTCTCTGCCCGCAATGCCACTATTTTCATCATCATGTAAGCCGTTTGTCCATTTTCCTGCACAGAGTGCGGCTTCCTAACAACTTTGTACAAAGTCTGGGAGGTGGCCTGGACAAAATTACGAGCGGCTTCTCAGCCTTCGTTGGCAATATTGGTCTCAAAGTCAACGCAATACCTCTGTTCCTCGCTACTGCCGCCATATTCATCTGCCTGTTCTCTCTGTACTTCAGTACCCCGGGAAGCACGAGAGAGCTGAGCAATCGACGGGCATTGATCTGGTTCATGTCGCAAGGACTGTTCTTGGGCCCTTTGCTTATTACTTTGCAAGGTACGGCTCACCTTCTCATCTTTATCAGAATCTGACTGAATGGATCAATAGCCATCGCCCAATCGTTGCAATTCTCCGTGAGTTTCTTACCCAAATCGTAAAAATTAAACTTTCCGAGCGCTGACCTCTCGGCTAGAATCTCCTCAACGCAGTCCAGCTGGGGGCGAGTGCTTTGACTCCCATGTTTGATCACATGCGTGATTTTCCCGACGTGAACGTCACAGTGGAGATGTTCCCTGCCACACAGATCTTATTTGACAAGATCGGAAACTCTCTCCCAGTCGTGATCAGTGATGCAAATCGTGCCTTGGCATATCAAAAGAAATATAACGAGTCTATCAACACGTACGAGTTGCAGGAAACGATGATAATCGTCTATGATGGTATCCTAACGGTAAGATAACACTGTATCTACGGTGTTGCTTTCAACTCAAATATATTCTCCAGACGCTCGATGCACTGCCAGACGTCGGGTCGTTACTCTGGGCCAAAGCTAATACCTTCCTTACTGTTAGCATGACCAATGCGACGTACCTGACCGAAGCAAATTATAACGACATCTGGAGTGGCGTAATCTTCGATCGTGGATCTTCCGAGCTGTGGCTCTTCCCCGCAGCAGTACGTTTACTCAATTCAACAACTCCGAGGTCGAGTTGCTGACTTGCACAGGGAGCATCCATTCTAGCGTTGGTCGTTATGTCTCTCATTAAAGGCACACCTCGAGGTGCGTAAACCAAGTCGTATGCTTCTTCGAACGTAATTAACCTCTCTTTCAAGATAAATTTGAATGGGCCATCGTTGGCGCCAGGTCGGCTTTTGGAACTGCCATTTGCCTGCTCGTATTACTTGATATTGGTGGTGGTGCTTCGCCCATCACTGCGTCAAGTACACTATCTGGATCGAAGGTTTGTGCAATTGCTATTTGTGTTGCTTATTTGGGCTAATGTGCCACCAGATTTGGACCCTTGTGTTGGGTCCAACTCAGTGGCCTCTGATTATTTTGGCCTTTGTGTTGGTTGCTCTGAGAGCCACTGAGCACGTGAGTCTTATTTTGCAGCTTTTCTGAGCATGTGGTTGACCCGCCGTGACCTAGATCATCGCACTTGCAGCAAACAGAACATACATGTCCTTTGAGAACATCCCCATGTTCCAGCCACCTGCCAGAAGCCGCACACACCGGTATCAACGCAATGCCCCTAACGACCGTGATTCGCTGGCCTTGAATGACTATCGTTATTCATACACGGATCGTAAAACCGCAGAGCCAGCGTATAACGACCCTTTCGATCCTTATGCAGAGGCGGAGCTTGAAGATAGCAAGATCTCCCGACAGACCAGTCAGAGTGACACTGTAGATGGTGACGGAGATGATCGCACCTTGCATGGCGATGAGGTTCCTCTTATACCCAAAGCCAATGCACCGGACGGTTACTGAAAGGTCGACGTCCCCTCCAGTGGAGGCATATTTTATGTATACCAAGTATCATGGACATGTTCAAATCCTCTTGTTATCTAAGGGCCATATTTTTCTGGGACTTTTTCTGATCCTGTTGTTTACGCACACTGTTATTTCATTCAAATATATTATATCACATTCTCTTTACAATAACATCTGATCATCTCGGGAAGATGTATAGCCCAGAAGGAATATCCTAGATCGACCGCACAAACATGTCCGTACATAGCTTCATATTCTCCAAGATGATGTAAATTTATCGAAGAACCCTGCGGGAGCAGGAGGAGTCCCGGGTGGCCTTTGGCCCTGGACGGGCGGCGGGGGACCTAAAGGTGCATTATACGACCCAGCAGGTCGCGCGTTCATGGCACCAGCGAACGCGTTGGTGTTGACGCCGATGCCTGGCGGACCATTTGGCGGCCGTGGTGCATGGCTGACGGAGCCGCCACCATAAAAAACAGAATTCGGCGGGGGTCCTGGAGGGGCTTGCGGGCGCGAATAGGCATTATTGGGTGGTCGAGATGCCGGGGGTGGAGCCGCGTACATCCCTGGATTGTTGAGTCGAGAAGGTGAGGGCGACGGTTGTGCTGGATGTGCCTGATTTGCTGGTAATCGGTAAGGGAATTGGGAGGGGGAGGGGGTGCGTCCAGCTGTTGGCGGCTTTGACGTTCTGTTCTCTGTCAACGGGAGGAATATGAGGAACTGATTAAAAGTGACGACGCGCTCTCTGACTTTTATTTTCCCCATGCTTCCGTCGTTTCTCTTCAGCTTCACGCGCAGCTTTCGTCTGTTTGTCGTCCCTCTGGTTTGGCGGCTGTGAGCTCGATGATGGCCCTGTCGATGGTCTGGGCTGTAATTCAGGCATGGGAATCTTGCTGAGATGCACTGTAAGACTTTCTGGTGGAGCGTATGCCCCAGTAGGGCCATTTAGATTTATGCGCCGAGGCCCTTTCTGAGGTGTGGAATCGTAGCGAACGTATTGTTGCAGCTCATCAAGGCCTAAATGTTGTCTAGTCAGATCTTGTCGTAGAATTGTGAAAATATGCGCACCTGCGTGGTGCCGGATGCGCTTGGTCTGCTCTACTACCTGGAGGACTTTCGGAACTTGAGCTGCATTCGATGTTTGAACCGTGATGAACAGCATTGCATCATCCTAGGATATCAACACTTAGTAACATTAAACAATACGCGTTGAGTCGGCCTCACCTGAATTAGATTCGCGCAGTACTGAGCGTAATCATCGACGGGCCCTTCCTCCTCCACCTCCACCTCATTGACCACCTTCTGCATCTCCGCAATCCTCTCAACCCCAGTTCTTGGTGCGGGCTTAGACGGCAATTGAGGTGGGTCCTCTAAAGTCTTTCTCCTGCCAGTGGTGGGTAGTGATAGCGGAGTCGATGATGTGCCCTGGGTACTAGCAGAATGCTGCGCGCTGTTGGTGTCCTGGAAAGTGAGGAGAGAAGTGAGCATGACGATCTCTAGGCCTTTACGGTCCTCGATGTCAAAGCTTGGGGGATCAGGATTCAGGATGGGCTCTATGGCCAGTTGTTGATAGGAAATTTGCCATGACATACCGATTGAGATTATAATCCAATATTTGCACAGTAGATGTCTTTATCCGTCCTGCGGGCTCCTTTGTGACGGCAACGAGCACGGGAGGGTCTGGCTTTCGAAGCATGTAGCATTCTTCCCGCTTCCACTCAAACTCGTGTCTCGATCGTCCAGAGTCAGTCTTCAGCCCGAGGGTGGGGATGTAGCTGAACTCACTCCTCCCATTTAAAGCTCCATCTGAACGACATTGTACCGGTGTACTTTAGTTCCACGATGATGGTTGGATTGTATAACTCGAGTGTCTTGTGCTTGGTCGTGGCACTCGGTGCAGACGCGCTGATTAGCAGTGCCCGGGATGCAGGATCTGAGCATTGAGAAATGAGAAATGGGACCTTCAATATCTAAAGATAGTCAGTGCAACATCTGACGCACCATACACCTCGGCCCTATATGAAGATCCTGGGACCCGCTGTTTCCTGTAATGCGATATGCCGCTTGGGTCGATCAGGTCAATGACACTGGGGTCTTCCGCAAGAGGGGTCAACGTGAGAGTAAACAGGTTTTGATCCAAAGCCATATCTCCTCAAGTGAATGCGATGTGGAATGTGAGGAGAGGAACGGCAAGGCGTGATAAGTATGCATGTTCGAGGCTGTGCGTAAACTGTCCCGTCGCACACAGCTGTCACAGCTGCAGGGCTTTTCCGGCCTTTTGCAAACAACGTGGTGGCAGATGTGCAAGCGCAGTTGGACATCATGATGCAACTCGCTATGCTCTTAGAATATGAAACTATCATGATGCTGCGCAAACTGAGGTATATATCTATATCATTAAACAACTGCGCAGTCATTACACTACTGTCTAAGCTGTGTGTCGTTGAACAGAAGCACTGCTACTATACCTCACAAGCCGCTATACCAAGAACCTCGGGGTTATACCGCCTCTACCATGCGCGTTTCGGGTTATCTGCGCGATGAGACGAGGCTCGCCGTACAATGGGGCAGTCGGCCCACTTGACGGACTTGCAGTCGTGCAGACCACGGATGCTTCGCATGGCGAAATGAACTGCGATCTGATTCTTAGGGCATAAGTCAGCGGAGACAGATAAGCAGTAAAATTGATACACACCTTGATGATCTCGCTTCTTCGTGATGACCCAGTCCTCGGGATTAATCGACAAGAGGAGTAGGGTAAATATAACAGCAGAAAACGACATCAACAAGAGCAGATGGTTGGCAAGAGCTTCACCCTCGATGAGGGTTCGAACGATCTCGTACGCGGGTGTCACTTTGAGCGATATGATCGTGAAGATCATGCGACATAAGCTATACAAAGCATAAAGTGGGGCAACTGTGCGGCCCAACTGCTCTGTGATCTTGATATGCAAGCGATGTCAATAAAAGCTCAGCGTCCATAGGTGTGAAGGCTGACCTTGTCTGACCTACAAGCCAAGCGCACCGCATTTCGAAGTCGAAACACGGAGATGGCAACATCCAAAGCACACAGCACTACAAAAGCAGCGAATGCAACTCCTAGATTCACATGCACCTGATCGCGGGCCAAAAACTTGTCGTTTATTGCGTTGACAATTGCAATGGGTGGGTTCTGGCCTGCCAGGGCGGTCATCGCTGTGTAGTTTTCGACCAGAGCTTCTACATAGACTGCTGCACCCGCAATGCCCAAGATGAGCATAATGATCGCAAGCAACTTGTGGGCAAGGGGGTTTCGTCCACCCAATCCACGATCCTTGGTCCCTGGAAGCGCATTGCATCTGTTCCGCAATACAGCATTTATGGATGACAAGAGGAAAAAGTCGGAAAGAGGGGTTGCGACTATGCTGGTTGCCTGCAACAATTCATCAAGGTGCGGTGCCAACAGGAAGTCGTTCCTGGGCAAGGAAATGTTGAAGTAGTAAGTGCATGCGATGTTGTTGCTAGTTGCGATGAGGGAAAACACCAGAGCGCCGAGAAGCATGGCGTAGGGTGTTCGATGTCCATGCGTTCGCCAGACAAGTGATGCGGAACACCATCCCAGACAGATCAAGAAGAAGAATGCGAACGTGCAGAATGTCGCAAGCAGGCCCTAAAGAGAGTAGGGCAGATCAGCGGGTAAGCTGCGACTACCGAAGCGATAAGGCTTGTGTACTCACGACCGTTAGGTCATTTGGATCGAAATCTGGACGCTTTGGCGCTCCGGCATAGTGGTGTGGACCACCACCGCCACCACCCAGAGCGAACTGACCAGAGACGACGGGAAAGAGAGTGAGGACGAAAAGAATGAGAGTAGAACAGATCCCAAGCATTCAAACCAGTCGCCGTGACCGTCCTAGGCTGGGGACCTTAGGGGACTTGCCAAGCTGATGTTCTCGACCAGTCGCCGTCGACTTATAAGCAAATACATTTGACAGATCGTGCCTGCGTGGCTCGCACATCAGCGGCTTCCAAATGGGCTGAGGCAAGGTCAAACGATGTCACAATATGACAGCCTGGTACTCACAGGTGACGGCACATGCCCTCGGAGCGTTGACAGATGAACAAGAATATCCGGAGTTTACGCAGATTCGATCCAAATTTTCTTTTCCCAGAGCTAGGATGTGTTGATGATTCAAGTCAAGTCAATGTTGCAACGAATGCTTCTTGACAGTGGCACACGGTTGACAAGACATGCCCCAGCCTGACCGTACATCCAAGTTTGCGGTAGCTATAGGACCTAGCTTATAGGCATATATGATATCCCTCCAAAGGTCCGATGCGCAAACCACTCTTTTGAGCCCCCTTCCGTACATCTGAATTTTTCGCTGACCACGTCCGCATTTGAATCGGACCTATGATTTTGGACCACTTACATCCGCACTTTGTACCGGACGTCGAAGCCGACGAACATGATGCCAAGGCGAAAATTGGACGAAAATTCGCGTCGCGTCGCCCAAGCTGCAATGAATGGGTACGGGCAACACTGCCTTATTTGGTGTGCATGTGGCGCGCGCCAAATCATCGCGTTCAATGGTCACTTTTTATAACAGCTCCACACTCGTCGTAGCACCCATGTATACACGAAAGTTGTTCAGAATTGATATACAATGAAATCGTTGCGCTTAAATTTTAAAATAACCTCACATGCGCTCAAACTGGCCTCCCCTGAGCTCATATCTCAAGATTGAAGACCCAAATAAGATTTCTGTCCCAACAATTCGATTCATTGGGTATCAAAACCTATATTCCGATACTTAATTTGATTCAAAATGTCGCGGGCCCAACTAGTATGGTGCACCATGTGTATAGCTAAGAAATTACAGCTAGGAGCAGATACATGCCCTTAAGGGTAGCAAAAGCGTACCAGCATTAAACATACAACATCTCAAAGAGTTAAAGAATCAAATACATGGGTCATTGAGTGAGCAAATGGGCAGGAGAGACGCGATGAGACGCACAGCTGGGTCCCGAATGTGCGCAGATTATCGAAATTTCCTTTTCAGGACGGTCATCCAGCACAACGTTGCGCACACTACTAGTTGGGCCCGCAACATTTGGAGTAAAAGTTAGTATCGGATATAGGTTTTGATACCAATGAATCGAATTGTTAGCAGAAATCTCATTTGAGTCTTCAATCTTGAGATAGCTGTGGGAGGCCAGTTTGAGCGCATGTGAGGTTATTTTAAAATTTAAGCGCAACAGATTTCATTGTATATCAATTCTCAACAACTTTCGTGTATAAACATGGGTGCTACGACGAGTGTGTGAGCTGTTATAAAAAGTGACCATGAAACGCGATGATTTGGCGCGCGCCACATGCACACCAAATAAGGCAGCGTTGCCCGTACCCACAATGAAAAGCGCCGGGTTGGTCATGCCGACAGTTGAAATGTGTCGCTGAGTGGTTGGTGGTAAGTGTCCCGACTCCCATACTCAAACCGTTCCGCATTGGCATCGGACGTACCTGGAGACCGGACCCTCGCGCCCAGTATATATAGTATCGGACGTGGTACTTACAATTATTCTCAAAACGCCGTCCGCATAGTATCGGACCTTCGACCCAAAATCCAGCCACCTGTGTCCGCATTAATGATTAGTATCGGACCTTCAGAGGGATATGCCTAGGTCCTTTTGCGGTGTTGCCTATCGCCGCATTCCCTCGCGGATTGAATTGAATAGAGTATGTAGGTCATATCGATAAAGAGTTAAACAACGGGCAAAGGCCGGTCCATGGCGCACGACAAGTAAAATATTGTCAGTACTAAAACGTTCGTAAATCATAAAATCTGATGAATGCAACGCATGTAAGCAAAGGGTTGGAGTTGGGTGTGCTATTGACGAGAGATAAGGTGCTGTAGATTAGAGAGTTTGCCAGACAGAGTCTAATTCAATAAATAAAATTTCCATCGTGACTCACTCTGGAAGCTTCATCGTCGGTTTTGTTGTTGCCACACCGCTAAAGGTACGTCCTCTTCTTCCCCAGCCGTTTCACTCCTTCTGGGTTTTCGCCCATTGCCAGAGTTAGGAACCATGACAGCCTGAGCACTGGTGTTCTTCCTAAGCTTCCCGTTGGCTGTGGGAAGTGGCTGAGTTGGTGGGGTTGTGGCCGTCGCAGATCGCGACCGAGATGGAGGAGCGGTAGAGCCTGCAGCTGGTGCTTGATTCATATATAGGTCCGGCTTATGTGTAGGTGATGGAGCAAATCGATTGTGGTTATGTGGAGGCGGGGAGCGGGAGCGACGAGCAGCTCCAGGCGGTGGCGAAGGCGGAGATGTCGGTCGCCTGGCCTTTGGAGGTGAGGTAGCTGGCGGGTTGGCAAGCCATTCTGCGTTTGCAGGTGCCATGGCACCAGGTGGGAGCTGCTGCTGCTGCTGCCGGGACTGGGGTGTCGGGTTCCCACTTGAATGTGCGGAACCCGACCGTCCTGCAGGAGATGAGCCCGAACCAAACCCGCCATATTCCTGTTCCATAACTCGATGTTGCATGTCATACTGAGGGGCTCTGACAGGCATTTCCGCTGCTCGGCGGCCAGCTGGCCCTTTCGTGAGTGGACCCCGTCGATGTGCCTCTTTCTCTTTCTTTTGCTCCCTTTCCCGATCCCGTTCTCGTTCTTGCTCTCGATCCTTTTCCACCCGCTCCTTCTCCGCCCTTTGCCGTTCGTCCGCTTCTTTTCGTTCCCTATCCCATGACCCACTTTGACCTCCCTGCTGCTGTTGCGTCTGGTTAGGCGGGGGTGAATTTGTCGGAGTAGTCGGTTTGTTGATAACACCCAAGTACCAAAACATCAAATTGCTAATAAGCACTTGCTCGTACAACGGTCTTCTTGGGTTCGCCAGCTTGATGTGACTGAGCCTATATATGGCTCTCTCCACATGGATGGGATATCTTGCATATGAACCGGCGGTGCCTGCGAACTGCGGTGATACAGGTGGGACGTAACCTTTCCCACCCTTGCTTGTGGTTGGCGAAGTAGGGAGCCCTGGTAGGGCCAACTGTGCAGCTTCGTCTTGCTTCTTCTTGCCTCCAAAGAGAGAGCCGAAGAACCCACTTTCCTTCTCCTTTTCCCGCTTCTTCTCTTCCTCTCGCTCTGACTCTGCTCGCTGCTCTTTCTCTTTATTGCTAGCCTTCTTGCCGCCTTTGCCGCCAAACCCGAATAACCCTTTCTTGTCTTTTTCCTTTCGGTGGATCGGGGCGTTGTGCGATGCGTCAGACCCTGGAGAATGTGATCGGCTATTACTTCCTTCCGCGGAGCGTAATGAGTCAGGGGAGGCGCCACGGCTGGCAGCGTCGGAGGTTGGAGGGCGAAGAGTTGCAACGCGTTGTGGCTGCGGTTGATGGATTACAGGAGGGGGTGATGTAGGAGGTATTATACTGGCCAGACTTTCTGAGGGTGTGTTTATGGTTGGAATTGGGGGTGAAACAGGGAGGTCGATCGATTTGGCTGAAGGCGGGGATGTGACCAGGACGGGTGCGCTGCTAGTGGATAGAGAAGAGACTGTAGTTTCCGATTCGTCCTCCTCGATGTCGTCCCGAGAATCTATGTAAGAGTCGAATATGAATGATGCCTCTTCTGAGTAGGACTCGGGTCGGATCGACTCAGGCTCTTCTGAGAGGCTCTCCCCTGAGAAAGTGCGTTTTCTCGAGGGTGTGTTCGGTTCACTATGCTCGCTGGAGGATACATCGCTAGTCGTAGAAGTGCGCTGATTGAGAGCAGGGGGCGGAGGTGCGCCTGTTGTTGCACTGCGTTTAGACGCGCCGAAGCGGTGTCCTCCGCCGTCACCAGGCAAATTAGCTTTTCGGATTTTTGTGCGGGCCGCCCGACGGAGAATCTGACCAGGGCGGGGGATAATGATGGGCGCGTCTGCGTCCTCGCCTGTATCTATGTTGTCCATTGTATCCATAGCTATTGTGTTCAACTTGGGTTTAACGTCCGACGTCAGGATAGTAGGGCCATACACTTACCAGAGGGCGAGACGCTCATGCTCAAGCTTCGTCGTAAAATACTCCTGAGCCTGGTAGGGTCGTCACTCTGCGAAGCTTCCTCTGCCAATTCGTCCAACTTCTGCAAATCGTTGATGGTGAGCTGCGGTCCATCCATGTATCTGTTCGTCCGATGTCGCCGTAGCGAGAGTGCTCGTTCAGGGTCTTTGGTGGTATCGCTGGTTTTGGGGTCGAACTGTTTGCTGAGCATGGATGTCCTCCTGCCTAGCCCCGAGGACGTTGACCCACTCGAAGGGGATCGGGTGAGCGCTCCCGAGCCATCTGGAGAAGGCCCTCGCGCATGCTCCTTCAGAAATGCTCTGAATTCTGTAGGTGCGATCTCGGGATGGAGTCGTGCTGGTACCCAGAACAAGTGAAAGGGATCATCCGCGTCGGCCGAGCCTGAGCTGGAGCCCTCCTCCTGCGGACTACTGCCGGACTCGCCATCTCTGAGGTTAGGATTGGACCCTGATGTCCAGTATCCTGCATTGGGGGCCACAGACGATGATTCGTTGGGAAGATCAGGATCCAGAATCAGGCTTCCTGGCCCTCCTTGCGTTGTCGAACGGCGCCGAATGTCGCGTATGGCCTCAACCTCGCGCTGGATTTCTACTGGAGATGGCTGCATAGATTTTAGCAGAACAGTTTAACGAATGGATGTGAGTAGGACTGTCTGTCTGTAGGAGTTGTGTTCGTTGTGGTCGGCGAGTGGGTAGTAGGTCGATCAGGAGTGTAACTGCCAAGTGCCAACAGTCAACTGTTTCCGCGGCCGAACCGGCCAACGACGTCCTTAAGCTTCGGATGGTCAGAACAGAGAACAAAGTGCGCGTGTTGCGTATGGCAAATTTTGTGCACTAATTTTCAAGGGGGCTTATGTGAACAAATAGTCTACTTCAAGTTGTGACTAAGTTGACTGAAATGATCCCGTCTTGCACAGGTTGGATCAATCCTGTGCTCGAGCTCATTGCAATTGATATCAACTCTCGAGCTTCGCACTCCCAGCCTCGTCGCAGCAATGCAACTTGAATGTAATGTACACATTCTCCAGATGAAGTCACTATCCATGAAGGCGCTCGTGTGCGCGTCATTTCTGACTTGGCGGGGTTACTGGAGCTCTCGGCAGAGGCCCGGGCCCAGGGGCGGTCTCAGATTTTAACTGCCACAGCCAGTTCTTGTAAAACTTAAATTGATTGTTTTCAACTACAAATGTGCCTGTAGAGCTAAAGCGAAAACGTCAACCTATAAATTGACAGGTCTTGATATAATATCATACAAATGACTCACAGCCGATCAGGTTGGCGTCTAAATCACCCAAAGCCTATCGCGATTGACTGGGGGATGTGCATGCAATGTAGGATCCCTTGCAGTGCACCAGACATCATCACTCCATAAAACCAATGCCTATGGACCGCCCAAGAAATGCCTGGAAAAATCATAGTGCGGAGGCTTATTTTCCGCCCACAGGACTTTGCGCACGGATAGCAGCATTTTCACGCCGCAGCTCCTGTATTACTGCCTATATGGGTTCGTTCAGTCATCTAATCGTATAGGTTAACGCAAGGTAGTTACCGCCAAAGCCTCTGGATTTACGCCGCTTTCGATCAAGCCCACGCACGTCGCAAGTGATTCTTTATCCAATTGCGTGTTCAAAAGCTGGGAGATGTCGTACAGGGCTGAAATGATGCGTGTCGCTCAATTTCAAACAGAAGACAAGCAAGCAGGAAGCATCCACGTACTATCGAGGGTCTGTTGAGCAGAGGTAATGCGATCTGCTTCGCGCGAGGACATGATTTATTAGTTCCAGATATTATATAGATGAAGGGGACTTGAAGTTGAAGATGTATATATGTGAGGGGAGATGGTGGTTCAAGTTGAAGTCTCCAACTTGATGCCGAGCTTGTGCCGGGCGCGCCGCGAAGATCACACGCACTAAAAATAATCATGCTCCCTCCGACCTGGGCAACGGAGGCAGCGAGGGGTCCGAGGTTGAGAGAAAGCTTAAATAAATCTTAGCCAGAGCCCCAGGTCCAGGTAATTATATGCCCAATCATGTCAGTACAAACATCCTTTCGTATGACAATATATCCATAATAATATCGAGGACTCTTAGAGTCCGTACCACTCATGATAACTTGATTTACATACACCATTAAAGTAGTAGTTGGGAGATAAAGATGGCCAGGGTATGCGAGCCTGAGCGAAACGAGTGAGGGGAGGGTATGTCCATGAAGCTAGCCAATACATAAGGTTCCACGAGGCCGTTCAAACAAAATAAACAATCATTGGCCATCCGCCTCGTCCACAAATATGTCGATGTAGTGTTCTAAGATAGTTTGAATGGCCTATCGGACGGATTTCAGTATGGGCGGTAGTAAACAAAAGCACGCAGATACGCACCTTATTCTGATGCGCAGCATCTGCCATTCCTCCGTTTGCTTGACCGTGCGCGTCTGTACCAGGCGCAACCTGACCGAATAAGGTCGGCCCAAACACTATAGAAAGATTTTGAATGGACATTGAGTTTTCGGCTTCCCATTGCGAGATTCTAGACGATCGGGATGTCAACACGAGCAGCAAGATTTGCCAATGCATGTGGGTCACGTACTTGTGCAGATGTCCCAAGAAATACTTGAGAGTAGCATAGTTGGGATCGGGAAGATCATTGACCCTTTCGTGCAACCGAATATGTCTTAATCGATCATTCTCAATTTCTGTACATTGTTGGTAAACATGAAAAGACAAATAGAAGATAGACGCACTGGCCGCGTCGATGAATCCTTGATGTAAAGTGTAAGTCAACAACGGGTCCGGTAACTCTCGGAACCAGGCTTTGATTGCGCTGGTGACATTGTTGATGTCCGAAGCCCACTCGTCAGCGTCGAGGTCCACGGATTCGAGATCTTTAAAGGCGTAAGATATTGTACAAGGTCCACCTGATGTCCACATACCTTTGTCAAGCCGCTCTTTCAGCAGATTAACCTTGCGCTGAGTTCCATTGATTCGATAGATGCCCTGGGACCTCAGTCCGTGCTTTTCAATGGCCTGACAGCATTTCTCCATTACGGGTGGGAGATCGACATTATCTCTGACCATCTGCCCAGCAAGGTCCACCCCGAAAGTTGGCCTGCCACGATCTGGGATATGAGAATGACTGGACGGGGCCTGGCCTATGTGACCATGAGCGCTGGAAGGTGCTTTCTCAGCATATGCTGATGGCATTGTTGGTATTGGTGGCAGCTGTACCGAAAGGGTATGTTGGGAACAACCCATGACAAAGGATAAAGTAACACTCACGAAGCCCTCTTCGGCTGGACCATCTCTCCGCGGGCCCGACTTAGGTATACTACCCCGCGCGTATGCATAATTTTGCATGTATGTCTTGAAATCGGAGCGATTGTCGATAGACTCAATTGCAGCCTTGAGGCCTTGGACTGATTAAATTGTCTTAGCACGGATGAGCTTTGAAAGTAGACATGAAATCGCACCAGGGCTTTCAGGCGAAGGAACCAGCGTGGATCCATCCGTCAAAACAATGCTCTCAAACAGAAACGCGTATCGTGTTAGATGATATTGTGTCCCAAGATCAATCTCGTCTGCGCATTCCTTGAGAGCCTGAAGAATAATCATCAGCTCATGCCTGTACATGGAAGAAGCCTTCTTACCCTCAATATCCGTGGTAATTGGAAGTTGAAGTATTCCTGTCTGGTGGCTTGTGTATCCGTTACAGCTTTTCTGTATGCATCTGACGCATTTGAGACGCGTAATCGTATGTCGTCCTCTTGCCTTTGAATCTTAAAAAATTGTCAATGATATATCCAATGATTGGAGCATGGTCTGATTCACATTGCCCGGGTTTTTGCCTTTGAGAAGCAAGCCACCTTTAGCGACAGCTTTCCCCAATGCCCGCTTGTTGCCTCCGGGCATTTTCCCCTGCACCGCGCTGTCTTTGAAAGATTCTCCTTCTTTCTGCAGCAATACACGTTCGAGTTCTTCGGAGCCGACTTCGAGGCGGTTCTTGCTCTTCTCTGTAATCATCTCAGATTCTTGCAGTGCGCGCTCGTATCGCGTCGCGAGATCTTTCGTCTATCGGGAAGGTGCTTCAGTTGAGAAAGGTGGTGACAGATGGTAGTAGCAAACCTGTTTTCGATTCTTATCAACCTCTTTCGCGAGTGAGCCCAGCTCCTCGCTCATCTCGTTGAGCCTTTGGGCGAACCGGAGCCTGTTCTCCGCCAAAGTTTCATGGAGCCTCATAGACGACTGCCATGCTGTTACGAATGATCTGCATAAATGTCGGTTATTATTGTGCACAAGTTTGAAAGATGCGACCTTACCCAGCCTTCCCTTCACTCATAGAGTAGACATCGGACGAATTGCGGGAAAGTTTCTGCAAGGTTTTGCCATACTCTTCTTCTAACGCTGCACGCTTCTTGAAGAAAACAGAGGCTTCCTATATATAACATGTTATAGGCCACTCTTCCGATGGAATAAAATGCATGGTTACGCGACAGGAAATTGTGCTCTGCTTTATTCGATCCAATAGCAATGGAACTCCACACTATTGAAATTGTCATACATTAGTGATCGAAGCCTGGGGTTTGCAGGATCGATACTCACATCAAGGTCGCAAAGTGCTCTCAAGACATTCTCGTCGAAACTCGGTTCTACCAAGCTTGCCGCGTCACTCGGGATAGTTGACAAGGTTGTGTCGCGTCGCTCAAGCGTGACTGAGATGTTGTCAGTCCACTTGGACGCTGAGTCAAAGCTGGACCTAGTTGGAGGCGAAGGAGGTTCACTCGACGACGCAGGTATTGGCGAGCTATTTGGTGCCAGATCTGGGTGGGCGGGCCCAGAATGCACGTAGGTAATGGGACTGCCGTTGATGTCAGAATGAGCGTTGCTAACATTCTCCCATGCTGTCGGAGTGTTCAAATCCTCTACCATGGTCGGGCCCGACATATTAGGGCTTTCCAGAGAGCCTTGATGAGCGATTGCCGAGTCCAATTCCTAGTAGTGGTACGGGTCACGGATCACTTCACTTGCGATGTGACATGCACAGGTGACAATTTCTGACAAGTCCGGACATCGTGACTGTGGGACTTGTTATGACTTTGGGACAACGCTCCGATCACAATTCTGAGGTCGACATTATCTGCAGTAAGCAGGCTCGCCAGGACAACGCCACGATCGAAATAGTCGCAGAGGAGTTCAGGTGTAAAACGGCATTGTCACAAATGACTCTGATCCACTCTGGCTACTTACTTAGTACGCCTAACAGTTAATCCAAGCATGACTTACCTTACATGTGACGCTCGGCGGATGGACGCAGTTGTGCAGCGTTTCTCCATCCCTCAGCGCAAGGCCACGCAACCTTGAGCATGAAAAGACAAGCTTGCGGAAAGCTGCGGAACCGATATCACAAAGAGACGCACGAGGTCCGTTCTTCTCTCTCGAAATGTGCAAGAGCACTGTGGAGCAATCTTGCCCTCGAAAGATCTGCAAAGCGGCTATAAAGAAACTTGTCACGGATTAAAGCAAGGCGCAGGACGACTCTCAAACGGAAGGATGCGTAGGCGCCACCACCTTCCGACTCCTCTAGGGATATCGCAAGGAACCTGTGGTCCATGGTGCTGGCTCTGGCGATCCGCTTTTTGGCGAATTAGGCGCAGTACTCGATATGTGAACTTTGTGAAGCAATATGATGATAATCTTCCATAAAGAGCGTCGATCTTTGGAATCGAAACAGTAATGTGAGTAAGGTTACCGACTGTCCTGCTTACTTACATGTATATTTCAGGCCGTCACCACCAATATCCTTTCTGAATGCCTGGCACACTAAACGCTGTCTTTGGTCTTATTACTCTGGTAACGATGCATTTGGTCGAATAAGCCCTGATATCGACAGTGGCATAGTGCGCGTCCGCGCAGGCGATCCAGGTGCCTATTCTTGCTGAAATCGTTTTCATGTGGCCTTATATCAACTGGTAACACTAAGGCAAAATGGGGTAAGCGCACATCTGCGAGGTAATCAAGGCAAGGCAGTGAATACTGGCACCCTGTCTCGAGCTGTTCCACCATTGCATACTTCTCGCGACAATGTTGCTCCGGCGCATACTTCTCGCGACAATGTTGCTCCGGCGCATGTTTCTTGCGACAGCATCGAAAACTTGGCACCATGATGTATGATCTCTGTTCACATGTGGCGACTAGCTATTGTTGGACGGAATTTGGACGGCCTGGGGCAGGACGCTTATGGAACCATAATTCTTGAGGACAGGCATTAACTCTAATTTCTAACTTTGTCCCTCGCAGATCCTGCTCACATCCCAATGGAAACTAGGGGACCAGTAAACGGTTTTACAGCAAATGACCAACGCGGACGCTGATGTAACGACGATCTCTGAAGACAGGCATCAATTCTAATTTCCAACCTTGCCCTTCACAGATTTGGGTTCTAATAGAAATTAGGGACCCATAAATGGAATTTTAGGAAATGAACGCCGCCGATGGTGTCAGAGACCTTAGTGGGTCCCCAATAGAGCGGTATGTCCTGGTATATCCTGCACGGAGAAGGAGTTGCAGATAGCCGGAAGATAGGAGAATCGGGGCAGTGCGGTCCAGGTCGTTTCAGACGGGCAATTGGGAAACGGGACTAGAAGACAGGCTCTACCTATATCAGGTGGTGGGTGGGTTCTTGAGACCAGTGGAAATTTCTATCAACAAGCCCCCACGCTGCAGCTTGCTCCCGCTCCTTTTGGCTTCCTCACCCAAAGTTTTCCTGCGGACCTGGACTTAAACCGCAAGAGAGCGCCGGCTGTTTCCTCTCCGAATTATCACCATGACACTCAAGACGCCGCGTTTTGGCGATCCAAGAACTCCGCTGTGTCAGCAGATTCTACCAGATTTCAAGTGATTCTCTCAGATAAACCTGTCCCCCAAGGGAGATGTGATCGATACTAAGGTCCTGAAGCACACAACCAGAGGCACGGGCGGTGGAAATGGCCTGATAACTCCTTCAATATTTGTGAGGATGATCTGTTGACGATCTGCGATTTTAGTTTACTAATCACGATAAATATTCAGGTTCCATACTGCTTTACTGCGGGGATCTGCTTACTTTGGGAAAGGAGCAATACGGGCACCAATCACAGCTTCCCCCTGAACGTTGCCAGGCCCCAATCGACCAACTCGGCTGGACGTCCACCCACGGCCAAACGATGTGGCCAAACTATGCTTTGGGTACGCAGTAATTATCTGCATTCGAATTCTGCTGCACGACTTGATTCGAAATTTCAGGCAGTGGGAGATGGCTGCAGGTGTCAATCGCAGTGAAAATTTTGGTAGTCGATGAGTCTCGGTAAAGTTCGGCAACCCAAATGCCCCCTCACAACTGGTTGCCAGTAGAATCTCTCTCTTGTGGAACGCAGCACAGTCATATAGTATCGATGTGATAGGACGGATTTCGACGCTTGTGTCCACCTCAGAGTGTCCCAATCTCAGGTAAGTTCCGTGTTTCCTCTGCCAGATATTAGTATTGACGATGTCCGTGAGCAGCAGCGCATAGCCTTCATAGAACAGCATCTTCGCCAACCATTTTCAAGACTCAAACTCATTCCAAACCCCAGAGTGTATGCGCAAGCTTGCGCTGGTTGAATGTCAAGGATGGAGTTGTGCGAATATTAATATTTCGTAGATTTTGCAAGCATGCGCCGACTCGGACCTTACTGGGACCTCTACTTCTCTACCTACCGACAGCTCGGAGCGCTGATGATCCCAAAAGGTTCGTTTGGTTCGAATTCCTTACCCACTCTAATTCAACGCTAAATCTCGCACTCCTAGCTCCTGACATTTGACTTCAAGGGACTCCTCGGGCTACGTTACGAAACCTCCACATTATAGTTGTATATACTCTATGCCATATACATGCTGCCATGCCTCTGTTTACAAAGTCTGTTGCACACTGCTCTTCATCAGAATTTTGAAAGAATAAGACTGAGATGCGGCAGATGACTGTCTACATTGACGTCTGCATTCCTCATCATGTTTTACGGTTAACTCATGTTACGAGCCCTCGCGCAGTGAACGGTTCTTCGGTCGCCTGGGTCACGTTGGTAGACAGGTCAGACTGTGGACAAGGAGAAGAAAGCACTTCTTTCCATCATAGCTCTCGTACACTCTCTGTAACCTAGCGGACTCCATTGATATGCGATCCACAGGGAGGCTGTTTGCATGGCGTGTTTTTGACATCCATGATCAACCCTTGGTCTTCAATCATTCTACGACACTCTTAATATATGGGCCACGGGCACGCATAATGAAATTACCTATGTTTACACTGGGCGGAACAATCGTGGGCATCTGTGATATGCTGACGGCTGAAAAGGCAGTCGGGACTGTTGCAGTCGATCTGCCGTAGTGATGAGCGCAGGATGTACTATTCTGAGACATTCTTCCACACCTTCTGGCGCCGCGTTGGACAGTTATGACCGCAGCTGTGCTGATCATATGTTATGATGTTGTAACACATGCTGTTAAGTCGTTGGGGCGTTGGCTGGGGCTGTACTTGAGCACGGAAAATGGGGGCAACCGATGATATTCAAGATATCTTGATATGCGCCTTAAAAACCGGACTGAGGCGCTGGGTAAGGGGCAAAAGCCAAATGAGGAGGCCCTAAACCCAGGGCATGGTGCAGGGAATGGTGCACCCGAGAGTCGGGGAAGAGCCACCAGATATCAAGAATCGCTCGAAATCGGAAGTCCCTAAAGAAAGTTTTCTCCGACTTAGCCGCACGTAGAAACCTACGTTAAAATTGGACCTCGATGAATATCACACGCGGAGGGAGTGCAAGGTACGTCGATCCATACATCGATATCAATATCCGGAAGGTCCAGAGCTCGTTAACCAACTCGTCAGATTTCATTTCCTAATAGAGTTCTATGCACCACATGTCAGTTGCAAATCAGAGTGATACGTCAGATCGAATTCACTGTACATATTCCCGAGTACGGTTATTTGTCTTCATTTAAGACAACATGTTACACTATGCCACCCCCCGTCGCTCTGTCACGTGCTTACCGCCCACATCTATCACGGTACATCTGGCAAAATATCGGGCCAGGCTCAAGCGAACGGTTTTTAATCGATTTAACGCCTCCTTTTCGCTAGCATTCTTCATGGTACGCATCAGCACGTCGAGGTAGTCGGTTCCAGAGCCTTGTTCGGCTCTGATAAAAATCTCCTCCAGTCTTCTCAAGAGCTGACATGCCCCAGAGTAAGTGAAAAGCAATACTGGATCTACTCGGAGCAGTTCTCAGTGGGGTGGCAAATAGGGTATAAAAGAGCACGCACTTTGCAGAAGTGTCACTGCGTCACACAGTAAAACTGCCCACCATGATTTCGGGGCAATATCATCTTGTAACATATTGACAAGATCCAGAGCCGCTTCTTCTACATCCTGTTGCATGCACCTACGCTGAAACTCCGCGTAACGAACGGCAAACATCAGCCGATACACAAAGACACCCGGAGACCCAGGCTGTGCTCGAAGGGCTTGCAGTGACGGAGCTATGGCGGCAACATAGCGGGCAAAATGTGCAGGCCCTAGGACTCATCAGCACAGTGATAAATCACTTGTCAAAATTGTAACATACCCTTGATGATGTATTCGTCCAACACGCGATCAACAACTCGGCCGAGCCCTGGCCAGTCTTCGGCCGATGCGCAGTACGACACTGCCAGCCCAAACTCTTTATCCTCAATGAAACTTTGAGAGGCAATCTATGATAAGATGAGCAAATCTTATAGGATAGCAATCAGCCCTAGGGGGTCCTTACCCTGCAAATGGTTCGTCGGACCTCTTCGCGCTGATACTCGAAGCAAGTTGAGTTGACCTCCTTCAGTACGCCCACAACGTCCCCGGCTCGAATCCTCTCGTCTTCTATGGAGCCAACGTGCTTTCGCAATCGCAAGGGCACGCGCAAGATCACCTCGTCCGCTCTCTGTTTCCCGACATCACCGCACGAGCACAGATATGCCACAGTAATTCGCCAAAGGGCGGAGTCAGACTGAAGATATTCAGCGTACGCCAAAGTGTAATCTTCGCGTGGGGAATTTTCAGATCTGGCAACCTGTCAAAAGGGGCAGGAGTACGTTCTCATAATGAATACGCACTCAGTGTCGGTTTCGATGAGAGCCAGCGTGGACATGAAATCTGCTAGGTGAGCGGCAAGCCACGGGTCCAGTCGCGCAGCGTGCTCCAAAGCCCGTTCGGGGTGTCCACTGAAAAGAGCGGCATGGATCTGATCTTCCAGGTTGGTGGGATCGGGAGGCATATCATCCAATGTCTGGCCCACGATGTCGCTACCAGACGCAGGTAAGATGACCGAATATTGTGAAAGGATATGTTATGGTATTGCACTTACGGCAAGTCTTGTCTGCGTAAACGAGGCTCCACGAAGACACCCCATGCAACCGCAATTTCCTTCCAATCTCCTCCAATATCCTCGCAGATTTTTCTCAGAATCTCCTCTCGGCCTTCTAAAGCACCAACAATGTCGCTGACCCGCTCCCACCAGTTGTCAAAACCATCGTGGCGGTCATTTTCGGGTACTCGGTCCAACTCCAGTCGCAGTGCCTTGACTTTATCGTTCCATCTCCTAGACGCGTATGCGAAGTCGCGTTCAGCGGAGAAGTTTTGGAGCCGAGGCTGCGCATTGATCAGGGGTATGAGACTCTTGGACAGATGCTGCAGATCTTCCGAAGGGTGTCTTGACAGAATGCCCAAGAAAAACACGGATGCTTTCGAGAGGCCGCGGACAGTTGCTCTAGACATCATCAAATGACAGGATTGGCGATCGCCAGATTGCGACGTACCTGGTTAGATATGGCCAAAAGGTCTCGTCTTCCCATGGCTGTTCCATTCCACTCAAATGATCGCCTTCTTCTGTGGAGGGCTCAATAAAATGCGTATTGAGCCATTCCATGAGGTCATCTCCAACGGGCGCATCGTCAAGACCCGATTCCGGTAGATAGAGCACCACGAACAAGGAAAAGCAGGTGTAGAGGATGCGATAGTGGTCGCTCGAATACTGCAAGGGACCCTCGGGGTGCCCTATTGGTTGCTGGCCGTTATTCAGTTAAAATTGTATGGTTCCTTGCGCAAGTGACTCACTGAAGCATGTATCCAACATTCCTTTATGTGATTGATGTAGTCGTTTGCTAATTTGCGAACGATTTCCAGATTTCGTTCATCTTGTACCCTGAATACTGATTAGAATGATTTCCGCCGACAGTATGGGAATTCAAAATACCATTCAGGGTCCCTCTCATTCGCCGCGCTTGTGAAGCTCTGGAATGCTGCGAAGATCACGGATGTATCGCTGAGAAACTGAGTGGGAGGACGATCAGGAGGTTTTATGCATATCAAGAAGGATGGTCACACACAAGCCGACGCTCTGCGGAAGGGGCAGCGTCCATGCTCGCAAAATACACTGGCTGTTCGTCATTTTGGGCAGACTTTTGAGTCGGAGGTGCCTGAATGGACTGGTTTAGGGTAGTGGTGCTGGGCATGGGATATTAACTCACAATATTTGAGACGTATATAGCCAGAGAGTTGTTTGCTGGAGAAATGGACGACCTCAGGGTCTGCCCAAGCTTGACAAGTTCCTCGACGCGTCCGGACTGCACAAGCGGCGGGGCGAGGTTGAGATGATTAGAGCCACCCATTACATTCAAGAGTCAGAAGCAAGAAGCCAAGGTAAAGGCGCGTGCGCAAATATGTTATGAACCGATGAGGGAGATGGAGATGGGTGACAGGAGAAATAGCAGCCCAGTGATCCAAGAAACATGAATTACATAACACACCCCTCTGTCGCTGATCAAGAAAGGTATCATAAGGCTATAGAAGACATTTATAGTGGTCGTAGGCACTAGAAACTCTGGGAGATTTTCTGTCGACATTACAAGGCCATTTGACTGGTACATTATTTATGTGGCTTTCGAGGCGATACGCCAATACCAGGTCACGAATTTGCGAGCTTGCGCCCGCATAGTCCAAAGATGAAATTATCTTGCAAAGGACGGACACCGTCATAAACGTCGCAGAGTTGTTGGGAGATTTAGAAAGATGCAATATAAATCATCAAATACAATGTCCTGCCTACATGACCTACTTATATATATGTGTGTGTATCAATAATGCAAACATCCGTCGAGGCTTACTCTCGCCTGCAACAAGGCACGAACAGTATTCATAAGGAGCTAGCGAGCCACGAGCCAAAGAAATGCCAGTGACAGAGTAATGGAAGCGTGCTTGGTTCTTGAGGGACCAAGGGCGGGGAGGCATCTTGAGCAGAGGACGAGGTAGCAGCCAGCGACAGTAATAAGTTTCGAGGTCCCGGACAAGATCGTACACTAAAGAATTGCAAGCACACGCAACTTGCGTGGGTTGAAGAGGAGGTGGTTTCGTGCATATGTCACCAAGCACGCCACGCCAGCCCGCGTCCCTCCCAACATGCGTATGGTAGTAAACGAAAAGTATGAGTTCTCGATAGCAATTCAGGACTTTTGACTGTGGGTTGCAAGAAATAGAAAATTTATCGCCAATATGAACATTGCCTGGAGAGATTCGAAGACGATTGCAGGGACGATAACTGCTAGCAGGTGTATGGTTGTAGAGGAAGAATAGCCTCGGAAACAGTAAAAGGAGCGGTGTGTTTGTCTGACTCTGAAATTTGAATCGGATTAATATTCCGATGTGAGATGGTTGCGTGCAGTGCCGCAGTTTCTTCATTTATGCGTGCAAGGCTTCCCAGCCCCAATCATGAAAGGACAGGTTCGCGACAAGTGACGGGATGGATATTACAAAGAGACGCATGAGGTAAGTTCTCCGAAAGTTCTTCTCTTGATGATGCGCAAGATCACGGTGGAGGAATGGCAATCGTGAGCTACTAAGACTGGAAAGCTGTAGAGAACTTCACTGATTGAAGCAGGGCGCAGGACGACCTCGAACAGATGCGTAGGTGCTGCCACCATCTTCCGACTCACTCTAGGGAGGCCTACAGGAACCTTTCGGCCACGGCACTGGTTCTGCAAGCAATCCATTTCTTGGCGAATTAGGCGCAGACTCGATATGTGAAGCAAGATGATGAGAATCATCCAGGAAGAGCGTCGATCTCTGGAATCGAAACAGTAATGTGAGTAAGGTTGCTGACTGTTCTGCTTACTTGCATGTATATTTCAGGTCGTCACCACCATATCCTTCCTGAATGTCTGGCACACTAATACCTATCATTGGTCCTATTACTCTGGTGGCGATGCATTGGGTCGAACAAGCCCTGATATAGACAGTGGCTCTGCACAGTGCGTTCCCGCTCAGGTGATCCAGGTGCCGATTCTTCCCCAAATCGTTTTCGTGTGGCCTATAGCAACTCATAACACAGAGGCCCAGTAGGAAGTAAGCGTACACTCGTGGCGCAGTCAAATCAAGGCAATGAATACTGGCATCTGTCCCAAGCTGTTCCACCGGTGGATACTTCTCGCGACAGTGTTACATCGGCGCATGTTTCTTACGACAGGCCATCGAAAAATATGGCACCATGATGTGACCTCTGTTCACATGTTGCGACTAGCTATTTCCGGACAGAGTTTTGACGGCCTGGGACAAGACGCTGATGGAACCATAACTCTTCAAGACAAGCATCAATCCCAATTTCCAACTTTGTCCCTCGCAGATCCTGCTTGTATCCCAATGAAAACTAGGGGACAGAATTTTAGCGAATGAATATCGTGGACGCTGATGGAACTATGAATTTTGAAGGCAGGCATCAATTCCACTTTCTAACTTTGTCCCTCGCAGATCCCGCTTGTATCCCAATGTAAACTGGGGGACCCCGGACCAGTCAACGGAATTTTAGCAAATGAACACCGCCGATGGTGCCGTAGACCTCAGCCGGCCTCCTAAGAACGTGGTATATCCTGGTATATCCTACACGGAGAAGGAGTTATGCAGATGGCCGGAAGATAAGAGAATCCAGGCAGTGCGGTCCAGGTCGTTTCAGACGGGCAATTGGGAAACGGGAGTAGACGACAGGTCCTACCTACGTCAGGTCGTGAGTGGTTCTTGATGTGGAGACCAGTGGAATTTTCTATCAACCAGCCTCCACGCTGCCTGAGCTTGCTCACGTTCCTTTTGGGCTCTTCATCCGAGGTTTTCCTACGGATCTGGACATAAACCGCAAGAAAACGTCGGCTGTTTCCTCTTCGAATTATCACCATGACACTCAAGACGCCGCGTTTCGGCGCTAGATTTTAAGCATACAGGCGATGGTCTAGGAGGGTCTAGGGCCCCAGATGGATATCCCAGAGCAACCATATTCTCCGTTGTGTCGGCAGATGCCACCCGATTTCAAAACGACTTTCCTAGATAAACGCGCTGGAGATGAGATCGTTAGCAAGATCCTGAAGCACACAACTAAAGGCGTGGATGGTGGAACCGGCCTGATAACTCCTTCAATATTTGTGAGGATGATCAGTTGATGATCAGCGATTTTAGTTTACTTGCCACAATAAATATTCAGGTCCTATACTGCTATACTGCGGGGCTCTGTAGGAATGAGCTGTTTACTTCCGGAAAGGAGCAATATGGGCACCAATCACAGCTTCCCCCTGAAAGATGCAATCGACCAACTCGGCTGGACGTCAGCTCACGGATGCCGAGATCGGTACCTGCCCATAGTCCTCTTTCCATCCTCTCAACTTATCTCTATCGCATGACAAATCGTATGTGCAAGTTCCTCGGCGGTGACTATTACTTAGAGGCCAGATTATATGTCCAAACCACGCTTTGGGTACGCAGCAATTCTCTGCATTTGAATTTTGCTCAAGAATTGATTCGGAATTCCGGGCACTTGGGCGGTAGCCGCAGGTGCCGATCGCAGTGAGACTTCCCCTGCAGCTGAGACAACCGAAAGAACGTTGCACACACACGGGCAGCGGAGCGATGTGGGTTCAACGGGGTCTGAGGTGAGTAAAGAGTTTCTAATTGTAAACCCAGACCAATCAATTTGATAAATTAGGCGGCAAAAGGAGGCTACGTATGGTCAGGGAGCCTAAGTCGCCAGGATATACATATACATATATCGTAGGGATTTTTGGCCAGCAATGTGTTTCATCGAAGTCCATCCCGTCAAGCCCCAGAAATCCTTCTTACTCTTGCTGACTGCATTTCCGATTTATTTCCAGTGAAGCATTCATGCGACATATTTCAGTGCCGCAGTAGTGGAACCGACGCGCAAGAGAACATATTACGTCTTTTCCCGCACCTTACAAGCTGGAGACCTGTGTTCGTGGCCGGGACGATCAGCGATGGGTCAAAAGTTGGCGCAGACGGACATGGCGAGTACTATACGCTACCAACCGTAAGATCACAAAGTGTAAGGCATGATAGCGTAAACTTACCTCGGTGCAAATTAATTTGAGGGTGATGTGCGTGACGGGCACCATAGATGTTCAAACCTGTCCTAAGCCTCAGGATCTCCAGTGGAAAAATTTGATTTCAATTTTCATCACCTCTATCATTAGGAATTACACCCCGACGCTGTTCGTAGCTGACCAACCTTGCCAACCGGGTGAGGCACCGGTAGCCAGTACACAAGCCCAGCAGTTACATTTGCTGCGGCGCCCGTTCATCGCGCCAGCTACAGGGTTCTCAATAGTTCTGTATGGCGTGAAACATGCCCCGTTACCACTCCGCGTCTCAGACTAGGTGGTGAATTCTCCGATGTGTAGTGCAAGTGCAGTGGGCCATCTTAACTTTTAAGGGATTCAAATCATTTCTAAATCATTATTACTAGCAGTTTTTCGGGTTTCATCACTTTCCGTGGCGCATATATACTGACCAGTTCACTCCACTGAACCAGCGGTCGGTAGCTTACAGTACGCTGCCTGGTCTACTAGGAACACCTAAGGCAACAGAAAGATTGATGAACATATTTGTACGCCATGCCAGTAACAAGTTCCTAATCTTAAGTGCAGTCTGTCTAACTGGGATGCAACATAAGGCTCGGGCCTGGACCCTGACCGTACATCAATATCGCGCCCGTCCTGCGCCGCTTGAAATTCGTACCTCGTCTGCAGTCTGTTGACGGTAAGCTCGGCATTTCAAAGGCAGGTCCAAACACTGACATACGCGTGTCACGTGTGGACCAATAATCGCGTCGCGTGACGGCCTTCAAGCTTCATCTCCTCGTTTCACCACTTGCTATAACAGTCCATGCATAGAAAACTCATTTATAGATGTTTATGCAGTACTGGTCCCACATACATGTCAACAAAAGAGCCAAGTAAGGCAACGATCGGAGTCGCTGCAACTTGACGCGGCAGTCACTTCCGGTGTATCACCCGCGCCGAATCCACATCTCGTCCTCAATTCGTCCTCAATCACTATGATTTTTTTCCGACATGGTATTGAGTACTATTCTACTCACTGCCCTTTTTCAGGGCTCCCCAAGTGGCCTTGGGCTTACAGCGAACATTCAAATGGTCCTAACCAGTACTCGGCCGTCGCAACAAGTTGCCATCCGTTCACCATGAAAAAATTTAAGATACTCCTACGTACCGTTCCGATTGACTTTGCTGAGGTAAAATTGATCCCCTGCCGAAGTTGCGCTCAGGAGGAAAGAATCAGAGATGTTCGACCTCCGGGATCCGATTTGCTTACGTCAGTCCGCCTAAGCAAGGGCACGCTTTTACCAGGCTGTGCTACAACTGTGCTCTGGTATTTTTGTCTGACTTCGTTTCTAACGCGGTTCTTGGTTACCGCTGAGCGCTGAGCGCTGAGTTCTATTGTACTGTATTATTGTCTTCCAGCACAGGATATGATTGGGATATGAGAAGATGGTTGCACATATGCAACAATCATATTTTCCCAGTCCTGGGCGCCGCGACACAGCACCGTCATTCCGTCTCCACTCGTCTCATCTAAACGCCTCAGGTCTCTCGGCTGGCTTTTTGTCTATGCTGTGATAATGGATAAATTTGGTGTTAGGGTACACGCCTCGTTTAATCAGGGGCCGCTGATCCGCAGATGCACTGTATGTGCTCGAATAAATCTGCATCATGGCCTCCAATTAACCGGCGTTGGTCTCATCGATGATTTTATCCTTAAGTACTGGCCTTTTACGATGCTGATGATTGTCATAAACCATTCTGACAACTCGTGCTAGCCAGTTATGAGCGCATCCCCCATCACCAACCAATTTCACACATCTGCGGGGTTGGCAGACGAAGAAGACACAACTGCCAAAGGTATGACGATTCTCTTTTGTTACAGGCGTGGCATTGAACCTAACGATGTGCATTAGATGCGGGATCAGTCATGGGGAAAGCTTACAAGGCTTTGGCAGATATCCCACTTCGTAGGAAGCTTGGGTCCTACCGTTCCATGTTTCCACACGAGGATCAACCCAACGTCAACACCAGTAACGTGGCCGAGATTTACAGCGACCTCTTACGATCCATCAAGTTCGTGAATGGATATTTCAGTCTGCGTCAACAAAAGCTGATATGCGACCTTCAGGCCTGGGGCTCACTCTGAGCCTGTAGTGCGACTTGCCATGAAGATCCTCATCACGCAAATATGTAGCGGCCGAACCAGCTATCTGTTGGATCTTCTCACAGCCAAATATCAGTCTGAGATGCGACAGATCATCTCCACAATATGTTCCCTTTGCATGAAAGACCTCGAGGATCTGTGCGTGCCGATTTCGATAAATGTGCGATGCTTCCAACTGACCAACGCCGGCGACAGATCCGACTCTTTGGAACGCAAGACGAGGACTCATACTGTACCCGCTTCTTCCAAGCAGGTAGTCGCCATTACCTGGGCTTTAATTTTCGCCGCCAAGATGGCTACTCGCTCGGCCCAGCAATTAGTCATCGATGCCGGCGTGCTGGATGTTATCCTTCGAGTTTATATTCGTTATCCGACACTGGGTGTTACAACGGCTCATGACTCGGAGTGCAAGGCAGAACTGTTCGATTCTTGCCAATATCTCCTCAGGATATTGGTAGCGTCAACCCCCGCCGTGTTTGATCATCCTGTCTGCTCGTTGTGGACGGACTGCAATGCTCAACCTCCTGCATATGGCGAGGAGCCGAGCACGAACCCTATTGGGTTTCGTGCCGCATGGAGACGTGCGCCGCGAGCCTGTGCCAAAGAGCGACTGATGATTATCTTCAGAGGCTCCCTGTGGGGCTCTGATTTCGATTCGGCTAGCGAAATCGAGGCATATCGCGATCTGGTTGAATTCACCAGGTAGCTTGCCAGTATATTTCTTATATGCATGCACTCGCTAACCTAGTACCTGTTCAGGGCAGAAAATTATGATGCGGAGACGGTCGCTTTGGCCACTTTGGCCATCCTGAAACGGATCATCTCGAGTAGTGATCACACACAAAGCCTTATCAACATCCTAATTCAAGGCTCGCAAGAGGACGTTCGCCGTGTTTTCTCCGGAATTGTCCAACTATGGCTGGAAAGCATCGCACATAAGATCCAGAAAGATGAAACCCTAGTGAGCGGTCAGCAGAGAGGCAACATAGAAACTCATTCGCATGGATCGGTGCCCTTTATCCCGACGGAACCCACACTTCTCGAGCAAGAAAAGGAGAGCTTTTTCCATAAAGTGCATGGCCTCGACTCTGCCCTGTTCGCAGTCGTCACCTTTGCCGCGGAGTGTGCTACAGGGATGGACAGCGGTACCCGTCAGGCCATGGTGGAGTGTGGTGTGCCTGCATTAGTGCTTTCCGCTTTTGTATGCGACGACTACCAGCCAGACAGCCTTCTTGAGCCCTTCAGGAAGGTCGTGTCTAAGGGTTCCCGCAGGAAAACCCGAGATAGCTCCGTCATTCCAGCAATATCTCTCACATCAATCAACGCCGAGGCGTCCACACTCTCGGTCCTCGTACACAAACCCAAATTCCAAAGGAACTGGCAGGGAGACGGGTTTGCGCAACGCGTAAATCAATGCGCGGCGCTCGTGTATAGCCTATTTCCCTCTGAAGGCACGGGCGAGCAATATGCAGTGACGCGGGCACTTTTTTCCAGAATTGTTGCTCGTACTTGAGCAATCCAAGATGTTTTACGATCCCCTAAAGCGATGGTTCGATGGACTTGATCTCCCTATGCTATTTATTTATGCAACTGCCACTCGCATTATTATCAGTATTCTACGTGGCAAAACTGTATATGTACTTATGGATTTCTCCTCTTCTCTATGGACATCTAGTCGATAATTATTTTTGTATTGTACCCAATCGATGCGGACACTTCCTCAAGTTCAGTTATTGGTACAACCACTGATGTCCCTGGCGAATGTATTATTTTTAGCAGAAATCCCCGAGATGCCATTGAGAGAAATTCACCGACAGACCGTATCGCAGGTATTTACAAATAGAATGGCGAGCAAATGGCGAGCGCTTGAAGACTAAGGGAAAGGATCAATTTCATCCGAGGCCGCGTCACGCTTCCTCTGGCTTCCTCCCGCTTGCACCACTTTCCAGAACACCTTCGGAAACCTTCCCATGCATACTGGGGGCCATAGAGTCCTCATAGAGCATTCTAATATATACTAAAATAACGACACTTACCTGCATGGTGTTTTCTAGGCCTAGTGAATCGTGATCCTCCAACCCGAGCAGATAGTCCGGACCAGAGATCTAAACTTTATGTAAAGGCAGTGAGTCACCGCATATATCCTACGCTACCCTTCTCTAACCATCTTCTGTCTGTATGAAGTTCAACGATCTCATTGATGACAATCGCAAAGCCGTCCTCAATGACTTTGGTCTGTCACGCGTCAAGGCACATGCGACAAGCCGCATCGCGCACTGCTGCCTGCAGGCGCCATGTCGATCGTGGGCAGCCAGAACTGGATGACGCCTGAGCGGATACCAGGGGCGCCGCTGAAGAAAACTTGCGATTTTGCGCGTTTGGAATGACCCTCTTTGAGGTACATTCAGCAACATCGCCATCATGACTTGTCATTCCATTGACACACCACAGATATTCACAGACTAAATCCCACTTGGCTATATCGAATATGGGGACTTTTTTGAGCCCGTGGCTCAGCGTGGCGCCATACCACCCGAGCACCTCCCCTTCAACAGTCACCCTGATAACGACGGCGAACTTAATATTGCACACAGATATCATTTCCGGAGTGAATTTCCTCCGAACGGCAAGGAGGCCCTTTCCTCTCGCGACGGTGAAATCTGCCTCTAGAACTTGGGAACAGGAAAGCTTAAGAGTATCTCATTTCTACTGCTGTGGCGTGGCTACTTTTTACCAGCTGCGTGGTCTGCCGGAACCACAGAACTTTACATTGCCTGAAGAATTCCGGCCCCGCAACCTCGCTATTCGGGTCTGGAACCTGTGCACTGTGCCCGGGCCTCTATCATCACTCCCCGAGGCGCTGGCTGCGATCTCAAGTCGAGGCTAGCATCGCTATCTTCGCTTGAGAGCTACTTTCCCATCGGCTTCCAGTCTGACGTTTTCCCTTGACGCCACAATCATATCGTGCTCTTTCATATGTAAAGCTCTCTACCGTACACAGTGCATATGCCACCCATACGCCGCCCATAGTGGTTGCGCTGTTCTCTCCGGATGGGTCCAGATTGTCTCAGGGTATTCTGATGGCCAGTTCTGCGTTGGGTACGCGAGTTCCGAGGCGCCTCTTTCGGGCCCTCAAAGCAGCACCCACTGGACGTGTTTGCCTTCGCATTTTCTACTAGCTGTGCAAGCGCACGCCGGTAGCGTCTAACTGTTGTCATGCAAAATTCGTGGACGTGTGGGACGTTGGGTGCTATACTATAGTGACCTCCCTGGCGTCTCAAAAGACAGTATAAGTACTGTACTAATATGACCTCAAGTTCAAGCCGATTTTCTGTGACCGAGGTCACTGACATGTTCAGAGGTTCAGAACTCCCGGTGATATGGGACGAACTCTCAATAGGTTCAAAATGAAGCCTAAAATAGCAATGCAACGGCCTTTTTGGTGGCTCAGGCGAGGCTCGCGCGAAAATCTGTCCCAGAAGACGTTCAAGGCCCAAATGTTCGCGTGATAGTCCCACAAAATAGGCTCAGTTCAAACTTAAGGTCGTATTAGTGCAGTGTACATCATCTTGAGATCTCACGGTGGCAAATTCAGAATATATGATGTGGCCGCCTCCCTTTTTGCCAAGTGGCAAACAATGTAGTTTAGTCGAACATACATCATGTATCATATCACTGGGTTATGTACGATCATCGTGCTGCATTGGTTTCCAAACCAGCTTTTCCATGAGCAAAAGTTGAAAGCTGCAAAACACCGATTGCGGTTGGGGTGTAAGTTACTACGGGCTCGAATTCAAATTACACTTCCTGCACTAAGGCTAGGGATTTTTACTTTCTGGGTATCACATCGTGACAATAGATAAGCTTGGAGACTAGGTCGAGATAGTCCTGTACCACATCTGCATCCCAAACAGAGTACAAACTGACGACACGTCTATGACCTATCGGCCGTGATTTGAGACCACGGATTTAGCGGCCGTACACATCGGCCGAATAACCCATCATCGATCGTCCGCGCTGCGGCTCAGTCATCCGATATGTAAGTCAGTCGGGGTGCGAGTGGAGTCTCCAGTTGCTTACATAAATTGGATACATATGCACGTCAGCGCAAAAATATAAAAAGGCCGCCGTGCGATTGCATATTTATCCAACATCATCCCGATTCCCCACCACCGTCCAAACAGCATGAGTCTCTGCGCAAATTGTATCAAAGGTAGGTCCTCATATCTTATTCCACAAGATCTAGATTCCTGACGATTATCGGTGCAGGTGTCCGCCATGAAGGAACCCCAACTGGTAGGTCACATGTGCTTGCATCTTGCCGCCGGTATGCTAAATCGATCGCATCGCAGGCACGCTCACGAAGATCGGCGGTGTCGACGTCTACGTAGCGACTCCCGAGGGTGACTATGCCAAGGACAAGGTCCTCCTCTTCCTCCCAGATGCCTTTGGGCTCCAGCTGGTGAACAACCAGGTGCAATACGGCCACAACCCAACCCATCGTCATCACTGACCCATCCGCTGAAATCCGCCAGCTTTTGACCGACGACTTTGGTAACAACGGGTACAAGACCATCCTCGTGGACTACCTCGCCGGCGACCCCATCCCGCCCGACGCCTTCGAGCAGCCCGATTTTAATATTGGGGAATGGTTCGTAAAGCACCCAATCCCCTCTGTCCACGAGTTCGCCGTCAAGGTCATCGCTGCGCTTAAAGAAGAGGGTGTGACCAAGTTCGGCGCGACCGGGTACTGTCTCGGCGGTCGCATTTGCTTCGACCTCGCATTCGAGGACGCCGTGCAGGTCGTCGTCACCGCACACCCTTCGCTGCTAAAAAGTCCCGAAGATCTTGAGGTGCGTCTTGCTTTCTCCTTAACGCAAGATCCGAGCTGACCTCGGTGCATTTTCAGAAATACCTATCAACCGCCAAGGCGCCCCTGCTCATCAACTCCTGCACCGTCGACAGCCAGTTCCCGCTCGAGGCGCAGGCGAAGGCGGACGAGATCTTGGGCGGCGGGAAGTACGCGCCTGGATACGAGCGCAAGTACTTTGAGGGGTGCACGCATGGCTTCGCTGTGCGGGGGGACCTCAGCGACCCGAAGATCAAGGCCGGTAAGGAAGGGGCGTTCAAGGAGAGTGTGTCGTGGTTCAACAAATACTTGTAGAGCGTGTGCAGCTAGGCGGAAAAGAAGAATGAAATGCGGAACTGTACCTTGTCTTTCCCTGTCTGCGCCCATTTTGCTAGATGCAAGTTGGATTACGTATGCGTAGGCGAATTCGTTCATATTCGAGTAGGGTCCTCCGGGCTCACCTGTCTCCGTGTATAGGGTAAAGTTCCGGCACATCAAGCTACGAGGATGTCAGGCGTTAAGGCATACAGCACATATAATGTGTGCCGCATATTTGCCTGCTAATTGACATCAGAGAGCATTGTAATCGACAAAGAAGCTTGATGGAGGTCTAAGCGCTCATTTAGATGGTGGATTATGTATCTGCGTACCAGGAGATGAGCAATATGCACTATATCGGAGGCCGTAGAACCCCGACGTCGAGTGTGCATTTTTGGTGGGGGTGTTGATCAGAGTTGCCAGTAGGTATAAGAGGAATGCTTGGCTCAAGTAGAAAATAGTTATAAAAGAGTTAGTGCTCAAGCATACATAACAGGATGATCAACGATAGGCCTAGGGGAGAAGACTGAGCGCACCTCTGCCGAAGAGCTTGGATACATGATAGGGCCAGCGAGAAGCCCACGAGCATTGTAGCTGGGGAGCAAGTTGCCAAGATTGGGAGCGACACCCTTCAAACGTGAACAGCACTCGAGCAAAATCCAAACCTTTCAGCAACGAGTTCGCATCGAGGGAACTTTGGTATGAGAGACGCGTGTGCACAGTGACTCGGACATTGTGGCTGAGAACACGCTTCAATTCAACGACAGCCTTCAAGCTCAACGACACTCAAGCCAAACAGAACCCAGTGCATGGAAAACGACAATCCAGTGGTGAAAAAAAAAGGATTATGATATCGAGACCGTAATACAAATAAAATATCGTACACCAATACACCCAGACCCATCGTCATCTGTGTCTAGTCATTGGACATCTAAGACATTCCCTCTGTGCGCCAACCCGAGAGCCTTCCGGGCTCCATCGTGCTGACAACAACAAGATAGGAAATACATAATATGGGATAACGAATCATGCACCGAAACTATCGAGAAACAATCAGCCAAAGTCAAGGAGTGCAGACGAGGGGACGTACCCGTAGAGCGTGCGCCCTGACCGCTTCAGTGCGTAGACGACATCGAGAGATGTGACAGTCTTTCGCTTTGCGTGCTCGGTGTATGTGACCGAGTCGCGGATGACGTTCTCGAGGAAGATTTTGAGGACGCCCCGGGTCTCCTCGTAGATGAGGCCGGAGATACGCTTGACACCTCCACGACGTGCGAGACGGCGGATAGCGGGCTGGAGAGGAATTGTAAGTACAAGTCGAAGAAAGGAAGGCAAGTACAAATGCGACTGACCTTTGTGATGCCCTGGATGTTGTCACGAAGAATCTTGCGGTGACGCTTGGCGCCGCCCTTTCCGAGTCCCTTTCCACCTTTTCCACGGCCAGACATTGTATATGAGATGAGGTGGGTGGGTGAAGTGTTTGTGTAGTTGTGAGTGCGAGTGCGAGTGGCAGGGGAGAATGGAGAAATGTCAATCGACGCGGCCGTTGTCTTTATACTCTGGGCCTGACAGCTCTGACAGGTGGCTGTGCGTATTCTTTGTTGATCGCGTTTTCGACGCGACGCGCGTGCACGTGCGGCCGAGGCGCGTTTGGATATAAGCGCGGGCCCTCTTCGTTTACTTTTCCTCCATTCGCCCACCTGCACTCAGCCTCCCACACCTCACTTCACCTCACATTACTTCGTTGCAATGGCCCGTACCAAGCAGACAGCCCGCAAATCCACTGGTGGTAAGCACCTTTTATTTATTGTTCATTGACTTCGAGCTCATCGTCGCTCTTCTGCAGGCAAAGCGCCCCGTAAACAACTCGCAGCCAAGTCCAGCGCGGCTCGCAAAACAGCGACAACTGGTGGTGTCAAGAAGCCCCATCGTTTCCGGCCTGGAACAGTCGCCCTCCGTGAAATTCGTCGCTACCAGAAGTCGACGGAGCTCCTCATCAGGAAGCTGCCCTTCCAGCGTCTCGTTCGTGAGATTGCGCAGGACTTCAAGGTTAGTTTCCTGCTTGTATCTTCCATTGCTACAGCATGCTCATCCCCCCACTCAGACTGACCTCCGCTTCCAATCCTCCGCCGTCATGGCACTCCAAGAAGCAGCTGAGGCGTACCTCGTCTCGCTCTTCGAGGACACCAATCTTGCCGCTATCCACGCAAAGCGTGTCACGATCCAGCCCAAGGATCTTGCGTTGGCGCGCAGACTGAGGGGCGAGCGCTCGTAGATGTCCCAGACGTACTTGCGCTGTGCGATGGACTAGACGCTGTTGTTAGGGGAGTGTCCTAGATGTCCAATGACTAGACGCTGATGATGATGGGTCTGGGTGTATTGGTGTACGATATTTTATTTGTATTACGGTCTCGATATCATAATCCTTTTTTTTTTCACCCCTGGATTGTCGTTTTCCATGCGCTGGAGTCTATTTGGCTTGAGTTTGAAGGCTGTCGAGGCTTTACCTCAACCACAATGTTCAGTCACTGCACGCGTCTCTCAGTCATACCAAAGCTCCCTCAATGCGAACTGGTCACTGATGCAGACGAAGAGGTGCGTTCAGCCTATTTTCCCTGTCGTTAACAATGCATGATCGATCGCCAGCTGACCGCCAGCTGGCCCTTCTCTAACTGAGTCAGGTATTCCTCCTATACACGGCCCTCCTCGCCAGTCCCTCCGAAGACGCGCACACTACGGGATTTCACGGGCTCGGGCACGTCGATTCGCGCAGCGACGTGTTGTCTGTGAAGTTTGAGCTCACTACGCCTGTGTTGGAGTCCGATCCGGGCGTAGCGAAGACCAAGGGAAGATCGAAACGAAAGGCGAAGACCAATGGTGGGCAGAGGACGGTGGAGGTGGAACTGGCCCAGGATAAGACGGCGCTTCGTACCCGCAAGGGTGATACGGGGAGCGTGCTCTGGCAAGCCAGGTAAGTACTCCTGCTTACCTACGATATATACATATCGCAGGAAGGGTCTAATATTGATCTCAGTTGCGCAGCGTCGACCTCGCGCAGGTTCTGCTCCAACAACACCATGTTCACCACGTCGACGCGCTGCTGGATAGAAACGCGCTCGCGGGTGCGCACATCCTTGAGCTTGGGTGGGTGCTTTCTTCCATTCTCCCCTTTCTCCTTTTCCGTCCCCAGATCTTCTCTCGCAAACTGTAGACCCTGACCCTTTCTCTTATCGTGACACGCAGCGCCGGCACCGGCCTCCTGAGCATCCTCCTCTCCCCGCTTGTGGCACAGTACACAGTGACCGACATCGTGCCCATCCTCCCACTCATCCGCAAGAACCTCCTGCTCAACTTCCCCGGGTGGCATCCCTCGCCTTCGCCATCCCACTCATCTCCTTCTCCATCTCCACCTGACAAACCAGGCGCCAACATTCACGTCGAAGAACTCGACTGGACCGCCCGTCCACACCTCTTTTCGCACATCACAGCACTTCCGGTAGACCTCATCCTAGCAGTCGACTGCATCTACAACCCTGCGCTCCTCCCCGCGCTCGTCGACACGCTTGACTGGGTCGCAGATTCGGGGGCGGGGACACAGGCGCTGGTGGTAATGGAGCTGCGGCAAGAGGATGTGGTCCGCGAGTTTCTGGCGCTGTGGCTTGCGAGGGGGTGGGAGGTCAGGCGAGTGGAGGGGCTGTTGGGGGGCCGGTATGTGGTATGGGTGGGGTGCAAGGAAGCACGGGCAGGGAAAGGCGGGGATGTGCAATGAATATTGAGGTACGTTTACAGTATGATACGCTATGTGTTTATGTGTTCCTTCTTAACATGGTGTTTTGTAAGGGCATGGCTTGTCGTTGGCGCAGGGCCATTCCCTTCGGAAAGTCCATTGACTGCAAACTGCAAAGTAAATTTATGTAACATCGAGTCTCCTTCGGACTTTCTGCTCGTTTGCTCGCGATGTTTCTCGCAGGTGCTTACCATGTCTTTTTTCTTTCACAGCCGATCATGATGCAGTGTTCATTCCCGCGCGCGAGTGGATGGAAATCTGCTTCGGGCTACATGTCCTATTCAACGCGCACAATAAGGCTTTGCGCCGAGCAGCCTCCAACTCCTTTGGCTACATCACGAAATCCCTGGACCCGCAAACAGTTCTTCCTCCTGACCAAGAGCGTCAGAGCCAAGTTTGCAGCACCGTCGTCCTTGCTATCGTCGCCGGGACCTATGCTTATCTGGGCTGGAGTAATTGGCTGTCTTCTTTACTTGGTGTTGTCTGCTGATAAATGTGATATATAACATCAAAGAAAGTTCATGCAGTATGTACCCGCCAACTTTGTGAGCCTCACTCGAGGTGAGCTTGATGAGTCGCGAATGCTATACTGTTGATCCCCACGCAAGTAGTCATTTTTATTCAAAACGAGCGAGGCCGGAGGCCGAGCTCATTGGGAGAAGGCCGACAGGCCGAGCCCGCGGCGAAATTTTTATTCAAAACTACCAAGTATTTATACTGCAGAGTACAGTGCACCAACTTCTACGCTACTCCGACAAACTCCTGCGAAATATGTAGAAACAATATTAGGACCTGCGCCACAACTTCAAGAAGGCAATAGACAACTCACAAAAGGTAGGGGGTAAAGTCGCTGCCAAACGCGCTATCGTCAACACAACGGCAGATACACTGGGTCGCATCAGCTACCGTGTACCCGCCGCCGCTCGGGAGAGGGCCGCCGTAGATCTGCCTTTGCGCCGAGTATCTGTCACCGCCGGGTCCGCGGTCACGGGCATCCCCAAGGAGCCGTCCGGTAGGTACCCCAGATGGACGGTGCAGTATAACAAGTGTTCTCGCAGGAGTCCCAGAGCATGACCCCCTTGGATGTCCGGACGATAGCACGTCGTGGTCCTTGTGACCACCGGCAACCTTTCTACTTTCTGCACTCCATGGGGACATGAAGTCCAGGATCGATCTAGAGGGACAGAGGTCAGTGGAGACAGGCCCTCCTCACGCACTGCAGACAAGGTGTATGTTCAGCAACGGTGTGGTGCAAAGCGAGAGGGGCGATGTACTAACCTGACACGAGCAGCACGACGCCTGCCATGCAACACGGGTAGTGAGCCCGATTTCAGCCCCGCTGAGTGGTGCATGGTGGATAGTGAAACAGGGGAAAGAGGCCGGTGTTCGTGACGCACCTGCAAAACGAAGCGTGTGGTCAGCAACGGTACGGCAAAATGCGAGGGGTCGATGCACTGACCTGATGCTAGCAGCACGACGCCAACCATGCATCACGGGCTAGCCAGCCCGATTTCAGCCCGGCTGAGTGGCAGCATGGTGGTGAAAGGAAAAAAGGAAGAGAAAGTGTGTGAAGGACGATGAGAGAAGGGGGGAAGGTGTCGAGATGAGGGAAATATACGATAACTACGGCTCCTTATATACACCTTCAAGGCCCTGTGGGCTGACAACTTTTCTGTCGCCCCCCTGAGAGGCTGGCTGCCAAGGAATGCGACACAGTCTCGTTTGAAACAAACTCGCCGAAGTGCCCGGTACCCTCGTCGGCTTCAGCCCTTGTCTGCTTTGCGGGCGAAACCCGGGTTGGGGCTGGGCTGACTCTGACTGGACTCGCTGCCCTTTGGCCTGGTCCAAATCAAAATCCTCGCACTGGTCTCACATCTTACCGTGTACACTTGTCACTCGAGAGTGTAGGGGGAAATTATATAGGTGCGTGGGCAATCGCGTCGAGTTTTGATTTTGCTCCAGTACTAATGAGGATCACGTGTGTTTCCTTTAAGCTTACCCGAGACACAAGGGCAGGCTGAGGTAGGTACAGCAGGTACAACTGATTCAGAGGTCTCCATGGTCTCATAGTGTATTCTGTACACTTAGAGAATATCGACGAGGCGCTTTTGTCGCTCACCACGATAGCAAGGATTGGCTATAATTTGAAAGTATATGCACACTCCAAGATGCCACTGGTATTCATGTTGCCATGTAGTAAGTACTAATAGGTCCCATCCGGCCTCACATCGTATTCTACCCCATTGCGAGTGCATGGACAGATAAATGGGCTTGTCGAGAGGTGTTGCGATTTTTCTTGTAATTTTCCACTGCCTCATTGCACGCACTTACTACTGTTGTTCTTGAGTCTCGACAGATTTCAACTGAACTGCCAGAGTCCAGTGTATTCACTTTGTAGCTGTCATATTGTAGAGTGTTGGTTCTCAGACTGTATGTAATCCGAACACGCCAACTTAGTAACAGGGGATTAGCTATTTAACGTCTGTCGGCGCAGAAGGAAGGTCTTGATCCACTTATGCAACAGGCTCTGGCAGACATTGTCTGTCAAGTGCGTTGCCGAGTGGATTGCCAGCGCCAGCATAATGCATAATTCGCCGAATGTATCAGAATATATGATGTTATAAACTATAGCCCAAGCCCGGCCATTTTATGTTCTCAGGTGTTTCCTTTCTCCAGTAATACCTGTTGAAACAAATGTCCCAACCCCAGATGATCTATAGCTACAGGAGGTCTATAGCTGGCACTGCCCATGTCAACACAGTAAGCATTGCTATCGCAGTTTAAGATACTCACATGTTTTTCAACATTCTAGAAACACCCTTCAGCTCTTTGCTCTTCGGATACGGAGCATCTCTTCGTGGCTCAGTCAAATCTACGCCGTACTCTTGCTCTAGCTGGTTCTTGAGGTGGTCCATAGGGATATTATTGATTGCGGCATACTTCCTCAGCAGCGTCGCCATCACCCACACCGCTTTAACGTCACCATTTCTCAACGCTTGGGCAAAAGCCAGTTAATGGTGGCAAGCGGGTGCTGAATGTGTGGACATACCTCGCTGTCTCATCACGACGAAGACCTCTCGCTCTTTTTCTTCCCAGTCGTTCTGCACGTTCAGATAATGCCCGTCTTGGTAATCTGGGAAAATCACAAGATAGTCGTCGTGTGGCGGAGGAAGAAGGATCTATTCAAGACATTAGCAACAGGTATACACAACCAGCCCAAAATGGAGTCAGCTGTTCTTTTGATGATGGACTCACCATGTAGTCCGGGTACGGAGAACGCTGCAGAAATGATATCTGATGGAGCAGAGCTGGGGAGCGCTTGAATGTGGGATCAGGTGGAGGGATTATACTATCAACAGTCGTTGTCGTGTTGCTGGTGGGTTTTTTTTCACGAATTGAGTCGAACGAGAGCGGCTGTCCACACATGCTCTTATGTGGCCTTGCACCGGATTTCCAGTCCTCCTTCTGGCATTCGCTAAGAGTAAAATGGTACATAAATCAGCTTTTGACTTCGATGCAAACAAGCTGCTTACCGAGAGCAATACTTTATGCTTCGCCCAACACTCTTGCACTGAGCACAGCACCGCAACGTGTTGCCATTTTCGAGCTGCATTTCAGACTTGCGGCAACGATGACAGAGGTGCTGCGGGTTCACGCCTTCCGCATAGCCCTCTCGTAGCTCATCTACCGCACGCGCATACTCGCTCGGTTTGAGCGTGTCTTTCAGTGCTTTCTTTACAGCCTCTTTGGAGCCTTTGAAGTTTGGATTGCTGGGCCTTTTCTATCAGATACTCCTCCTTCATGCCATGCTGTGAACTGAGTTAAGTCCTTGGGAACAGTGTACATGAAAGGTGAGATTGACACTCACGAACGCCAAGAGGATATTGTAGATTGTTAATGAGATGAAGTAACAGCGTTCTAGTCGACAGCTTCGGATAAAGATTTCGACGTGTGAGTTGCCTTGAGCAGCGAAAAGTTGTTCCATTGAAGGGTGGGAGAGATGCTTGGGTTCTATGATCTCACTATCAACATTGTCCGGCAACAATGCCTTGAGAAGATCGATGAAGCCACCAGTCGAGTCGTTCTTGAGAGCTTTGAGCGTAATTTCCGGACACCACTCCCTTCTTTCCTCCATTTCGGGACCAGCACAGCACGTACGGAAAATACCCTCGAGGATGAGCTCCTCCCGTCGGCCCAAAGGCGTGTCTCTCCACTTCTGTTCAAAGCCATCGTAGCTGAAACGCTCCACCGCTATTTTCGCCATATCCTGTTGGAGGGTGCATATGTCTCGAAGCGCGATTGACAGATCCAGAACGTTATGGTCTGGCAGCGATGTCAAGAGTTTAATGGTTTTGGTGCCCAAAAGTTGAGCAAGAGGCGGAAACTGTCGATTGGGGCTATACAAGCCAGCCAAACTTTGCTCCCAGCATTTGTTCCAGCCAACTCTATCTGTATTCTTGTCGGGTAACTTTGTGGGAAGGTTGAGGAGCATGATGGTTAGAGCCGGGTGAGCAAACGAGAAGTTGGGAACGTTGGGACTCAACTGGTTGTATGTAATCTATGCAGTGAGCTGGCACTCGAATCAATATTACGCTCATTAGAACGGGGTTCGGGGTTTCTATGTATTTGTTGGCTTCTAATTGCACCGCCACTGTCTACGGCTACTTGCTGCTGTTTGTCACAAGTTTGTCCGAGTCAACGGTCTCCAACTTATTGTGCAGCTCTCCAACCTACTAACTTTCCTCGCCCGCGAATAAAGCTGATCGCTGTTTGAATTCCGTTGTTACATTCCTTTTCTTATTGGGTTACAAATACTTTCTGAACCATTCCACCGACTCTTTAAAGGCACCCTCTTTGCCTGCCTTTACCTTGGGGTCGCTCATATCGCCTAGATGGTCTGTAAGTGACCCACCATCCTAAAATGTATGATATATTAAACTCACCGCGTACTGCAAAACCGTGAGTGCAGCCCTCCCAGTGGGCCCTCCGGTACCCAGGAGTAAACTTACCATCGCCGAGAGTCTCATCGGCTTTGATCTGTGCCTCTTCAGGGAAAGCCCTATCGACGGTGCACGAGTTGATCAGCAGAGGAGCTTTGGCATTGTTCAAGTATTTCTGATCGCAAGTTTTCCTGGTGAGCGTTTGTCCCGATGATGATCCTCAAGGCTGCTCACCTCAAGATCATCGGGAATCTGAAACCTGGTGGGATGCGCCACCACAGAAACGGCGGTGATGCTGTCAAAAGCAAGATCAAATACATGGCGGGCTGCCACCACTCAGACAGAATATATCACGGCTGAGGGTATCCACGAACCTCCGTAGCAGTACCCTGTAGAACCCAATTTTTCCACGCCGTCAGCCTTCAAAGCAGCGATTACTTTGTCAAGAACGTGACGCGTGGTAGCATAGTCATTCTTCGTCATCCACTCCTCTCTGTTAAAGTTAGCCTGTGTGAAGGTACGTCAGAATACCTCAAAGCATACGCTTGAAGAGCACGTACGGCGCCACCGGACAAGTAATCCTCAGGGTAGGGCTCGCCTCCAAAAAGATCAACTAAGATAGTCTGGGGGGCAGGTCAATATTAACACGATCATAACGGATTTCGCAAAATATTACCTTGAAACCGTTGTTTGCGAAGTCATCGGTGAGAAGCTATTCAAGGGGTAGGTGCGGTCAGTGGTGGTGGCACCGAGCTCAAAAGACATCTTCCCACCCGATTGTTGACCAGCTGCATTCCGAAGACATCAGTCAGAAACAGGACAGCTTTATCTTTAGCGTGATCCCCCTTCGGCGTGGCGACATAACACTCGACGTCCCCAATTTTCTTGTAATTCCCTAAAGTGAGTATTAGATAAGATTTGAAATGCACTGCGCTATTGGTATGAGCGTACCTTCTGGCTCGCCTTCGTGGCGGACACCTAGGAATCCCCCAGGTGAGTTCTCCGTGACTGGTAAATTTGAATCGCGTAATAACTCACCTTGAAAGCAAGCATCGCAGTGACTCATTTTCGTTTAGACTGAGTGATTGAATGGTATATTTCCACAGTTCAGCAAAATTGACAGGTGCTTTATAGGAAGAAATCGCATCTAATAAGCAAGCAATGCCGGTACATATTGTCGGCCGATGGCTGCGGAGAAAGTCCGAAAGGACCCCGGGCCCGAAATGTTGAGTACTAGTCGCGACAGGGCTGTCCACCATTTGACGTTCATCCAACTTTCAACTTCCAGACTCCAGAGCCCCTGCGAGGATAGTGTCCTCTGATTGGCCCCCGTCACGCAGTTCCCTGATTTTTGGTGCGTGGTCCTGTCAATACTGAGTCCATACTACTTTATGCTTAAAGCCCATGGAAATTCAGCCTTGGACCAGCGCAAAGACGGATCCGATTGTACTTTTAAAAAAAGAGCCATAACATCGCCTGGAAGTTCTCCACAGCTCCAGCAGCAGCAGAGGTAGAGACGCACAACAAACTCGGAGCTGATGGGATCGTAGGTTAGTGCAGATATGCGCCCGGCCACCGGTGTCAGCAAGGTTTACTGGGAGGGGTCGCGGTGCGAATGCGTTTTTATTGGTGAGTCATAATTTTAATCATGGGTGAAGGCCCAACAAAGCAAGCTCATCTGGTCAATTCTTCTAATTAGAAGCACTTGTGAGATCATCAATGCGCGGGGAAGGAGAAATCATCATTATAGCGCTGCGAGATTAATATACTACCCGGTTCAAACCCGGTTCGACAAGTGACGGTCAACGATTTCCCGAACCTTGGGTGTGAAACCCGTCAAGATGTCAACCGTTTCAGTCTGGAAGTTCAAATTTCAACATAAAGACAAGCAGCAAAGCTCATGGACTCACCCAAATGCGTTCCTCGACGACGACACCCTCTTGACTTAACACGAAATCGCTGACCTCTTGGATATGGCCCAGAGATACATATGCCCCTCTCATCTCGCTTGGATCTTCCTTGCCACCGATTGCACCGTACACCAGTTGTCGGCTGCCCTGCTCGGCTGTGAAAGCTATGGCCTTCTCTACCAGTCCAGCGATAAAGCTCTGAGGAAACGGCATGCCATGGCGAAGGTCACTTTTACAGAAGCCAGGGTTGGCGTTGTTGACAATGAGGGGTGCTGAAGAGAGACGAGCATTGAGAGCGCGAATGAAGAAGACGTTTAGCAACTTCGTGAGTGGATACCGTTGTCCCATAACCCTGAAACGATCTCGTCTATAAGAAAGAGGGGTTTTCTGGAAAGGAAAAACTACTGACGATGATGTGCAATATTCCTTGCTATTTAACTTGGCCAAGATGTTCGGACTGGCTTGTTCCTTTTTCGAAATCGCCGCTCCATAGTGCATGTCGCTCGAGACAACGACCAAACGTGAGGCAATGGATGCTTCGCTTCCTGTTTTTAACAAAGACGGTAAAAGCAGGAGGGACATCAGAGATGTTCCAAGATGGTTAACGCCCAAGCTGGAACATCGTTAATGGCGGTAAGAAGAGGATAGATATCGAATAGACAAACTTCAATTCAAAACCATCGGCAGTGGCTTCATATTTCATCACAAAAACACCCGCATTCATGACAAGAATATCCAGTCTGCCGTCGTCTTTGTTGAACTGTTCAGCGAAGGCAACGATCGTTGAAAATGAACCGAGGTCAACGCTCCAAAGTTCGGACTTCCCAAAGCCAGTTTCCTGTTCGATAGCTAATAGTTGTGATCGTGAGTCAAAAACTTCAAATATGAGGACCGCACGGCGCAGAGGGATACGTACAGGCCATGGCAGCTTGGCCTTTTGCTTGGTTCCTGCAAGCCAAGATGAGTCGGCCGGGAGTCATGCTGGCAAAATGCTTGGCAGCCTGAAGACCAAGTCCGGCGTTTGCACCAACTACCATAACTGTTCTGCCAGATAGATTTGTGGTTTCCACAGGGGGTACGTTGCCGCAGGCTTGCTCGCGGAGGAAAGTGGGGACGCTTTGCTTCATAGTAGCGGTGAGATGAGAGGTAGCAGAAATATTGAAGTGCAAGGAAATTCAAACGTCAGCTTTATACGGAGAGCTATTGAAGGCACCGCCAGGTAAAGATTTCCTATCCCACAGCGAGTCGATTAAGTACTACGCGCTACGCGTCTATCCGATATCGGAGGTCCTTAGCTACTCCCGACTCGGATGTCCGTTGACGCAGGTTGCTGGTGGGACTGCCCACGGAGTCTCAGGACTTCAACAGTGGTATTTAAGTATTTTTCGGTTCAAGTTTTGTTGATTTAGGGTTTGATGAGAAGAGAAGAGAGATATCTAGAGTAGTGAGAACGTGACGGAAGCGTGCGCCACAGACGCGTAGGCGAAATTCAGACTCCGCCACTGCACTGCAGGTTTGTCAGGCGATCGAAAGAATTGACTGAACTCAGGCTCCATTTCTCAATGTCCGGACGCGACAAAACCTTAAACGCGCTCGCAGAGCTGAAACGTGCACGGCAGGGAGGGAAACGGAAGCTCTACGACGTGCGTATACGTTCAGCGCGGCAGCACGTCTCATCATCCTGATTCGCGACTCGATCGCCCGTCGCGCTCTCTGCAGACTGTAGAGGACAGCAGCATATACGATGAAGTAACCGAAGATCAGTACAAGACCATTGTCAAAGGTCGCCAGCAGAGAGATGACTTCGTTGTCGACGACGGTGTTGATGGGTACATGGACAATGGCATGGATGACTTTGGGGAGGATGAAGCAGGAAGTGAAGAAGAAGAGCGGGAACGGAGCAAGAAAAAGAAAGGTATGCTTGCCTACAAGCTGTTTCAATGCTTTGAATGTGCATTGATCTCAGTCCAAAGGAAAGAAGAAGGCAACCGACACTGCCAGAGGGAAGCCCAAAGCCCCCCCTCCTCCCCTCCCTGCGCCCACCATCAGTGATTACAGACCGGTAGTTTCAGGTGAACAAGAGGAGGATTTCATGAACTCCCTTTTGGCTGGCATGGATGATATACCTGTCATCCCCATACACCAGAAGAAGTCCCGGAAACGTAAACCATCGCCGGAGTACCTCGACAGCGATCCCCCATCCCCACGCGCTCCTCGGTACTCATATCGCAGTGCCGCAAAGTCTGCCTCATCCGACTTTGAAGGAGCATCATCCGATGGCATGGTGGATGAAGCCGGGCCATCTGTTCCTGGCAACGATGATTTCTTCAGTCCGAAGAAGAAAGTGAAAACAGAGAACTACGCAATCTCTCCGGCTATCGACAGGATGGGTCGGTTGGGTGTGGACAGCGGGCCTGAGGATTACGATGCTTCATTTGACACCTCGTTTGACGACGTTGACATGAATGCCTTCATGGACGTAGACGATATGGACGTAAAGCCCAAGAAGGAGTTGACCACTGCGTTGGCGAACAAATCGCTGATAATGCCAACAAATGGCACGGCGAAGAAAGAAGAAGCAGGAAATCCTTCTTGGCTGTCAGTTTACGATTCGCTCAGTGTAGTGAAAGACGACTCTCTAGGCCCCCTGGGCGCTGGCAGCGCTTCTGTGTCTAGTTCCAAGATTTCTGCTCTGGAACCTGACGGTTCTCTTCGCTTCTTCTGGCTCGACTACTTGGAAAACGAAGGGAAGATACACTTCATCGGCAAACTCAAGGACAAGACATCGGGTGTATGGGTTTCCTGCTGCGTTACCGTCGAGAATCTCCAGCGCAATCTGTTCGTCCTACCACGCGAGAAGCGTGTTGAACAGGATGATGATGGCTCGTTTTACGAGACCGACGAGGTGCCCGGAATGCCAGACGTGTACAACGACTTTGATCATGTCAGAAAGAAAGTGGGGATCAAGACGTGGAAGTCGAAGTTCGTGAACAGGAAATACGCCTTCGGAGAGGCAGATGTGCCTAAAGATGCCTCATGGATGAAAGTGGTGTATGGATTCAACGGTGAGCTTGATGCGCTCCGGTGTGAAGTTGCGATGGCTTATGTTGCTTGGAGCGTAGAACCTGCGGTACCGAGCGATGTGAGCAGCCCAAATTTTGCGCGAATTTTTGGCACTAGTGCAAGCGCGTTTGAGCTGCTTGTCTTGAAGCGCAAGATCATGGGACCCTGCTGGCTTCAAATAAATAATCCACAGATCGATAACAAAGGCGTATGTGGCGCACATTTACTTGTTTAATGTGGGCATACTAATCTCCGCGAACCCCATAGATATCATGGTGTAAGCTGGAAGCCACAGTATCCGATCCCAAAGATATCAATCCATTCCCTGAGACCGATCAGAGTGCACCGAAAGAGGTTCCTCCACTGACGATCATGAGTCTAAGTGTTCGGACTGTTGTCAATCACAAGGAGAACAAGCGTGAAATTGTGTGCACCACTGCGAGAATTTGGCATAATAGCAAGTCCTCTCTACTCCTTGTGTGCTCATCCTAACGCGTCTGCGAACAGTTCAAATTGAAGACACGACACCTCCCGAAAAACTGCCGTGTAGTGTCCACACGTTTGTGCGGCCGCTCGACCGTTTCCCAGCCAACTTTGAGATGCATGCCAAGAAGAACAGCAAAGGCATGATTTCACCCATGGCGAGCGAGCGCATGCTATTGAACAATTTGCTGGGTATATCATTCGCACCATCGGCTGTGAAATCTTGCTCAAATTGTGCTTGCAGTTACAATACATAAAGCTGATCCAGACATCATTGTTGGACACAATTTTCTTGGCGTATCTTTAGATGTCCTTCTTCATCGCATGAAGGAGCTGAAGGCGGACCACTGGTCGAGGATCGGGCGATTTCGACGAGCGAGTTGGCCGAATATTGGTAAACAGGGCTCTAATATCAAGTTTCTTAACGGCCGAATGCTTTGTGATCTTGCTAGCGACGGTGCAAAGGTATAGCATGTTAATCTAGCATGCTACGAGCTGGCGTTGAACATTCCTCAGGGCATGATCCAATCAACGACCTGGTCACTCACAGAGATGTGCAAAACACATCTCAACAGCGTTCGAGAGGACATTGACCCGGACGATACCGCCGAATACTTCGACGGTTCTGTCAGCTCGCCCGAAAAGTTGATGAAGTTTGTTCAACATTGCGAATTGGACGCGCATTACCAGATGGCCATTTCTGGGAAAGTGCAGATGCTGCCTTTAACCAAACAACTGACCAACTTGGCCGGAAACTCATGGTAAGCTCGTTCTGGTCAGATTGTGATCTGTTACCCATTTTCTGCTCCCATAGGAACAAAACCCTCAACGGAGGTCGCGCAGAGCGGAATGAGTACATTCTACTGCATGAATTCCATCGGCTCAAGTATATCTGCCCTGACAAAACATGGGGTAAGAAGGCAGTCGCTGCCGTGAAGATGGAAGCCGACGATGACGACCCCGAGGCGAAGAAAACGACCAAGAGCAAGAGAGACAAGTACAAAGGTGGTCTCGTTTTTGAGCCGAAGCGTGGCCTCTGGGACAAGCTCATCCTCGTCATGGACTTCAATTCCCTCTATCCTAGTATCATTCAGGAGTACAATATCGATTTCACGACTGTGGAGTCTAAAATTGTTGATGAGGTACGCAATCACACCTGTTAATTGTCTCCTTTGCTAATGTATTTACAATTCAGGACGGAGAGGAGAAGATACCAGAACCACCAGCAAGTGGTGTTCCTCAAGGAGTGTTACCGCGACTCATTGCAACCCTCGTCAATCGTCGTCGTGCCGTTAAACAACTAATGAAGGATAAATCAACCACACCTGAGAGACTGGCCCAGGTTTGACCAATCTCAGAAGCTGTGAGCGAGACGGTTCACTGACCATATTATCCAGTACGACATCAAGCAGATGGCGCTTAAACTCACTGCCAATAGTATGTACGGGTGTCTTGGTTTCGAATACTCCCGTTTCTACGCCCGGCCGCTAGCTGCTCTCACGACATACAAGGGTCGAGAGATCTTGACAAACACCAAGGAATTGGCTGAGAGCATGTCCCTTGATGTAAGTAACTTTGTCCCTTATCCAGCGACGCATCGCTAATAAAATGATGTAGGTCGTTTACGGTGATACCGATTCTGTCTTCGTCAATTCCAATGCCGAGACCCTCGAAGACGCGATGAAGATCTCTAGGGAATTCGCCCAGGCGGTCAACGACCGTTACAAGCTTCTGGAAATTGATCTCGATGGCGTATTCCGCAGACTGCTTCTCCTTCAGAAAAAGAAGTATGCCGCTATCAAAGTCGTCAATTCGACTACCGATACTACTGAAGTCAAAGGCCTTGACATGAAGCGGCGAGAGTATTGCGCCCTGTCTAAGAGCACTTCTCAGTGAGTCTTGCGCCATTAGCATCCGGCCTTGCACCACATCTAATCGTATGATAGATTCGTGTTGGAGCGGATTCTATCCGGAGAAGCTACTGAAGACGTTGTTGAGCACATTCATGAGTACCTCGGGATTATCGGTGCCAATGTTCGAACAGGGACTTTGAAGTCGGAGGAGTTCATTGTCCATAAAGTAAGTATCTGTTCGACTTTCTCGTGCATATTGTTCCTAATATATATTCCTTGCAGCGTTTGGGCAAAAACCCAGAAGACTACCCTGACGCCAAAAGTCAGCCACATGTGCAAGTTGCCTTGAGACTGAAAGCTCGAGGAGCCTCGCCCCGTGGTGGAGATGTCATCCCATACATCTTCTGTCTGGCCGAAGGGGAGCAGACGGCGAAGAGCGCACAAGCCGATAGGGCGAAGCACCCTGACGAGCTTAAGAAGCCCGATAGTGGACTGAAGATCGGTCAGATATCAACCTCATTACATTCGAAGAAGTTGCTGACACATGCCCTCTGCAGATTATGAGTACTATCTGGCCAACCAGGTCCTTCCTCCCATCGAGCGGTTGTGCGAGCCTATTGCAGGCACTGACCGGGCTCGTCTGGCCGAATGCCTTGGTAAACATTCATTGTTTGCCTCCCTTTCAAGCTAACTTATCGCCATATAGGCCTGGATCCAGCTCGGTTCCGTAGCAACAATTCCGGGGAGCTGGAAGCGCGCGCTTTCACAACACTCGACTCTCAAATGACCGACGACGAGCGGTTTAAGGATGCAGCACCGTTCATGGTTCGCTGCCGGGCGTGCAAGGGTGAAGTGCGCTTTGAGCCCTTACACAACTACAAGGTAGCGTTTACGCAGTTCGCCACTATTCCAATATTGAGTGTTTTCGCACAGGAATCTATCGTAACTCGCGAAGGTGTGAAATGCCCTGCCTGCCAGGTCAAGTTCGGCATCGCCAGCTTGCAAGCACAGCTCGAAGTCCAGATCAGAGAGAAGATTGCGCAGTACTACCAAGGGTGGACCGTTTGTAATGACACACCATGTGGAAATCGAACCCGTATGATGGGTGTCTACGGTAGACGATGCCTGCGGCCAGGGTGCACAGGCATTGTGGCTTTTGAGGTGAGTTTCTTTCTATCCACTTCGCTGGCGCGTCCTGACAGCTCACACAACCCAGTATTCCGATACTGCACTTTACAACCAACTGCGATATTATTCATACTTATTCGATGGGGACAAGGCTGTGAAAGCGGCGACCGGGACATCATACATCGGTACGTTGCGATACCTTGGCACACCTAGCCGGCACATCGCTGACTAGCCTTCAGATGATGTCAGCACCGCAGCGTATAGCCAGGTGATGTTCCTCCAGGATCTGAGCCATACGGTCGAAGGGTATATGAACCAGTGTGGTCGGAGGTTTGTGGATTTGACCAGTGTCTTCTCGTTCATGAGGATGTGATAGGAAGTCCGTGTCGTTGTGCTGTCCTGCTGTGTTTTGTATCTATACTGCATTTCTCACTGTACTCGTATATCACGTTATCAAGGCTCTGTTTTTTGTGTAGGCAGATCATGACAAGTGGCATATGTGCGTCGGTGGTAGAGTAATGGCAACGTCCGTGTGTCGTCCTCCTCCGGTAGGCTCTCTACTCTCACGACCCGCGCAAGGAAGAGCTCAGATGCTGGCCCCGTCCCCTCTAATGATTCCTGCACCCCTAAAGTCGCCTCCCCACTCCTGCCCTCGATGAAGTCCAAATCGTGCAGCGGCCACGAGCCCTTCACTAGCTTGCAGGACAACGCGCCCAATGATCCTTCTAACACTGGCAGGCCGTCCTCACTCAGAGTGTATGGTGTCGAGGAGAATGGATCTGGGTATAAATCCGGCCTTGAGAACCGTACGGCCGTGGATTGCTGTGAGGCCGATAAGATATTCACGACCATGTGCGACGTCAGCGACGCGCTCGCGTTCTTCAGCGCCGCGGCCATTCGAGACGGTATCCGAAGGGAGAATGATACGACCGGGTACGGGTCCAAAGCGATGGAAGTGAATGATGATAGAGTCGCGCCGTGGTGCTGCAGTTGGGCCCCGCCGGGCAGAGTCAAGTTGGACGTGATGACCGCGACGGGCTGCGCGGTGTCGCGCAGGAGCACGCGCAGCCGCTCCCGAGTACTTTGGCCAGAAGGTGTGCTAATGCACCGTCGATGTAGGGGTGAGCGCACTCCGCGACGGGAGGCTTGGAACATTTATTTCGGTGCCTTGCTACGGACGCGGAGCCAGACTTGGTCGACGGTTGTTTGTTCATATTTTATTCACAAGGCCATGACCATATGAGGACAATCCGAATGGTTTGCCAGGCATCTACTATACCTCGGCGTTCGCTGGCGCCGTGAATGCCCTGCTGCACCATACTTCTTCAGTTCCACCGCCTGGTCAAGATCATTAAAGGCTAACCGGAGGGCTATAACCAAGCTCTAACTTCTTGGGGTACATTTACAGTATCTTGTACTTAGAATGCGAATGTTTCTGCTTCTGCATTTTAGTCCTTCTCAAGATGGTCAAATGTTGTGATAAAAAGCATGTGGTGCAATATATAATGTATGTCCGAATTCTGTAAACAACCTAGAAACGTAAGATCCGTACATGTGGCCCGCAGATAACAGGATGATTTGAAAATGTCGAGACGGATGTCTGATTGATACTTTACAGTGCAAATACAATAAGCCTCCGTTTGATGATGTCCTTGACCTTCAGTTTCCGCCCGCTATGTTGACCTTGGGTGTAAGGGAATACTCATCGTCGTGCAAAGTGCGATCATCTCCTTCACTGCTGGGACTGGTGTGTCGGGAGACTTTGCCATCTTCGAGCGCGTCATGAGCTTCAAAAGGGTCATACAAAGGCTCTGTGCTTCTGCGACCCGTGAAGGAATAGTGATCGTCATACGAGGCCAACGAATCACGGTCGTGGCGGGCAGTGCGTTGATATTCTTGTGTGCGGCTTCCGGCAGGTGCCTGGGACCCGAGGATATCCGACATGGATATGCATGGTTTGTTTGCCGCAAATGCGATTATCTATGTGATAACAGGTGAGCATAGGCTCGGAGAAGCTACAGATTAGGACCTACGTGTTCAAGAACTCTCTCAGTAACCAATACAACGGCCAAAATAATCAGAGGCCACTGGTTTTTTCCCAGTAGAAGGGCCCAAATCTGCTGGTGGATTAGCACTGAATGAGTGACGCCAACAACAACCGCACAAACCTTCGATCCAGATGGCGCAAATGTTGCAGGGATGGGCGAACTCCCCCCGCCGACATCGAGTGATGTGAGCAGGCAGATGCCAGTCCCAAAAGCGGACCTAACACCAGCAATGGCCCATTCCCATTTATCTTGAAGGCGAGGTTAAGTGTAGTCGAAAGAAGCATCCGTCTTGATCTACGCACCTCGAGGGGTGCCCCTAATAATAGACATGACGACCAGCGCGAGAACGGACGCTCCCTATACCTGTCAGCAACTGACCTTGTGGACGCTGATGGAGTGTACTTACTGCTGCTGGGAAGAACCACAACTCCGAAGATCCCCGATCAAGGATTACACCGGTCCGGATGTCGTTGTAATTTGCTTGGGTCAGATACGTCGAATTAGTCATGTTAACAGACAGGAAGGTATTGGCTTTGGCCCAGAGCAGCGACCCGGCGTCTGGTAGTGCATCGAGCGTCTGGGGGAAAATCTTTGAGATGGAAGTGACTGTGTAGATGCAGAGCTATCTTACCTCCAGGACACAATAAGCGATGTTCATATTTTGTTGCAAGATGTACGTGCTGGTAGAGAGGTTGTAGTCTTGTTGATATGCTAATGCAAGATTTGCATTATCTATCGCGAATGGGAGAGATAATCCCATCCTGTCAAACACAATCTGGGCTTCGGGAAACATCTCCACTGTGACGTTCACATTGGGATAATCATACATGTGGTTGAAGATGGGAGTCAAAGAAATCTCCCCCATGTGTACTGCATTGAGGAGATTCTAGCCCAGAGGTTAGCGCTCAGCAAGTTGACTTTTACGATATAGGTAAGAAACTCACGGAAAATTGCAACGATTGGGCGATGGCTGTTGATCCATTCAGTCAGATCCTGATAAGGATGGGAAGGTAAGCCGTACCTTGCAAAGTAATAAGCAAAGGGCCCAAGAACATTCCTTGCGACATGAACCACAACAGTGCCCGTCTATTACTCAGCTTCCTCTTGCTTCCTGGGGTACTGAAGTACAGAGCGAATAGGCAGATGAATATGGCGGCAGTAGCGAGGAACAGGGGTATTGCATTGACTTTGAGACCAATATTGCCGACGAAGTTTGAGAAACCACTCGTAATTTTGTCAAGGCCACCGCCCAGACTTTATAGTACAAAGTTATTAGGAAGCCGCACTCTGTACACAACGATGGACGGACGGCTTACATGATGATAAAAATAGTGGCATTGCGGGCAGAGACCGATTCGGTGGAGTAGCGCACGAATCCGGGGAGCCGCAGGGCCACAAAGTGTGAGAGCATTTCGACCATGATGGGGAGAGACCATAGAATGAGCTTGGCTATCTCCAACGCCGGTATCGGCGTCGTAAAATCGTTTTGGCCGCTGGAACCCAGCACGAAGAAGGCCCCAAAATAACATGTCGAGGAGAACGCGAGCGTCCCTATGTGGACTAGAATCGAATTCCGCTTCAGACCCTTGGCGTGGAAGAAGACTAAAAGAGAAGGGTGAGCCCACCTATCAAAAGCGAAACCGCTGAGGTCTAGACTCACCTACAAGGTACTGGGCGAGCAGCAACAACCTGCTCAACGCGAGTACCATTGATATGCCTCTGGCGTTGACCCGCGGCAAACGCTCGTTGCGAAAAGTCTGTGCGGTCAGATGGCCGTTGTCATTTCCTAGCTCAGCCATTAACTGCTCACGCAGCGCCTCAGTAGGGTCACTGCCAGTGAGACCAAAAGTTATCTGTCCACAATACGGCTGAGTCAGTAGGTCTAAGTTGATCGAAGGGTAGACTCACGTCGAAATCACTGGTGAAAGCGGATAACGCGCTGAACACTCCAAGTTGGAAAAAAACCTTTTTATTTGAAGATTAGAGCACGCGTGAACCCGTGCACGACGCGACGTACCCATACTCGGTGAAGCCAATCGGCTTGTCTGCGAACGGTCAGCTGCGGCATTCAGACCTCTATACTGACAGGACGCACCTGAAACGCATGTTGTAGGCCACTTGTGCTACCCAGATCCACCAGACGAAAGTGAAGAAACAGATGTAAGAAATAGCACCCTCCCATTGCAAAACAGGTGTCTCATCGCTACATTTAGATGTGTTAGTACACCCCAAATAGCAAAATGGCAGACGCACGTTAAGCTTGCAAATGCTGTAGTCATGGATATTTCCAGTAGCAAGTCTGGGCCAACAATCAGCCACGGTGATACTGGAGGAATGGTAAATGGCCCACCAATCCAAAGGACCTCATTCGGTGCTTTGCACAATAATTCCCCCTCTTCGATCTTTCTCTGGAGGGAGCACGATTAGACTGAGACAAACTTGAAGCGTCGGACTCACGTCATCAATCTGGAGGGAGCACTTGGATCAGATTGAGGTAAAGCGAGATACATTGGACTCACCTCTTCCATCTGTAGGGAGCACTCGAATCAGATTGAGACAAAGCGGAGTGCATCGGGCTCACCTCTTTCTCCACCGCAGGCCATGTGTCAGTCCTCAGAAACGGCGGTTTGGTCAATGGAAACTTGTTCTCCTCGCGTTCCTTGTGCAAAGATGCAATGTCTGATGCGCGCTTCTCGGCCTTAGATGGGCGCTTGGTCAGAGAGGTCATGGTGGGCTGGAAGGATTTGGAAGGAAGGCCAAGAAGTCCAAAGATAAGACATAGCGCCTATAAAGCGACACGACCACAACACGCCCATCGATAATAGCATCCTATATCCCCGTCCGCCGAGGTAAGTAGCGCGCGTTAATCAAAAGGGTCCACGACTTTGACGCTCAGACTCAGCTTTACCCGATTGCGTCTGAAGAGCCGCACAGCCCAAGGGACTGGGATGCAGCGAGCCACGGGTCCTTTTCCGTTTCGAGCGCGAGTTCTGAGTTGAAGCGTTATTCGGCAACTTATGTCTTCGCCGAGGCATGAGCATAGCGGGCTCAGTCCGTAGGGCTCAAACTTCGAGGTAGTGTCCAGCAGACTCCTTGTCCAGGTAGCGTCAATCCGTACATTGATAGTTAGAAACATGTAGCCATAGGGAATCTCCCCAGCGGAGGTTAAACAATGATTTTCTTTAAAGCATACCGTAGGGCTTACTATGGTGTGATGGAAGATGATCTTCAAGTTTGCCAGCACTCAGGGCGCAGCCAAATGCACAATCTACGCCGCGACTGACTGGAAAGAAAAATTAACATTGAGGAAGAAACGCTGACAGTATAAAAATAGATCTATTCAATGAACAAACACGCAGGAAAACACGTTATCGCTTAACCTCCGTAGGCATCCCATATTGTTCCTATTGATGGCAGTTGATCGATCCTAGTGTAGTTATCACTGAATTTCATGAGCAACGCAGCACAACCAGTGAGTCGGACCAACCTGTGCCGGTGCAAGATCTTGTAGCAAATGAAAGTTGAGTGACAGGATGTTTCTCAGGGAGCCACCTTTCATCGAGTGGGGCATGGGTCGCTCGAGCGGCAATGATGGCACGAGGATTGGAATGTACTGCATATCGCAATAGGCCGTGCCACATTATGCACACACACAGCGAAGTTTCGCAACATCCCAGGTCTTGGGGTTTGTCACAAAGGCACATCAGAATCGTAAATTAATCAAACAAATTTGGCTCACGACTCACTAGGACTCACTCCGTCCCGTTCTCAACTGAAGCAAGTCGATCCCATCAAGCCGGCGACCTGGTTGAAGAACTCGAATGGCAATGGCCGTATTGTTCATGGCTTTCGGTGAGTGAGCAAGTTCTCGATATCATCGAATTGGAAGTTGGACGTTGAACGTTGAAGGTCTAGGCCTTGGCAATGCTTGAAAATTCTCACCGTCAGAATCTCGCGTGCGCTTAGAGTAAATTTTCTGCCGCTTTGCGTTCAAGTTGGCAGAACTTTGCTACTATGTAGTCCAGTGGTGACCGGTAATCGGTAAGCCTTGGTAATCGCGCCCATGCTTCAGCGAAAAGGAAAGTCCGGTTGGGAAAATGCGGCCAAAAGTCCGGGTATCATTTCGCCGGACATTCAGGGACATTCCAACGTCTGGCCCAGGTCCTTTTTGAGGCAGGCGGAGCTTGAATCGCTGTACGCCTAACATTGAGGTGGAAAGATGGGGAAATGGTCCCACCAGAGGCCTTCGTCAAAAGGTGGTCCTTCGTCAAAAGGTGGGCCGGTAATAGTATCGAGTGAGACGCCATGGGTCGCTCGAGCGGCATGGCACGAGGATTAGAATGCACTGCATATCGCAATAGGCCGGGCCACATTATGGGCGCACCGCGAAGTTTCGCAACATCCCGTCATACTCTGCAGGTCTTGGGGTTTGTCACAAAGGCACATCAGAATCAGGCTCCTAAAACCATCCGTTAGTGGCAAGGGGGACCCATATCGAAGAGCACGCAATGTTAAATCACCTGACATCAAATAAGCGAAATAAGCGAAATACCTGTAGAAAGTTGGGGATAAGCTTAAAGTTGATAAAAAAAGGAAAAGTCACGTGATCAATAAATTTGTGATGTATACAGATCTTCAATTTGCGTGTTCATTCGATATGTCGTCCCCCTTCTTTCTACTCGAGTGGTCTGGTTTTAGGAGCCTGCATCAGAATCTTAAATTAATTAAACAAGTTTGGCTCACGACTCACTCCATTCCCAACTGAAGCAAGTCGATCCCATCAAGTTGGCGACCTGCTTGAAGAACTCGAATGGCAATGGCAAAAAATTATCGCGCACGTATTGTACTTATCGTTCATGGCCGGGGCCCGGCAAGTGAGGATCATCGAATTGGAAGTTGAAGGTCTAGGCCCAATGCTTGAAAATTCTCACCGTCAGAATCTCGCGTGTGCTTAGAATAAATTTTCTGCCGCTTTGCCTTGGCAGAAACTTATGGCTTTGCCACTACGTAGTCCAGTCACCCGTAGTAACCGGTAACCGGTAAGCCTTGGTAATCGCGCCCATGCTTCAGCGAAAAGGAAAGTCCGGGTGAGAAAATCCGGCCAAAAATCCGGGTATCATTTCGCCGGACATTCAGGGACATTCCAACATCTGGCCCAGGTCCCTTTTGAGGCAGGCGGAGCTTGAATCGCTATACGCCTAAGTTCCAACGCACCCTGCTTCCTGCAGTTCAGTCCGCCCGCGCCCGCGAAATCCACCCTCCCTTCCAGCTCCTCTGTCTCTCTTAGGTGTGTGAAGTCGAATATGGCGGCCATGTTGATGGAGAGCTGAACGTCGGCGAAGCACAAGCACTGGCAGTAAGTACTCCCACGCTTGGCGACTCGGATCCTCGGTCCAGTGGAACGCGTCTGTGGCGACATTTTGTAATACCATGCATATGTAACAGCATGACGCACGCGCCCGCAGTGCCGCGCTGGTTGACGCTCACGTCGCGAAAGACCCCTGAGACTCTGGGCCACCGGGCTGCCGAACTCTGCGGACTCCTGGATTTTCCACCAGACTTCTAAGTTCTTCAACCGGACTTTCCAATACACGAATGTTAGGGGTGGTCACCGTACTATACAATGTACGGTAACTTATGGTCTATTGCCGTGCCGTAGCTAACGGAATGGTTACGGGCCTGTTACGGTTATACTACCGTATGACGGCCGTACGTACGGTACGTCAGATATAATAGAATTCGGCCACTCATAAATCCGGCCAGAATTATGAGGGTTAAGCCATTTTTTCGTTCTAAGCGCCCTCGTGGTGGAGCTTAAACCCAGGGACACGATGATATATGAAGGCTATTTGAATCAAGTTCACAACTTTTAGATCTTAGGGAACAAGATACACGCCGACGTTGACTCACTATGCCTCTGATTCCCAAGGATTATCTCCCTGGTAGCTTCTCTTAAGGCTGCTCAGCAACTCGATTCTGTAATTTGAACGATTGGGCCGCACATATAGACTTAATACCGGCCATTTTCCGGTGGTGTCGAAACCGAGCCTCAGGCTTACCTGTACAGCCGCGCAGTCCTCCCGGAACAACCTTGGCCCACCCTTGCCGTCAACTTGCCGTGTCGGGCCGTCTTAAGGACTCGCATTGAAGCGGCACCATGGATGGCCGGCAACGTTTGTTATCTCACCATTTGACTCATGAGAAATTGCTCTATAAAGATCTCCAACGACACCGGGTTTATATCCATCGAGTTTTGCCACCTTTGCGCCCATGTCTAATTCACCCACTCCATGCGCAACCATCCGAGAGCTCTCTCTCAAAAGTCTCGAGGATGTTCGTGAGCCGATCGACTTCAGGCTGGACAAGTCATCTCGGCCCACTCAAGAACAGTTGGATGAAAGCTTTGCGCGACAACTTGGTGATTTTATACATCATGGTCAACATCACCTTAGCGCAGAGGATGAGGAAAAGGGACTGCCTGATGACCCCGAGCCAATCTATGTAAGCCTTTCCATCTTCATTCTACAATTAATTTTGCTCAGATGGAATGTAGGTGGAGTTCAAAGAAGGAGACGAGCGAAATCCGATTTTCTATCCCCGACCATTAAAATGGACGATCACGGCAGTGGGTTGTGCATTCACCTTGCTTGCAGGTTGGTATCCGTGCCATCTTTACATTTATCTCTATCTGAATACTGCGCAGCTGGGACTGCTTCAAGTTACAATCTAGGATTTGAGTCCATGATAAAGGATCTCAACTGCTCAGAGTTTCAGTGCGAATCCTTTTAATATATTTCCGCACACGACAGCATAATTAACGCTGAATCAACAGGGCTACCGTGGGCTTGAGTATGTACGCCTTAGGATTCGGCATCGTGCCGCTCTTCTCCAGCTCTTTCAGCGAAGAAGTTGGCCGCCGCCCCTTGTATATCGTGTCCCTCATCGGGCATATGCTCATGCATCTAATGATCGCGTTGTGAGTGTCCCATCTGCATGCCAGGCACGGCCACGCAGCTGACCGCCTTTGCTTCCCAGATCTCAAAATATACAAACAGTCATTGTTGCACGGTTTCTTCAGGGAGGCTTCGGCTCAACGGGTGCCGTCATGGTCGCTGGAACCATTGCGGATATCTGGATGCCGAGCGAGTATGTCCTGTTTCTGCCTCTGGAAATTCGTCGGTTGACCTGATATCGACAGGCGGTCTTTGCCGATGAGCTTTTATGCACTGGTGGCCGTGGGAGGCACTGGACTAGGTCCAGTCGCTGCAGGATGGATAGAAATGAACCCGCATCTTCAGTGGCGCTGGATACAGTGGATTCATATGATGTTAGTGTTTCCCTCCTTTATATTCCATCCTATTGACAAAATGGCTCTTTCCAGTCTCACAGGAGTCGTGCTCCTACTGGTCATCACCTTTATGAAAGAGACCCGCTCGACGATTCTCCTGGCTCGCCTGGCTCGGAAAATGCGCAAGCAAACGGGCGACCATAGATATCGCGCCCGAGCCGAAGATGAGGAAGCAAGCCTGTACAATCTGATAGCCGTTTCTTGCACGCGCCCGCTTTGTGCGTCAATCATTTCAGCTACCGTCATTAACCGCATTGTTGACCCGGTATTAGATCTGTTGACACATGAGCCTATCGTCTTCAGCATCAGCGTGAGTACCTGTATTGCTTACCCTTTTAAGTAACGTTTGATTTAGGTGTATTGTCTGCTCTAGATCTGGTTAGGGTTCGCATGGGGCCTTTTGTATTGCATGGTCGAATCCGTAGGCCCGTTGTTCAGGACTCTGTATGGCTTCAACTCTGGTCAAGTTGGAACGGTTTTCCTGACACTGGCGTACGTTGGATCTGTGGCACGTTGTGACGATTATGACTCACCCGGGATCATCACAGCGTCGGCTCATTGCTCGGTTTCTTGACAAATTTCTATCAAGAGTATCTATATCAGTGCGTTTGCATCCATGGGTATTGTGTATATCTAACCAAGTTACCCAGGAAACATTTTTCTGAGCGCGGTCCGGAAGCGCGCTTATATGGTGCTTGCATTGCTGGGATATTCTTTCCGATAGGGTTGTTTATATACGCCTGGTCGTCCTTTGCGCGGGTACACTGGATCGCAAATGTCATCGGGATCACAGTACGTTATTTGCACGTCCGAGGACTCCGCTGGTGCTGATATCCCCAAGGTTTTTGTGTGGGCCGCCTTTACCATTTATCTGGCCGCCTTTACCTATTTATCCGATTGGTATTTTATTCAAAACACCCGCTTCACCATGCAGTATCTGATCTTTTTTTCTCTAGCTACGGTCCTTTCGCATCATCAGCATCTGCGGGACAGAGCCTCATGCGTGGGTCTCACATATGTATAACCTCTTGAGCAGTTGCTGATTTAATAAACAGGAAATATCGCAGGTCTCTCGTTCCCACTTTTCACTCCTCAAATGTTTGCCGCTTTGGGCTACACGTGGGGGAACACGCTCTTCGCGCTTGTCTCTGTATTGATGATCCCGATACCGTTCGTGAGTGTTCCGACGACTGGTTATCTCATGTTAAACACATAGGCTGAATGGCATTGGCCTATTAGGTCCTGTTTCTCTACGGTCCGCGGATAAGATCTCGCAGTAGATTCGCTAGCATGGTGGTAGAATCGCAAAAGTCTTGAGGGTAAACTTTGGGGCAACAATCAACAAGGATATCATACAGCAACATTTAGACATTAGACATGTATCACTTAGACTAGCATCCATAGACGTGGGCGAATACGCCTTTTAGATTCGGTACTCATTCTTATAATATCACTTTCTCGGCTGCCTGGGTTTGATGTGGCAGAAACAGTCTGACGCGTGCGAGCAAAAATGCACTGAGCCAGCAGTGTATGCCATGGTATGATAATCATGAGGATTCGGGGGAAAGTGAGGCCAGCCACCAAAGCCACACAATGACAAAGGGTCAGGAACGGTCAAAGCCCCAGTCTAGATACACGACATCGCAAATGGACACTTCACAAAATAATTCCCGTTGCTATCTGACACAAAATGAGTTACACCACCACAAATCGCAATGCGCATAGAGTGCCCTCTGCCCTCCCCAAATCTGAAAAATCAAACTTATCCACGTCGTCCCGATCATCGCACCGGTTGCCGCATCCTTTCTACTGGAAATCAGACCGACGAGAGCGTGACCATTCTGAGTACTAACCTTAAGAAATGACACATTGTGTAGTGGAGCTGCCTGACTGGTACTTTTCTTGAGGACATTCATCAGGCTCGGATGTCGAAGCGTTCGACGCTAACGCGGTTTGCAAAGCGGGGAAGGAGTCCATTCTCAGCTATTTGAAAGGCCAGTGGATGTAGCGAAGAAGTTTAATTTGATGAGGACACTTCCACGCTGGGCCACTTATCCATGTTTTGAAGACAATTAGCCGCTTCGATGCAGCAAGTCCCTATAACACGCCACAAACAATAAGGGTGCCGGTAATAAGTATCACGCATGTCTGACTCCTTCGCAATAGCCTGATCATACGAAGAACTGGTCGAAGCATTGATAAATATGATGTACTCCCCTCCAGAGTCCACGCGCAAGCAGCCGGCAACGGCGTGGTAATATCACCAGTTGTTTGGAAAGTCTTGTAGGATATGGCTCTTTTGTTTTGCGTGCATTATTTTGGGCGGCCGGGTGTATGCCGCATGGTTGGTAGCACCCACGGACGGCACACCGCAGTACAACGGCTGGGCCTATCTATGGTCACCATGATTATATTCAATCAACGATATCACCGCGATCGCTTTCAGCTACGGGGTCGACCCCACCCACGGCATTGACATGGTTCGTACCTGAAAAGCCTTTGCCTACATCGCCACGATTGAGCTATATTGCCGTGTATGAAGCGATAAGTAGAGCCAGCGACGCGCCAGGCTCAAAAGGTCCGACATACAGGTGTTCCTCGAGCCGCAACGGACGTTGTTAGAGTCTACATTGGCACATCATGCCAAATTTGCGCCAGAATCGGACATACATGCATCCCTCTTGAAATTGCAGCAATGTCTCAATCCTGCCAGTAGGCGCTCTTTGCACACAGCGCGCCACGAGCTCACCACACCTCGACATTGGAAGAGACTGTCGCCTCTCTGCGTTTCTTCTACAACTATCATAGCTGGGGAAAAGAGTGCGCTCGCTTGGGCGGCCGGTACACCACATACCATAACTTACCCCCGAGAGCCACTCTGTAAATCTGTATCAGCGCTTGTGGGACCACTGTTCAGCCGGCTTATCCAAACATCAGTGATCAGGTCTCCCAGGGTCTCCCCCACCTTTTTGGACCCTTCCCCACCTCTTCCGCGACTTTTCTCCTAGTATCATAACCCTGAAGCCTGCATGTACTATTCTCCCTTGATTTTTTGTTCGCATTCTGCACTCAATCACTCGGCAAACGCGTCAAATCACGGCTGCCTTGACAGAGAATCTGATTCTTATGCGGTTCGTGTTTCGTCCCCCACGACCTCCTTATTAACTCCTACCAATTATTTAAAAATAGATTTTTAGCAGGCCCTGTGCACTGTAAGCGCTTGCAAGGACTTGTGGGACATCTCTGCTGCCCTATGGATCTGCCATCGGCTGTGCGATGGTCGCGCCGTATCATGTGACGTCAACTCCGACACTTAATATTGTCATCTTGATATCCACTAGCCCCTTATTTCGCATCTCTTTCGCTTCCCACCACGATGTCCACGTCGACCCCGCCCGACGAGAAAAAAACCCTCAACGGCGCCGCGGAGCACGTTGAGCAGATGGATGGCGACGCTGCGCTCGCCGAGAAGGCGCCCTCGACCTCAGAGGTATCAACGACCCTCGCTGGGAAGCAGTTCGCGGACAGCGACCCAGCCGTGCACCAGGCGATCCTCAACGCGCACGCGATTGTCTCTCACACACAGGATGGGAAAGTGCTCATCCAGAGCGCGCGCGGTGACCCCGACTCGCCGCGGAGCTGGCCCAATTGGAAGCGCTACGGCATCGTCATCCTGGCGAGCTTCTTGAACAACCTGGTGCGTGCATAAGTCAGCCAAATATATTCTTATCTGGGTTGCTGATGAGAGGGGTAGGTGACGATATGCGTGAGTGGGTATTCCACGGGGACGGCGCAGATGGAGCAGGAGTTCGGTGTCTCAGAAGAGGTTGGGACGCTTGGGTTGTCCACATTCATCGTGAGCATTCTCATTCCCTCCTCCAGCATGCATACTTATCCTATCATCCCAGCTCGGCTTCGCATCCGGCCCTATGTACGACCCTCCCCACCCCTATCCGTCTCGCCACTAACCAAACCCAATCACCCACAGGCTGGTCGCCCCCCTTAGCGAATTCTACGGTCGCCGGCCGGTCTATCTGATCTGCTGGGCTCTCTTCGTCATCTTCCAGATCCCTGTCGCCGTTGCCCCCAACATCGCCACCGTGCTCGTATGCCGCTTCTTCCAGGGCTTTTTCGGCTCGACCCCTCTCGCGAACACAGGTGGTGTCGTGCACGACTTGTTTGGGCGTGACGAGGGCGGGTACGCGGTGGCGATCTACGCGCTGAGCTCGACGAACGGCCCGCCGTTCGGCAACCTGATTAGCGGGTTCATCGCGCAGGAGAAGGGCTGGCGCTGGCTGTTCTGGGTGTACCTCATCATATTTGGCGCGTTCTGGTTCGTCATATACTTCTTCCTGCCCGAGACGCGCGGGACCATCATCATGATGAGGAAGGCGAAGCGCCTGCGCGCGGAGACGGGCAACCCAAATATCTACGCGGCGCACGAGCAGGATCGCAGCAGTGCGGGGCGGCTGTGGAAAGTGTCGCTCTTCCGGCCGATCAAGTTTCTATTCACTGAGCCTGTGCGTCCTTCCTGATGACTTCTTCCATGGGCACTGATTGAACGGTTGTGTAGATAACCTACTATTCGGCGATTATCAATGCGCTGACGTTCGGGATTATCTTCCTTGCCAAGTGCGTGCCCCCGTCTTTCCACAGGGCTTCTGCTGACAAGCCGCGGTACACAGCGAGGCGTTCCCGCTAGTATTCGGACCTGGCAACAACGGCCATGGATGGACGCACTCCGGTGTCGTGAACCTCACGTACGGGTCCTTCGTCATCGGCGCTTTTATGTGCGTACCTACCCCTGCCCCCCCTGTGCCTCGTCTAACCCGCCCTCCTTTGATTTCTAGCGGCTTCGCACTCCAGCCCTTCCAAGAACGATTCTACCGTAACCGTCTCGCCCTAAACGGCGGCAAGTCCGATCCCGAAGCGCGCTGGGGATCGGCACTGTTCGGAATCTTCCTTTTGCCCATAGGCCTGTTCATCGCGGCGTGGACGTCTTATCCAACGCTCCCGTGGATTGCTCCCTGTATCGGGTTCACGATATTTGGGATCGGGTTTTATGTGATTATCATGGCGATATTGAACTATGTGCGTGTGCCTTCTTCGCCTTTTCCAGACAGGGGGGCTGAGGAGTGAAACAGGTTGTGGATGGGTATGGCCATTATTCAGCGAGCTCGCTAGCGGGTGTTGTCATGGTCCGGAATATTGCAGGGGCCGCCTTCCCGCTCTGTAAGTGTTCGCTCTCTGCACGTATTCATGTTGACCAATCTGACCAAAACCTCACGTTCTCTCCTTCCAGTTGCGCGGCAGATGTACGTCGCAGTAAGTGCGCCGCTTCACCCGCTATAATCTGATACTGACCACCACTTAGCTCGGAAACCAATGGGCCACGTGCCTGCTCGCGTTTCTCGCTCTGCTGCTCGTGCCGATACCGTTCTGGCTGTTCTTCAAAGGTAAATCTGTCCGATACAACAGCCCGTACTGCCGAGAGCACTTTGAAGAGGAGGATTAGCCGGTGTTGGGATATGCATAGATGCATGAAGAAGATTTATTTGAAGATTTATTCAGAAGTGTATGATAGTAGAGACAACAATAGAATCATGGTTGCTGCGACGCATAATATATTTTCAATTCGGGTGGTCCAATGGGTGGCCGAGGATGACTCAGACACATGATGAACGCATGACTTTGAAATTGTCTTCAGCTATTTACCGCACTTTGATATTCGCGAACCTTCTTCACTACGACCACCATGTTACGCTCAGCCATCCGCTCATCGGTGAGTAACATATTAGTGACACCTTCTTGCAGCATAACCGACCCGAGCCACAGATCCCCGCCTTCCGGGCGCACCAAGCAGCGCGCTTACTCACTCCCACTTTCGCCCGCTTCCTGTCGCAGCAGGCGCGGACGCAGATAGAGGGCGCGGTCAAGGCCTCGCCGGTGGTGCTGTTCATGAAGGGCACGCCGGCGATGCCCCAGTGCGGGTTCTCGCGCGCGGCCATCCAAGTGCTGGACCTGCACGGCGTGCCCCCGGAAAAGATGAAGACGTTCGACGTGCTGGAGGACCAGGAGCTCAGGAATGGGATCAAGGAGTTCTCGTGCGTGCCGTTTACACTCGCGTTGGGATGCTTCGTTCCTCGTTGGCTGATCGTAACTGTGTTTGCGTTCGCAGGGATTGGCCGACGATACCGCAACTGTATGTTGGTGGCGAGTTTGTTGGGGGCTGCGACATCCTCCTCGGCAGTGCGTGATATCCACTTCTCTTCCTGTGACGACGCTTACCCGTTTTCTAGTGCACCAATCTGGCGAATTAGCTACCCTGCTCGAGTCAAACGATATCATCCCCAAAGCACCTGCAGAGGCAGAGGTCGTCTCTTCGACATAACCGGGTTCTCCAGACATTGGCCCGCGGCAGCATGTGTTGGTACTAGATGGTCCATATCCCTTTGTGTATACGATTACCTGCGTGAATACACGTATGCCTCGCGCAAAATAATCCCCACTTGCACATGATATCATCATCACCCTCGCGCTTGCTGGCTGCCTCCCGCAACTTGAATCGCATTGCGAAGACAGAGACAAACGAAAGAAAGAAAGCATTGCAGGAATGGTATACAAAACCGAGGGAAATACACTAATAAAAAAATAGACACCCGCATCACAATCACTGGGCGGTACCCCCTGCTCCCCGTTTCCGCTTCGTCCCCCTCCTGAGCTTGAACAAGTCCTCCTCCACCTCGTGCTCCCTTGCAATCGCGCGATAATTCGCCTTCACCTCGCCCGCTCCGCCATCTGGGCCGTTGAAAATCTTCAGCGCCGGGCCCAGCCCATGCAGGTTCTTGTTCACCACGACGCCCTTGCGGTTCTTCGTCTTCTTCTCCTCCTTGTCCGCGTAGTAGGGATCGAACACGACCGTGTAGCGCAGGGGATCGTGCGTCTGCGGGGTGGAGGAGACGAGCGGGAGCGGGAAGGGCGAGGGGATCTCGTCCACGAGGAGCGTGTTGGGGTTGAGGAGCGCGCCGCTGAAGAGCGGCGGCGGCGTGCCGGTAGTGCCGTTCATGTTGGGGCGGGCGCTGACGGCGGCGGCGGCGGAAGCGGGGGGCGGGGAGGCGCCGAGTTTGTTGCGCAGTTTGCGCGTGATGTGGGGGCGTGATTGGGAGTCGAGGGTTCCGTCTGCAGCAAGAAAAGCGCGTAAGATTAAGCACATAAAAGCGGTGGAGCAGGGTAAAGCAGGAGCACGTACCACCGCTGGTTCCTTCTCCCTCCTTCTCCTCCCTTGCCTTCTTCCGTCTCTCCTCCAGTCCCTCCAGCAAGCGCTCCTTGATCCGTGACCGTCCCGCGAGATACTCGTCCTCAATGCGCATCTTCTCTTCCTCGTACGCGACATCGACGCAGCTCAGCCCGCGCCGCTCCTCGCCCGCGCTCTGGACAAGCATGGCGGAGCGCTCGAGCGAGAGGGGGTACAGGCGGAGGTTGTACAGCGGCGACGACTCGGGACGCGCGGAGAGCTGGAGCGAGGCAGAGTGCAGCGCCTTCATGCGGTCGTGGATCTGGAGGCTAGATGCAAAGGAAATGGGTGAGATTCGGTTGACAAAGTCGATAAAGCGACGACGGTACGCACTCGTCTCGTCGATCTATCATCTCCTTCCCCAGTCTGCCCGCAAACTCCTTTCGCTTCTTCTCCTTCCGCGCATCTGATTCTACAAGTTTTCAGCCCCCAAGTCAGCTTTTGGCGCAGGATTCGTCTTCTTTTTGATGACGGACGTACCGTGACTTCGACTGGTGCCCGCTGCATGCGAGCTGCCCGGGCCTGGGTGGTACCCATCTGGGTACTCGGCGCGGTTTTGGTTGATAGCCTTGTGGGTCGAACTGTGGGGTACCGAGAACATTCCTGGCTGGGGTGGCATTGCAGTAGGGTGAGCAGGAGGGCAGAGGGGCAGTGAATGGACGGGGGAAGCTCAAGGTGAAATTCGGTGTCTGACAGGTATTTGGCGCCTGTTCTGCGTTTCCGGCCAATCTGGCAATTCAAGCCGAAAACTATGTGGATGTCTTGAGTTAACGTTGTTTGACAAATATAAGTAACCTGGCGGCTCAGACACATTTGAACATGAAAGGTATATGGTATTTGATGATGCAGTGTGGTACAGTCAACCAAATAAATAGATATGCATAAACAAAACCCTCCGGATCCTCTCAAGTTCAGTAGCTTGAAGAAGGCAGTTGGAGACCTCGATGGTGTATTGTTGGGTGTTGTACCTATTAACCTGGTTGGCGCAAGTGAACGTCAAGCTTATGTCATCATATGGGAAGGTGTAGCAGTTAGGACTGAAATAGGAAGCAAACCGTCAGCCCATGCCTCAAAACAGAATGAAGACGTGACTTTAAACTTGTCATCCGGCTTTCAGGAGCTGGATGGTGGGCTGCACGATCGAGACCCAGGTGGTGTTGGTGTTGACACATGTCTCGGCCGTGGAGAGGACGGCGCCGGTGGCGAGGACGTCCTGGCAGTTAGTACACGCATACCGCCACAAATCATTGACAATCTGCAAGAGAATGCAGACTATCAATGATTGGCTCCCGCCTCTCTCAGACACAAGCATCTTGGCTGCATGCAGTATTACTTTCTCGTGCACGTCCCGGGGACACGCGAGCTCGCGCATGAGGCCCGCACTCGCTATCCCCTCGATAACCCAGAACACCCAAATTTGACACATCCACATGTGCCCATAGATGTGCCACCCTTTCCAGTGCGGAGATGTATGCTCGATGATGTAGCGCACAAAGTTGGGTGGGGAGGGATGCAGGCGAGGTGGGACATCGCAAACGTGCCTTCGATTAAACGACCCTGGTCCTGGTGCACGCGCCAGAGCGTGCTTTTCGGTCCCGTACGATCCGGAATATGCGCACATCGAGTGGGTGCTAATCGGTGGGGTGGAGGGCGAGCGCTCATTGGCACGCGGTAAACCCCATGAAAGAGACCACTAGAGACTCGTATCCGGAAGACAAGATAAACAGGTTAGCAATTGGGATCTGGAGGGGCCAGGTGAGCGATAATGATGCGAGCGTCGACTGTGTACCTATTTCAAAGTACCGGTAGAGGTTCGAGGGACTAAAGGAAAAAGGAAGGAAAGAGGTAGAGTACGTAACTCAGAGAAGCGCTAGTTAACAACAACGTGACTTTGCTGACAAATGAATTATTCGGATATCCCTGAACCGTCTTGGCTCCCTTCATGATCAAGCTTCTATCAAGCTTGACGGCGAACAACCCGCATTCTATCTCGGGAACCGCTGCCGGAAGTACACAAACTGAAACGTCCTGGGACTGTCACTGGGACGATCTTAAACCAACATAACTGCCGCTATTGTCTAGACCTTAGACTCTGCTAGTACATCACCTTCCGCTTGAAGGCGCTGCATGTGTCCGTTGTTTTCGGTGGCTAAGGGTCCCAACTTTCAAGCATAGGCACTGCAAGTTCAAGCATACCCTCAACCTCCCAAGGTCCCGGAAAATCCTCGCGTACTGTTGGAACACAGAAACAAGAGCTTAGACTCTATATTATATTATGGCAAGTCAGTGAAGACCTCTGCCATACCTGAATTTTGAAGTATATGTATGTGAAAGCTATTTTTTTTACCTGTCAGACGCAGGATCTTGCACGTACCACACTTGCGCAAAGACCAAGGGGTGATCGCCATCGCCGTTTCAGTTTGGTGCATCCTAATTGTCCAGCGCAAGTGTACTAAGTCTGAGGCTGTGCTATGGTATTATTGTCTAACTTCGTTTCTAACGCGGTTCTTGGTAACCGCTGAGCCCTGAGTGCTGAGCTCTACCGTACTTGATTATTGTCTTCCAGCACAGGATAGGAGAAGATGGTCGCACATATGCAACAATCATATTTTCCTGGTCCTGGGCGCCGCGACACAGCAGCGTCATTTCGTCTGCACTCGTCTCATCCAAACGCCTCGGCGGGGCTATCGGCTGTCCTTTTGTCTATGCTGATGGCTTATGGTTTAGGGCAGCCTCTTGATGGGGCCGCTGATCCCAAGATGCTGTGCTCGAGAATCGACAGGCTCCAATTTACCGGCGTTGGTATTCTCGATGAGTTTATCCTTATACTGCCTTTGACGATCTGATATTGCAGAACCAGTGCAGCCTCAGGTATTAGCGTGACTCCCCCCAACCCATGTCTCACTTCTTTGTCTATGCTGCAATAATGGCTAAATATGGTGTTAGGGTACACGCCTCGTTTAATCAGGGGCCGCTGATCCGCAGATGCACTGTATATGCTAGAAGAAATCTACATCATGGCCTCCAATTAACCGGCATTGGTCTCATCGATGAGTTTATCCTTAAGTACTGGCCTTTGACGATGCTGATGATTGTCATAAACCATTCTGACAACTCTGCTAGCCGGCTATGAGCGTAACTCCCACCACCAACCAATTTCACACATCTGCGGGGTTGGCAGACAAAGAAGACGCAACTGCCAAAGGTATGACGAATCTCTTTTGTTGACAGGCGTGGCATTGAACCTAACGATGTGCATTAGATGCGGGATCAGTCATGGGAAAAGCTTACAAGGCTTTGGCAGATATCCCACTTCGTAGGAAGCTTGGGTCCTACCGTTCCATGTTTCCACACGAGGATCAACCCAACGTCAACACCAGTAACGTGGCCGAGATTTACAGCGACCTCTTACGATCCATCAAGTTCGTGAATGGATATTTCAGTCTGCGTCAACAAAAGCTGATATGCGACCTTCAGGCCTGGGGCTCACTCTGAGCCTGTAGTGCGACTTGCCATGAAGATCCTCATCACGCAAATATGTAGCGGCCGAACCAGCTATCTGTTGGATCTTCTCACAGCCAAATATCAGTCTGAGATGCGACAGATCATCTCCACAATATGTTCCTTTTGCATGAACGACCTCGAGGATCTGTGCGTGCCGATTTCGATAAATGTGCGATGCTTCCAACTGACCAACGCCGGCGACAGATCCGACTCTTTGGAACGCAAGACGAGGACTCACACCGTACCCGCTTCTTCCAAGCAGGTAGTCGCCATTACCTGGGCTTTAATTTTCGCCGCCAAGATGGCTACTCGCTCGGCCCAGCAATTAGTCATCGATGCCGGCGTGCTGGATGTTATCCTTCGAGTCTATATTCGTTATCCGACACTGGGTGTTACAACGGCACATGACTCGGAGTGCAAGACAGAACTGTTCGATTCTTGCCAATATCTCCTCAGGATATTGGTAGCGTCAACCCCCGCCGTGTTTGATCATCCTGTCTGCTCGTTGTGGACGGACTGCAATGCTCAACCTCCTGCATATGGCGAGGAGCCGAGCACGAACCCTATTGGGTTTCGTGCCGCATGGAGACGTGTGCCGCGGGCTTGTGCCAAAGAGCGACTGATGATTATCTTCAGAGGCTCTTTGTGGGGCTCTGATTTCGATTCGGCTAGCGAAATCGAGGCATATCGCGATCTGGTTGAATTCACCAGGTAGCTTGACAGTATATTTCTTATATGCATGCATTCGCTGACCTAGTACCTCTTCAGGGCAGAAAATTATGATGCGGAGACGGTCGCTTTGGCCGCTTTGGCCATCCTGAAACGGATCATCTCGAGTAGTGATCACGCACAAAGCCTTATCAACCTCCTAACTCAAGGCTCGCAGGAGGACGTTCGCCGGGTTTTCTCTGGAATCGTCCAACTATGGCTCGAAAGCATCGCAGATAAGATCCAGAAAGACGAAACCCTAGCAAGCGGTCAGCAGGGAGGCGCCATGGACACTCATTCGGAAACGCAGAGCCACACTGGATCGGTGCCCGAGATCCCGACGGAGCCCACCCTGCTCGAGCAAGAAAAGGAGAACTTTTTCTACAAAGTGCATGGCCTGGACTCTGCTCTATTCGCAGTCGTCGCCTTTGCCGGGGAGTGTGCTACAGGGGTGGACAGCGGTACCCGTCAGGCCATGGTGGAGTGTGGTGTGCCTGCATTGGTGCTTTCCGCTTTTGTATGCGACGACTACCAGCCAGACAGCCTTCTTGAACCCTTCAGGAAGGCCGTGTCTAAGGGTTCCCGCAGGAAAACCCGAGATGGCTCCATCATTCCAGCAACATCTCTCACATCCGAGTCAATCAACGCTGAGGCGTCTACACTCTCGGTCATCGTACACAAACCCAAATTCCAAAGGAACTGGCAGGGAGGCAGGTTTGCGCAACGCGTAAATCAATGCGCGGCGCTCGTGAATAGCCTATTTCCTGCTGAAAGCACGGGCGGGCAATATGCGGTGACGCGGGCACTTTTTTCCAGAATTGTTGCTCATCCTTGAGGAGCGATTCCAGATGTTTTACTTTCCTCTAAAGCGATGATTCGATGGACTTGATCTCCCTATGCTCTATATTTATGTACTTGTCACTCTCCCATTGTCAGTCTTCTACGTGGCACAACTGTATACTTGTGAATTTCCCCTCGTCTCTATGGACATCTTGTCGATAATTATTTTTGTACTGTACCCAATCAATGCGGACACTTCCTGAAGTTCAGTTATTGGTACAACAACTTGCAGCTGACCAAGCCAAGTCACTGTAAGCTGTGATTTTGAACTTGATATGCACGAGACAGAGCTACATAACACAATAAATTCTTATTACACGACTGGCGAGGTCGAATATGCGGGCATCGCATATTCGTCCGCAATCCTTCCGAATGTTAAATATATGCGGAAAGATAGCTGATCATCAAAAAGTGCTCCTCAAATTAGAAATATTGGAACTAATTTGTGACGCTCGCAGATTTCAGTCAAATGTTCTACACAATTATGCCACACAGATTCGGAAAGCCCCGGTAACCTAAGCATTTGCGATACACCATTAATTAGAAAATGTGGATAAGATATGCGAGCCACGCGGATTCTGTCGCAAGTATGAACTATGCGAAGGAATATATCGGCATCACATAGCCTTTCTCAAATGTTTATTGTGTGGAAAGGACCCCGGAAACTAGCCCCTATGTTTGTCCGGAATATTGGTCAAATTCGGGCCTCAAATACGCAACGCTTGGGGCCTCAAATATGCAAAAACGGACAGACGTGGCCACGTGATAGTCACGAAACCACCCAGATTTTGCGCCGCTAGTGCGGCGCTGCAGTGGAGGCTTGAACATGCATAAAAATATCATTAGCACATATATATACAATAAATATCCAGAAGCCCCCCCTTTCCCATATTATGTGTATCATGCTGAGTAGGCAGGCCTTTTCTTGCTGGCGCCACCAGGGACACGGATTGTGAGCTTGGGCATGTTAGCGAGAACACGGCTGGCCTAGGCTCAAACAGAGAATTCCATATTCGAGTTGAATCAGGATTGAGTTGGAAAAGCTTATAGTTGTCGCTGGGTAACATAGCGCTGGACCAACCGAGATGGTAAATGTCATGTTCGGCAAATGCGTGAGTGTGCAACTCAGTGCGATTGCGGTGTCGGCAGGTAAAGAGTGGTGACTCGCTATCATTTTGCGCATCGTCTATCTCATCTGGACCAGGGCTTTTTGGAATGACCGGCTAGTAATTTACATGAAGACCACAGAAATTTGCATAGCATAATTGATTCACCGCCTGCAATGGTATATAAACGCGAAGAGTGTCCATCACTTAGTAGTATCCTTTTTGATGCAGAAATTATCGTTGCAACTTGCGGTACTAAGCGGTCGCTGGTATGAGTCGAAAAAAATTTGAGGCCAAAGGCCTCAAATACGCAAACTCCGGACAAAGATGGTTTTGTTTGAGCCTCAAATATGCGAACTTCAGACAGAGATGAGGCCGATTTTTTTTAGAACCCAAGGACACGGCCCATAGGTCTTATACTCCGGGGCTAAGAGAGCTGCCTACTACGTCCCTGTACGACACAGAGAGGCACTCTCCGTATTTCTAACCTTTTCCGGGCGGAGGAGGTCTCCTGAACGTCGATCCATTGTGTCCTCGCCCCATTTCTAACATGAGTGGCTTCGACGTGGCAAGGTTCTACGACGCGGCAACTGTGTCACTAAAGTAGACAAATGCATGTGCGACTGCCAGTAGACTCCACCCAAGGTTTGGGCGTCTTGCCCGTGAAGCGCTCAACACCAGGGATACAACGGGATCTTATCTTAAATTGGTTCTTTTTGTTTGTTCTTTCCTTCTGTGTTTCTTTCGCTCTCGTATCTGTTCCCCACTTCTTTTGCCTCTCTCTGCCTGTCTCGTTCGTCTCTCACTGACCGCCGCCGCTCTCCCGACGCTCAGTTGTCGCCCTCGGGTCACACGTTAGTCGAACGGCGAGCCGACCTGCGCCCTCGGCCGTAGAAAGCCGTTCGAGCTCTCTACGGCCGCGGAACGATAGATGAGATGGAGAAAGGAAGGAAAAAGGAAATCCTACGGTGTCTTCGACATCCATCCTAACTCTTGGTACCCACTTTACGCCTCCAAGTTATATAGTGAATGAACACAGCGTAGATACATGATCACTTGTGAGTTCGACATTGTGCTGACCGCCGCAGCCTATAAACGGGTAGTGTATAGGCCAACGTTAGGAAGGTGTGTCCTGGGTCTTTTATGGGGGATACAAACAGGCCTAAAAACGCATAAACTCCCGGTTTAAAATCTTAGAGCGGTGACAATCGTATATACATTGAGCCGTGAATATTAGGTTAAGGAGTGGCCAACAAGAGAATGA
>KV417493.1:45369-183147 GCA_001630335.1 Athelia psychrophila | reverse complement strand
ACTGGGGGGGGGGGGGGGGGAGGGCTCAGAGCTCCCACGTGCCCCGTCTCTGGCGCGGAAGATGTTCCCAAATGCTTGTCACACGTCGACGGCCTAACGGGAGAGAGTTCCGGCACGTCTACCTCCGACGTGGAGGATGCTCCCGTATATCTGCCATGTGACTGCCTGGTGGGAGAAGAGCTCCCGCGTATCTGCCTCTGGTGTAGAGGACAGCTCCCAAATGTCCACCATGTGACTACTGAGGGTAGGAGAGCTCCCGTGTGCCCGTCTCTGGTGCAAAAGACACTCCCAAATACCTACCACACGACGGCCCGGCGGGAGAGTTCCGGCGCGTCTACCTCCGACGTGGAGAATGCTCCCAAATGTCTGCCATGCGACTGCCTGGCGGGAGAAGAGCTCCCGCGTGTCTGCTTCTGGCGTGGAGAATGCTCCCAAATGTCTGCCATGCGACTGCCTAGTGGGGGAGAGGTCCCACGTGTCTGCTTCTGGCGTGGAGGACGGCTCCCAAATGTCTGCCATGCGACTGTCTAGTGGGAAAGAGTCCCCACGTGTCTGCCCCTGGCGTGGAGGACAACTCCCAAATGTCTACCATGCGACTGCCTACCGGGAAAGAGCCCCCCCGTGTCTGCCCCTGACGTGGAGAGCAATTCCAAAATGTCTACTATGCGGCTACCTAGTCCGTGTATCCCTCTGGTGGTAAGAACAGCCTCCACAGCTTACTGCTTGACTGTCCGGCGTGGAGAAGCTCCTATGTGTCTTTCTCTGTCGCGGAGAGAGCTGCCTGCTACGAGCCGGCCTGACGCGGAGAAGAGCGGAGGAGAGCGCCCATAGGTCTTATACTCCGGGGCTAAGAGAGCTGCCTACTACGTCCCTGTACGACACAGAGAGGCACTCTCCGTATTTCTAACCTTTTCCGGGCGGAGGAGGTCTCCTGAACGTCGATCCTTTGTGTTCAGCGCACCGTCTGTGTACCCTCGTTATGAGGTGTGATCTCCGTCCATATCGCCCCCCGGGAAGAGGGCGGCCCATCAGTGTACCCCTGAACCTTCACAAGATATATGGTCTCCGCCTGTACACCCTTTGGAGGGGCAGTCTGCCAGCGAGCCATCTGCACACCCTCGAAAAGAGGTGTGATGTCCGTCGGCGAGAGGTGCAGTCTCTCTGGGCACCGTTCGCTGAATCAGGCGCCCATGTCGCTATCTGCGCGCCCTCTTCCTGAGGGCGGTTTTCCATCAGCAGTACCTTCAATACAAAGACTGTCTCCGCCCGTGCGCCCTCGAAAGAGGCGCGGTCTATATGAATACCATCTGCCGAGCCAGGTACTCTGTCTCTCTGTGTAAGGAGGGTGGCCCACCAGTACTCTCAGTAGGAGGTATGATCGCCGTCTGCGCGCTCTCAAGACAGGTGCATTCCGTCTGGCAGTCATCCACCGAAACTGGTGCGCTGTCTCCACCTACGGATCCTCGATACGGAATGCGATGTGACCACTGCACGCGGGCCCTTGTGGAAACGCACAGTCGTCCTCCCCGGCTAGAACGAACCAGCCGCCCCCGGGTCATCCAGTCGAGGCAGCAAGGAGTAGCCGGCACTGGGTAGCTAAAGCATTCAGTGGTGGTAACGGCCCAGATCTTGGCCACGCCAAAGCGAGCACTCAAGCCAGATTGCCCGCCGATCCCGGAACCGCTCTCCATTATGTTGTTCGACGGCCGTGGACACACATATGGACCGCAATGGGCGAGAAACACAAAGGACTTGTGCCGTTTGGAGCGGCAGCGCTCCCTCTACAAAGTTCTCCTGTGTCGTGTTGTTAACCCGCTCTGTTTTTACAACTGCCTATATACTCTGTACCATCTGCTCTTGTACTCAATGATAGCTGTCTACCACCGTTGGAGCTTCCCGGCACCCGCACCACTATTCCTTGGCTCCTATAGGGTGACCGTTGGGCCAGAGTAAACGCAGCTAGTTTGCTGCAGCGGGCCAGCGGACCATTCCTGGCACTCACCGGCAAGATCCCAAGGGCTCGCAACCCGATGAGTCAGCAAGCTATGGCCGCCGCTTGAGCCACGTAGGCTCACTATGGAAGTGGAGGGTACTCCCTCGACGCCCCGCATCTGTCTAGCATTCCGCTAGCATACTGAATAACTCTTGTTAGAGCTGATACAGCCAAGTGAATTGGATCGGCCGTTGTCGAGCACTTTAAGGATGCTTCGGTTCACACTCAAGCTGGTTTCCACACCTGATTTTTTCTGTGCTATTGTTTGCGACCCGCACTGCTATGCCTGCCGGTGCTCGAGCCAACAGGTATCTATTCACGTACAGAGTTCCTCTGGTATTATCTCACTTCAAGGATCACACCTGCACCTTCGAGCCGTGGCATCACGGCAACCGAGGGTGGAAGGATGGTGGGTGCCTCCTTTCGCGCGTGGTTGGGTTTAGCGTCGAAGACTCCGCTGTGATTGTTGCGTTGTGTCGTCATTGGGTGAGCGGCGGGTTCTTCTCCGCGCACCTAGTCGAGCTATCGCTTGGCTTTCCACCCAACCACTCAGCTCACACTGTGCACTCACACTGTGCAATCGTCGTCAGTTGAGGCTGGAATAGCAAGGCGCCGGCATCTCTCGAGCTTGCTGAAAGATGCCGGCTCCCGCGTCCAGCCGAGCGGCAAGCTGATTGCACACTGGGCTCCCACTGTTGACTCGCAGCCCTCTCGCCGCCGCCAGTCACTCTCTGCTTGCTCTGTCCGTCTCTCTCTGTTTTCTCCCTCCCGCCCGCCCTTGTTTCTTGTTACCCTCACGGGTTCCTTCACTTGATCAGCATGATTAGCCGGGATAACAGCAATCCTCAATCTTCCAATACGCACCAACCTCGTTTGGATCTCAAGGATTGCAAGTATTACTCCCATGGCCAGCTGCACTATTCCGGGGTTTTATACGCATTTACAGCAGCACATTGTCTGGTCCAATTTATGTTATTTCTCCAGCCTCTGCCCACGGAGTTCTCCCATTGTGGGGCAATGCACTTGCAGCACACAGGATTCTGTTTTCACATCAGCATACATCTTACCGCTGTGCATCGAGATGTGCCAAGCGGTTGAACAGGCTGTGGCGTTGGAGCATGATTCAATGGGCCTGTATGGCCATGTTTGTTGGTTTACGTTTATCTTTACGTCCTTCCCCCTCACCATTCTGTTCTGGAACTTCGACAGTCATTTATTTTCTAACTCCGCTCATTTTCCTGAGCCATATGTGGCCCATCCCCTCCTTCATCCGCTTTTTCACCATGGGCAACCAGAAATCCGTCCCACACTCTTTTTTCGTCACTTATTTTGGTGTTCCCCACACCCCATCCTGCAGCAGCTTCAACCAGCCCTGCCACATCTCAGACGGGCCATATGGGAAGGATGCTGCCTTGCCTCGATTGCACCTTCGCAACAACAACCGTGAAGGCTTCCAATACCCCCACATCCACAAATACTACAACGGCATGCTGGTCTGGGTCGATAAATGGGGAAAAGTCTCCTTGGTTGAGCACAACTTGGGTGTCCACGACATGTGATACTACACATGTGTCAATGGAAGGGGCAGAGTTGTGGGTTGGGTGAGGTTGCCTGAGGAAGCAACTCGCATGCACACGAGGGGACGGGAGTCCGCGAATCCGAAATCACATCCCGAGTCCGCCTTTTGACTTCAGCAGCCAGGTCCACCCAATGGCCTTCGTTTGGCGTTCCATATGGACACCAACATCTTTTTGGAACCAGCCGGGGGTGACATTGCGGGCTGTATAAAAGTGTTGCGGCATTCGGGGAGTAGAAGAAGAGTCATGGACTTATTGGACTTCATTTGGACTACCGCGTCATTCATTTGTTCTGGACTCTGTTTCCGTTACTAGTTTTTCTTCAGATTACAGGCTTTTTTTCTTTCGTTCTGTGATCGCACTCGCTTCTGAGCGCTGAGCCCCCGGGGCGATCTGGGCTTATTGCCTCATCTTCCCGGCCCCGACGTCCGACGTCCGACCTCAGCCAGCGAGCCGCCGATGGCCTAGAAGTTAGAACCATGATCAGTGGTTCATTCCAACACACGGGCGCCAACACACGGGCTCGGGCTCGAGTAGGTACCTACTACATGTGGTCCGATCACCGTGTAAATGCTGCATAATCCCCCAGGAGTTAGGTCACGGTGTAATTAGCATAGGCACCATCACCTCAACACCCATTTTCCGTGGTTATGCCGCAGCGGGGCCATGCCCACGTGCCCGATCGTTCACTGGCGATCTCAGCAGGGCCCAATTTGAGAGTCACCTCAATGAAGTACTGAGCGGCCTGTAGCATTTCATCCGAGCCTGAGCATGAACATGCAATACCGAGGCAGGCCGAGCCACCCACAGTCCGAACAAGGTAGTACAGCAACCAAGTTGGTTTGAGCAGCGCCTTTTGTTGTATCACACTGCTTCGTCGCCGATTGCAAGCAGTAGTGCGCAGTAGTGAGCAAGCCGCAGAGAAGTATCCCGCCCTCCCAGCGGCGGGTTCTTCTCCGCGCACCTAGTCGAGCTATCGCTCGGCTTTCCACCCAACCACTCAGCTCACACTGTGCACTCACACTGTGCAATCGTCGCCAGTTGAGGCTGGATCACAACTCAGGGAAGCGCTAACAACAATGTGACTTTGCTGACAAATCAATTATTTGGATATCCCTGAACCGTCTTGGCTCCCTTCATGCATTCATGCATGATCATCGATCAAGCTCGACGGCGACTTCATCTCGACTTCAACAACCCGCATTCTATCTCGAGGACCGCTGCCGGAAGTACACAAACTGAAACGTCCTGAAACTGTCACTCGGACGATCTTAAACCAACATAACTGCAGCTATTGTCTAGACCTTAGACTCTGCATCACCTTGGATACGGCGCTGCTTGAAGGCACTGCATGTGTCCGTTGTTTGCGGTGGCTGAGGGTCCCAACTTTCAAGTATAGGCACTGCAAGCTCAAGTATACCCCCAACCTCCTGAGGTCCCGGAAAATCCTCGCGTACTGTTGGAACACAGAAACAAGAGCTTAGACTCTATATTATATTATGGCAAGTCAGTGAAGACCTCTGCCATACCTAAATCTTGAAGTATATGTACGTGAAAGCTATTTTTTTACCTGTCAGACGCAGGATCTTGCACGTACCACACTTGCGCAAAGACCAAGGGGCGATCGCCATCGCCGTTTCAGTTTGGTGCATCCTAATTGTCCAGCGCAAGTGTAAGTCTGAGGCTGTGCTATGGTATTATTGTCTAACTTCGTTTCTAACGCGGTTCTTGGTAACCGCTGAGCCCTGAGTGCTGAGCTCTACCGTACTTGATTATTGTCTTCCAGCACAGGATAGGAGAAGATGGTCGCACATATGCAACAATCATATTTTCCTGGTCCTGGGCGCCGCGACACAGCAGCGTCATTTCGTCTGCACTCGTCTCATCCAAACGCCTCGGCGGGGCTATCGGCTGTCTTTTTGTCTATGCTGCAATAATGGCTAAATATGGTGTTAGGGTACACGCCTCGTTGAATCAGGGGCCGCTGATCCGCAGATGCCCTGTATGTGCTCGAATAAATCTGCATCATGGCCTCAAATTAACCGGCGTTGGTCTCATCGATGAGTTTATCCTTAAGTACTGGCCTTTTACGATGCTGATGATTGTCTTAAACCATTCTGACAACTCTGCTAGCCAGTTATGAGCGTAACTCCCACCACCAACCAATTTCACACATCTGCGGGGTTGGCAGACGAAGAAGACACAACTGCCAAAGGTATGACGATTCTCTTTTGCTAACAGGCGCGGTGTTGAACCTAACGATGTGCATTAGACGCAGGATCAGTCATGGGAAAAGCTTACAAGGCTTTGGCAGATATCCCACTTCGTAGGAAGCTTGGGTCCTACCGTTCCATGTTTCCACACGAGGACCAACCCAACGTCAACACCAGTAACGTGGCCGAGATGTATAGCGACCTCTTACGATCCATAAAGTTCGTGAATGTATATTTCAGTCTGCGTCAACAAAAGCTGATATGCGACCTTCAGGCCTGGGGCTCACTCTGAGCCTGTAGTGCGACTTGCCATGAAGATCCTCATCACGCAAATATGTAGCGGCCGAACCAGCTATCTGTTGGATCTTCTCACAGCCAAATATCAGTCTGAGATGCGACAGATAATCTCCACAATAGGTTCCTTTTGCATGAACGACCTCGAGGATCTGTGCGTGCCGATTTCGATAAATGTGCGATGCTTCCAACTGACCAACGCCGGCGACAGATCCGACTCTTTGGAACGCAAGACGAGGACTCACACCGTACCCGCTTCTTCCAAGCAGGTAGTCGCCATTACCTGGGCTTTAATTTTCGCCGCCAAGATGGCTACTCGCTCGGCCCAGCAATTAGTCATCGATGCCGGCGTGCTGGATGTTATCCTTCGAGTCTATATTCGTTATCCGACACTGGGTGTTACAACGGCGCATGACTCGGAGTGCAAGGCAGAACTGTTCGATTCTTGCCAATATCTCCTCAGGATATTGGTAGCGTCAACCCCCGCCGTGTTTGATCATCCTGTCTGCTCGTTGTGGACGGACTGCAATGCTCAACCTCCTGCATATGGCGAGGAGCCGAGCACGAACCCTATTGGGTTTCGTGCCGCATGGAGACGTGTGCCGCGAGCCTGTGCCAAAGAGCGACTGATGATTATCTTCAGAGGCTCTCTGTGGGGCTCTGATTTCGATTCGGCTAGCGAAATCGAGGCATATCGCGATCTGGTTGAATTCACCAGGTAGCTTGCCAGTATATTTCTTATATGCATGCATTCGCTGACCTAGTACCTCTTCAGGGCAGAAAATTATGATGCGGAGACGGTCGCTTTGGCCGCTTTGGCCATCCTGAAACGGATCATCTCGAGTAGTGATCACGCACAAAGCCTTATCAACATCCTAATTCAAGGCTCGCAAGAGGACGTTCGCCGGGTTTTCTCTGGAATCGTCCAACTATGGCTCGAAAGCATCGCACATAAGATCCAGAAAGATGAAACCCTAGCAAGCGGTCAGCAGAGAGGCACCATGGAAACTCATTCGCAAATGCAGGCCCACACTGGATCGGTGCCCGAGATCCCGACGGAACCCACCCTTCTCGAGCAAGAAAAGGAGAGCTTTTTCTACAAAGTGCATGGCCTGGACTCTGCCCTATTCGCAGTCGTCGCCTTTGCCGGGGAGTGTGCTACAGGGGTGGACAGCGGTACCCGTCAGGCCATGGTGGAGTGTGGTGTGCCTGCATTGGTGCTTTCCGCTTTTGTATGCGACGACTACCAGCCAGACAGCCTTCTTGAACCCTTCAGGAAGGCCGTGTCTAAGGGTTCCCGCAGGAAAACCCGAGATGGCTCCATCATTCCAGCAACATCTCTCACATCCGAGTCAATCAACGCTGAGGCGTCTACACTCTCGGTCATCGTACACAAACCCAAATTCCAAAGGAACTGGCAGGGAGGCAGGTTTGCGCAACGCGTAAATCAATGCGCGGCGCTCGTGAATAGCCTATTTCCTGCTGAAGGCACGGGCGGGCAATATGCGGTGACGCGGGCACTTTTTTCCAGAATTGTTGCTCATCCTTGAGGAGCGATTCCAGATGTTTTACTTTCTTCTAAAGCGACGATTCGATGGACTTGATCTCCCTATGCCTACATATTTATGTGCTTGTCACTCTCCCATTGTCAGTATTCTACGTAGCACAACTGTATACTTATGGACTTTACCTCTTCTCAATGCCAAATGGACATATTTTCGATAATTAGTTCATGGACTGTACGTGGCAATTGATGTGCTCAGTTCAGTTATTGGTACAACAACTTACAGCTGACCAAGCCAAGTCACTGTAAGCTGTGATTTTGAGCCTGGTATGCACGAGACGGCGCTTCATAATACAGTAAATTCTTATTACAGCTTGAGTATCCACTCTACATAGATGCTATGCCAGTAAGTGGTATACCGAGCCTCCACATTTCACCCACGGTTCTCGATCTTACCTACAGCTTCCCTGGCATCCTCCCCGCCCCAGTCAACCTGACCACCTCTCCATTGACATATGGCACCTCAACTGCCCATCGCACTGTCTTTGCGAATTCATACGGCAGGCCAAAGCGCTTCGGATACACGATGCCCCCGCTGCCCTGAAGACTGCGCCGCGTCTTCTCAGGGAAGTTTGCGGTCATGGCACTGGAGAACGGGCCAGGTGCAATTGTGAGGACGCGGATGGCGTGGCGGGAGAGGTCTCGGGCCATGGGCAGTGTCATCGCTGCCACTGCACCTTTGGTAGCCGAGTACGCGACTTGGCCGGGCTGGCCTTCGAACTGCGTGTGACAGCCCGCGTGAGTTGAGGATAGGTGATGTAAATGAATGCATTGCTTACAGCAGCAGAGCTGGCCACGAATACAACTATTCCACGCTCACCGTCACCTTCTTCTTCGGCTGGTACGGCAATGAGCTGTTTTAGGGCCAAACGCGTCAAGTTGAATGTGCCAGTGAGGTTGACTGCGACTGCAAAGTCCCATAAGTCAAGAGAATGGGGCTCATTATTCGAGTCTATTATCTACCAGCCCAAAAGGTCAACTTGCGTCCAACCAATGCTCAGAGGGTTTCGCACCTTGGCAGCAACACCAACACCAGCGCAGTTGATGATACCACCCAAATGCGCGCCTGTCTCCTTTGTCCACGCAGTAACATCGTCCACCGCTTTGGCTATCTGGTCCACCTCAGTTATGTCAACCTGGAAGAACCTGACGCGTTTGGAGTCCAGCTGGTCCTGCGGCGGTTTCAAGTCCAATATGGCGATGTATGCGTCAGAGGTGAGGAGGTCCTCCACTGTGGCCAGGCCTAATCCAGAGGAGCCACCAGATATAATGAAGGTACGATTTGTGATTTTCATGCTGGACGATTGGTATAAAGTATTAGAGCACGAGCATCGAGCAAAGCACTCGAGAGCTCGGCGATCACTCGATCAATGCCGGGGACAAACACAGGCAAGTCGCCGGTTACTATATATGTGGCCAGGGTCACGGGTGGGTTCAGATTTGTGTCTGGATGGTTGGAGCACTCATCCAAGTCACTAGAAAGGTCACACTAATGTTGGTTGGGCACGGTGAAAAAGACCACCAGATTAATTTTTTCCGAATCCGTGTTTATTGTCCGTTGGGGCATAGCCCTATGGTAGACAATTAATATAACTATCTCCCTCTCTCTCGATCTCCCTGTCCCCTTTTTCTGACATCCGCCTTTCCGCCTGTGAGGGTTTGGGGCCGTAGGTGCCAGTTCCGGCAATCCATTGCCACCAGATAATTACTCCGCCACAGGGTATGGTATTACGCTGACTTCCCAACAGACTCCTGCAAAACATGTAGAAACTCCATCAAGAGATGCGCAACAATCGGCACAATGGCAATGGCACATTGGGTCGCATCAGTCACCTTGCACCCGCCGCCGCTCGGGAGGGGCCCGATTTCAGTCCAGCTGAGTGGTTCATGGTAGATAGTGAGGCGGGAGAAAGAGGCCATGCGGAGTAGGATCTCATCACACACCTGCAAACAGTGTACGGTCAGCAGTGTTGCGGCAAAATGCGAGGGAAAATTGGTGCACTAACCTGATGCGAGTGGCAGAACACAAACTGCGCAACACGAGCTAGCCAGCCCGATTTTAGCACGGCTGAGTGGAGCACGGCGGGGAAAGGAAGAAGGAAAAGGGATAGTGCGAAGGACACTGAGAGAGAGGGAGGAAAGGCGTTGAGATATATACATATTCAAAGCCCCTGTGGGGCTGGAAACTTTTTTTCACCCCTCTGAGAGGCTGACTTCTAATTAGTAGAATCGTTAGTACTGTGTATACTAATAGCTCGCTTAGTTCATACAGGCGGTTACGAGCCTAGGGCCCGCGGCCGATCGCGTATATTATCTTTGGGGCTAGAAATTTGAGTACTGACACTGAGTGCGTATATTAATATGAAGTCTCACCTGGTGTCACATCTTACCCTGTATGCTTGCGAGTGCAATCTTGCTCCTCATTTTCCATGATATCAACTTTCAACGTTGCACACCGCATAACACAAGCGACAGCTTTGTTGACTTCTGCTAATATTGTCATCACAATAGTGGTTTTACTCACGTCACTTTTCGCTCTTTCGAAATGTTTGTACTAGTTCATATGTAAGATACAGACAAGCATGAATAAAAGATGCAAAGCAGTTAAAGCTAAAAGAGAGAGGAGGGGGACCTGAAGGCTTAAAGCCCGACTGTCGAGAGCCAGGTCATGATGCAGTCCAAAGTTCAGGCTGTAAGTAAGATAACAATATATGTAATTTCATAGCAGCTTGGGCCCGAAGTATAATAGGTATAATTGCAGATAAATGGAAAAAACCTGCCAAATGCACAGCAAGGGTGCCTTGAGTCACCATCCGCGATGCTGCACCAACGCCCTCGCAGCAGCAGCCTCTTTGGCACCGTTGGGGCTCGGCGCAGTGGCTTGGGCAGTAAGCGTGCTATAAACTGGGCCATTCATCAGAATATCAGAATCTGAATGGTATATAAAGCAAATGTTAAACGCACTGAGGACATCGGCGCGCCACACGCCCCTGCCGACCTGCTGCACGGATATTTCGAGGACGTTCGAGTTGCGGTAGATAGTTTGAAGGTAGTTGTGCAGTTCCTGGCGGTCTGTATATCATGGTAGGTATGATGCGTGGGAGCCTGTGGCAGATGTTGGGATACTCACAAGAGTGCCTCGGAGCTTGGTCCGACATCTTCAGTTGTAAGGCGTTAGAAATTTAGGAAAGCTCGAAGCGCACGTATTAAGGGCCTCGGACGAGTTGGATATTAAGATTAGGAGTATAATATGTTTGCTAATATGCTTGGGATATGGTGGATGGCGGACGGTGGTTGGTGGTTGGTATACCCCCTCGGGTCTCTTTATATGCGAGCGAGGTATGTCTTTACAGGAAAGAATCATTCGAGGCCTCGAGAACAGAGCCAGGTGGCATGTGTACTAGGAGAACCAAGCACATACATTCTGGCGGAGCTTAACCGAGTAACCCGCTCGAGGCTATGGGAAAGAATGGCATATCGGGGCGCGGATGAGCGGGGAATTTGAGACAGTTCAACCGTTGAGACCGTTTTGATACGTGGAGTGAGTGAGTGAGCTATGCTGCACTGCGCAGATATGAAGCACTGGAGCATACCGGATAGATAATAGTACAGCTTTAAATGCGTTTCGACTCATCCAAGACCCGGAGGCAAATAGGTTGGAGGAGACACGGGACGGGATCCGGCGAGCCTGACGGTTGCCAGCGCTTAAAGGGAGGTGGGGGTTTCATGATGGTTAGCGTTCGAGAGGAACCTTGAAGTAGCCATGTGATTGCAGAGCCAAATGAGCAAAGAACACCGTGAACTGTACAAGTGCTAAAGGGTTGATGGTCCGGGCAGCGGCATTGCCAATAGGGCTTGTATGTTGTGCAGCGGCGGCGGACCTCATATGTGACGTTTCGTCTCATAAGAAGAAGCCCGTCGTTCCGGTGCCCCATTAGTCGATCCTGCACGCGGAAGGGGATGCGCGAGGAGAATGCAGAGCAAAAAATTGAGTCACATGAATTCTTGAGCGTCAAGAACGTCTGATGACTCCAACTGCTCAGCAAGGGAGAATTAGTCGATTTGGAGTCCGCTGCGCAGTAGGTTTGTGACTTGCTAGTATACAGCAGCTTGGAGTGAAATTATCACGGGCCAAATGAGATGACTGGTGTCGGCGCATGGGCATTGGACACCGGTAGTCCGTACAGGATGTTGAAATGAAAATGGGTGTGCATCCACTAGTAGTGGGAGCTCCGAGTTTTGTGCCCGTTGAGGCGCGGGTCATTTGGTTGGCAATTCACCGAGCAGAGAGCCATAGAACAATTCCCGGAAAGAGCATGATCCGTGCGGTAAGACAGAAAACCAGATCAGGATCATGGATACCGTGGTTTGACCGTGGTCGTTATTCGCGCATCGCAAGCAGTAGACGTGAAGGTTGGCAAGCGTAAATAGATTTTTTGTACATGCTCGATGCATTGATACCAGAATTCTGGGAGATTCGATTGACCCAGAGATGCAGGAGGAAAGGAGCGTGTTATAGTGAGTGGTGGGTGAAGCAGAGTCCAGACTGACTCGACTCAGCGGCGGCGTCTGGCGCGCGTGACTTGCTTTCCGACTGCTGCAGTGCATATGCACCTCGTCCTTCGCACCTCCCTTCTCCGCGCCTCTCCCCGTCTCTACCTATCACCCCTCTCCCCGGGGATCACACATAATCAAGTCCGCTATCAAGGCAAATCCGCCCTCCGCCGCAAGCAGACCCCACACGTGCTCATTGACATTGAGGAAGACCCGTACTCTTACCTGCGTAGCATCATGGACCCCGCACGCAAACAGCCCAGACATGCGCAGAAGCGCGGGTCGCCGAGGAATACACCAGAGACGCGGACGAGCAAGACAATGAGCTGGATATTGAGGCATGGGGCGCTGCAGGAGGGCGTGCCGATGCGCGGGGATGGGTTCGTGCTTGTCACTGATCTGGTGCGCCTTCTTGTTCTCTCTTCTTCACATAAACGTGTTATTGGAGGGGAAGGAGGAAATATGACTGATGCTATTTTGGACAGTTAGCAAACGCGCGGATGCACGACCAAACGTTCTTCGATATCGAGCAGGTGGTGAAGAACGATCCGAAGGGGCGGTATAGCCTCATCGAGGAGGGGGGCGTATGGTTTATACGCGCCAACCAGGGCCATTCAATCAAGGTATGCACATACTCACCAATCTACCCACCATCATTATCCACTACTACCCACCAAGCATACTTCCTACCCGCATCTCTTCATCTACTCGCTTATCCTCGTGCTCACTGATCTCACCACCCACCTTAACAGACTATCAAAATGGAGCTAGAGCCTCTAACCTACGCGAAGCAAGTCCCCATGGCCGTGCACGGGACGAACACCAAAGCATGGGAGTCCATACGTGCGTACCCTGCCAGCCTCCCTTCGAGCTAAGAGTCAAGGCTAACGCGTGATATGTCTCAGAAACACAGGGCCTCTCGCGTATGAACCGCAACCACATCCACCTCGCGCAGGGGGTCCCGGGCGACGCCGTCATCAGCGGTACGTCTCCTTTTCCACCCGCCTTCCTTCTTTCCCTATTCCCTATGTCCTCCTCGCTAAACCTGCTGACACCAACTAAACACCCTCAGGCATGCGTCACTCCGCCCAAATTCTCATCTACATCGACCTGGCGCGTGCGCTCGCCGCCGGGCAGCAGTTCTTCATATCCGCGAACGGCGTCGTGCTCTGCGAGGGTCCAATACCGCCGCGCTTCTTCGCACGCGTGGACGGGAAGGACCGCGTGCCGCTGAAGGGGTGGGAGGGCGAGGATGGGGCGGGAAGGGAGGCGAGGGCGGTGTTGAGCGAGGGGGTGGTGGTGCGGGAGGTGTTGAGCGATGTGATAGAATGTGCGCCGAGTGTGGACACGGCGAAGATAGATGGGGATGGGAGGAGTGCGGCGCCTGCGGTTCTGGAAGACGGGAAGGAGGATGCGCTTGCCGAGCAGCTACAAACCGTCGAGCTGAAATAAAATCCCTCTTGGATGGACCTGGTGCGCGCTGCGCAGCTCTAGATCTGCTCTCGAATCACGTCTGACGATGACATATTCAAGACCCAAGCAACAGCTAGAAAACTTTGCTTTAGTCCCTGTGACGCGTCATTTAACAGGGCACACGCCACTGGTCTTTCACTTGCGCGATATCCAGCTGTTTACAACGTCGCCCACTTTTCAAGATGTCGATGCGGCAAGCTCTCGCGGTGCACCGAGTCGCCAACACCTTACAATTGTCAATCGCAAAGCACCTACTGTCTCCTTCGGTTCCGCCGCGATCCGAGATTGCGCGCACTCGACGCTCGTGCGGAAGTGCATATGTGTGTGTTAAAATTAGGCTGGCTTTCCGCAGCACCGTCCGCAAGGTCCAGTTACGTTTAGGTTCAACTTCTGTACCGGTGGCACAGCTATCTCGGTAATCATCTCCCGTCAATTTCACATCGCATACTACGTATTACCTGCCGGCCACGACACGGCCAATGATTGGCCGCGTCGGCATACATAATGGCAATTCGCTCCATGCAGATCTGAAAACTTGTGACAAGGTCTTCAGCGGTCGTCCCACCGATCCCCATATGCACAAGGTCCTTGCAAGGTCCAGACTGCAGCCATCACCTTCAATTTTCAACCCCAACTTTCGAGTAGCAGGGTCACATTATTCTCTTGAGCCGTTTGCACCACATACATTTTTAAGGTCCTCACCATCGTGCTGCAACGACCATCGACGGGGTCCAGTCACAATTGATCATCGTCAGCGCTTTGTTATCCCAGTACTCCAAGTAGCAAGGTCATTGCGGGTCACTGTTGTCCTAAGCTATTTGCGTCGGTGGATTGCGTGATACAGGCCCTGCATTTGTGGGGGCGTGTTGTGGACTCCAAACCCCGGTTATTTTACGCGCTTCGAACTTGTGGAGACGTCGCCGTCGTCAAGCGACTGCGGTGGCGACCACCCATAACCGGCACATTTGTTCCCTTTTAGGGCCTAATCACCGTCCCTTTGTTTCGTGTCTGGGAGTTCAAGCGGCAATATGCTCCACAATCAGCGCCGCTCAATAATGTTTAATTTCGCCTGCCCAACCTGTGTATAGTATAAATGCCAGCTGTCGAGTCCATTGTTTCTCCAGACCACTTCCTTGGCCACCCTCACTTTCCCCTTCTCAACGTACCACGCCAGTCGATCTGTGATCGCTCTCGCTCTCTCCATCCATCCACTTTCATTTCGTGCACTCGCTCGTCCAGTCACCTCATACACCCCACATTCACATCCACATCACACATTCAAGATGCGCTTCCAATTCACCCTGCTCACTCTCGTCGCGTCTTTTGCCAGCCTGGCGCTCGCTGCACCCGCACCTGTGCTTGCCGCGCGTGCTCTTGTAAGCGCATTTGCCTCCTCAGTCTAATCTCTTTACTAAACTCCGTTTTCAGCGCCGTGGATCGACTATCAAGACCGTCACACCCAACCCTGACATGAGCGGTGCCTCCGGCGCTGTCATTCTCGGCAGCTCCACTTCCGAGTCCTCGTCGCACCCCTGCGCGAACTCTACCACCAACTCGACCGGTATGCCGCACCTGTCCCCATCCACCGGTGGGGCTGCCATGCCCAACTCCAACTCCACCGTCGCGAACTCCACCATGTCCGACCTTAACCGTCGTGCTCATTCCAACTCGTCCTCGCACACCACCTCCAGCAAGGCTAGCAAGAAGACAGGCGCGGGTGACCACAAGGCCAACCAGGCCAAGGCCTCCGGATCTGAGTCTGCTGGGACGTCCACTGCGACAGAGTCGAAAAAGCACCACGCAAAGCCCTCCGGCTCCGCGGCTGCTGAGACGTCCACTGCAACAGAGTCGAAAAAGCACCACGCAAAGCCATCCGGCTCCGCGGCTGATGGGAACTCCACCTCGACCGCTGAGTCCACGAAGGCGTCCGAGAAGGCTGAGAAGGAGAAGAAGAAGAAGGCGGAGGAGAAGAAGAAGCACTCGAAGGCCTCTGGATCTGGATCTGCCGGGAGTGCCACTGCGACTGGTGCAGCGGGTGACGACGGCAACTCTACCTCCCTCGCCACCGGTACTGCCGACGCGAACTCCACCGCCCTCGCTACCGGCGCAGCGGGCGCTGGCGATCTCAGCTCCACTGTCCTCGCCACCGGTTCGGACTCCACTGCCCTCCCCACAGGTACGGGCTCTGCTGCCCTCGCCACCGGTACAGCCGACTCCACCGCCCTCCCTACCGGCAGTGCAGCGGGCGGCGACGCTACGTCCACCGCGTCTTCCACCTCCGGTTTGGACTCCCGGGACACCCGCCGATTCGCCAGGCGCGCAATCTACGACCGACTCGTGAACGTCAACGCGGCCTAAATGCCTGAGCTCGATGCTCGCGTGCCCCCTCCGTGAGGGGTTACTCGTTGATATTTATGTTTTGATATACGGGCAGCTGTGCTGCCCCACATTTCGTTGCATACATTACCAGTTATCATACATTGTAGCCATAGCTAGCGTCTCAATTACATAGCATACATACGCATAGTATACACAGTATACGCAATTCATTCGTTCCGAATTCCGTATTCGAGTTGGCTTGTGAGCAGCGTGCAGGCTTCTATATGCAGGCACTGATCAACCCTCGCGAAATTGGCAAAGTGACTTGTAGAGAATGTTGTCTCGTTATGTTCGCATATCGCTTCTGCGACTTCAGTGGACGAGATGTCGGTTATATACTCCTCAGAGTGAGAAGAGGTGCGCTGAATGTACGTGAGTGGATGGTGTCGGACAGTGGGAAGAGAAGGAAGAACCTAGTAGGGGACGCGTGACACGTGGGAGATAACTTTTAGGAAGTTAGTGGAGGTTATATACTTAGAAACGTCTTCCAAAAGGACTTCAGAAAGCTTCAGAATGGAACGAAAAGTGACTCACTGGCGCCGCATCTATCACTCGTCTGGCCACACACCAGTACTTATATACTTGGTGGGCTGTCATGCATTCACCCCCGAACCTGGGCGGAGTCAGTAAGCAAAACAATAATTATAGGCCTATCGAGGAGCTTTGGTTACAAGGCCAGGGCCGAGGCTTGTGGCATTACAACCATTCTAAGGTCATCAACTTCTTTTGTTAATCGATATGTGTCTCGATTCTGTCATGCTAAAACTTACAAAAGAGATGATTGTGCTAGGACAAAAAACAACAGAGTCACTGCCATGAATATGCACTGCTCATTCGGTTCTGCAGTGTGTACTAGTATATATACTTGGTGAGTATCACGATACTATCATATTGACAGGGTCGCAATCCCTTTCTCTACTCTGTGATGAGCTCCTCACACGCATCCATCCAATACCCCGCACCTACGTCGGCGGCAGATAATAATGGAACAGCCACTACTACTATGCAAGGTGATATGTTTGCCTTACAGCCAGACACGCCGTTAAAACTAACGACATGCACCACATACAGAATCAGCCACGGGCCCGGGGAAAGCTTTCAAGGCCTTAAAAGATATACCCCTTCGTAGGAAGCTTGGGTCCTACCTTTCCATGTTTCCACACGAGGACCAACCCAACGTCAACACCAGTAACGTGGCTGAAATGTACAGCGACCTCTTACGATCCATCAAGTTCGTGAATGGATATTTCAATCTGCGCCAACAAACGCTGATATGCGACCTTTAGGCCTGGGGCTCACTCTGAGCCTGTAGTGCGACTTGCCATGAAGATCCTCATCACGCAAATATGCAGCGGCCGAACCAGTTACCTGTTGAATCTTCTCATGGCCAAATTGCAGTCTGAGATGCGACAGATCATCTCCACAATATGTTCCCTTTGCATGAAAGACCTCGAGGATCTGTGCGTGCCGATTTCGATAAATGTGCGATGCTTCCAACTGACCAACGCCGGCGACAGATCCGACTCTTTGGAACGCAAAACGAGGACACACTCAGTACCCGCTTCGACCAAGCAGGTAGTCGCCATTACCTGGGCTTTAATTTTCGCCGCCAAGATGGCTACTCGCTCGGCCCAGCAATTAGTCATCGATGCCGGCGTGCTTGATGTTATCCTTCGAGTCTATATTCGTTATCCGACACTGGGTGTTACAACGGCGCATGAATCAGAGTGCAAGGCAGAACTGTTCGATTCTTGCCAATATCTTCTCAGGGTATTGGTGGCGTCGACCCCTGCCGTGTTTGATCATCCTGTCTGCTCATTGTGGACGGACTGCAATGCTCAACCCCCTGCATATGGCGAGGAGCCGAGGATCGACCCTATTAGGTTTCGTGCCGCATGGAGACGTGTGCCGCGAGCCTATGCCAAACAGCGACTGATGATCATCTTCAGAGGCTCTCTGTGGGGCTCTGGTTTCGACTCAGCGAACGGAATCGAGGCATATTGTGATCTGGTTGAATTCACCAGGTAGCTTGCCAGTATATTTTTTATATGCATGCATTCGCTAACCTAGTACCTCTTCAGGGCAGAAAATTATGATGCGGAGACGGTCGCTTTGGCCACTTTGGCCATCCTGAGACGGATTATCTCGAGTAGCGATCACGCACGAAGCCTTATCAACCTCCTAGCTCAAGGCTCGCTGGAGGACGTTCGCCGGGTTTTCTCTGGGATCGTCCAACTATGGCTCGAAAGCATCGCAGATAAGATCCAGAAAGATGAAACCCTAGCAAGCGGTCAGCAGAGAGGCACCATGGAAACTCATTCGGAAATGCAGACCCACACTGGATCGGTGCCCGAGATCCCGACGGAACCCACCCTTCTCGAGCAAGAAAAGGAGAGCTTTTTCTACAAAGTGCATGGCCTGGACTCTGTCCTGGTCTCCATCATCGAATTCACAAGGGAATGCGCTACGTCGATGGACAGTGGCACTCGTCAGGTCATGTTAGAGGGTGGCGCGCATGCGTTGGTGCTTTCTGCATTTGTCTGCAACGACTACCAGCTGGACAGCTTAATCGAGCCCTTTAGGAAGGCCACATTGTCCAGGAAGAAAGGTTCTCGCGGGAATACCATCATTCCAGCACCGCCGTCTCTCGCCTCCATCAATGCCGATGCTTCTACGCTGTCGGTCTCCATACACACTCCCAAATTTCAGAGGAACTGGCAAGGAGGCAGGTTTGAACACCGCTTAAATGTATGCGGGGCACTCGTGACCAGCTTATTTCCTGCCGCCGAAGACATGGGCGAGCAATATGCGGTGACACGGGCACTTTTGTTTACAGTGCCGGAAGGGCTTTGGCGGCGCTTTCATGCAGCCTCGAGTTTTTCGCTTCAGACTTTTAGATGAAAATTCCAGAAGCAAACATGCCAGTGCGAGCTAATTTTGATTTTTTCGGAATTTCACTAGTATTACGTCATGTTTCAATTTGGGTTGTAGAATTTTTTTGGCGAAATTTGGTCCTTACTAAGCTCTACGGTAACTGAACTTGTCCATACCTCGCCCAACCACTAAAGCAGCCAGAGCCAAGCACCAGTGTGCTTCCGGGGCTTCTAAATTTGGTCCTGAAGTCAAGTCTACTGCTTCGGGCGAAGGCTCCCAGTACGAAGAGCCGGATCCGGAAAACAACATCGACTCTGAGCTATCTGGAAACGAGCCCAAACAATCTGAGGAGGAATCCGACACTGAAGATGATGTCCTGGCCTACAGTCACATTGTGTTCAGGTGAGTTGGCATTTGAATCACAGTCTTGACAGCTGTCAAAAGTTCCTTGAATTTGCGATGCAAACCTTCAAATCTCATTGTCGTGTTGGTCTTCCCGCGGATATTTTGCGGCTCATGAGACTCGCAAAATGTCAGGCTACCTAAAGGATGGCCAGCTAAGACTCTTGGAGCTGCCTCGACCGCTCCTGAAGCCCCTTGACACTGTTTGTCAGTTTATTGCCTCCGTGTTTCAATTTGTGGTTCAGAATTTTATAAATATTGATATTTGCATATTTCGATCAGCCTACCATTTAACCATAACCTAACTGAACTGATTGCACCAGTAATCACGCAAATCGGACAGAAATTGGGCGAGTAGTAGTGTTTTCAAAGTATTGATTTTAGAGAGGCCGGAAAAGGCCTTCCGGCACTGTAGAATCGTCGTCTATGACTGATCTGAGTGGTACCAACCTCTCGCTTGCTAATCTCGCACTTCCAATATTTCCTGTGCATTTTTCGAGCTCCATTTTTTCTGTGCAATATTTTGAATATCTTTGCACGCTACTCCAAAAGTTGAATGCCAAGAATTTTGGCTAAGCGCCTGGTATCAAAATCTGCGAGGGGTGATAAGACTCGGCAGAAGATATCAGTGGGCTCACAACGCAATTCTCCGTGAGATCGGTCTCCTCACTAGACTGGTTCTTGGTGCGAGCTATGCACTATCAGCCTACATGCTGGGTACCGAAAAATTTGGCCGAGTACTGAGTATTATTGCCATCTGTAAGTGGTGATAAAGGATGGTGCCAAGTAAGACTCGGCAGACGAACGCAGAGCATATGGTGGCAAAGGTTTTAGAACATCAATGGTAGTCGTCGCTGAGCAGAACTTGTCGCGAGGGAAAGAATGTCTCCGCTATCGTCCCGTTGATCGGGTTATGTTATTACAACATACAAACCACTTGATATGGAATATATAAAATGGGTGATACACAAGCATGCGTGCATGTACACGGGGAACACAACACTAAACCCGATTCTCCACCACATCATACAACCTACTTTCAACTGCATCTGCGAAATCTTGCCATGCATGCTCGTCGTGGAATTCTCTTGCACCATGAATAGGCATTGTGAGTTGCCCATCATAACGCCAAGAACAACACATCACAGTCGGTTGTGTGATCCGTGCACTCAGAATCATGTTCTCAATGGTAAGTGCTGGGCCTTCGCCGCTGTCTCTGTTCGAAGGTTTCCATCGAGCCAGATTGTTGGCGTTGTCAAAGTCACCTATAGACGTGGACAATATGCCAGATTGTACAACCTCCAAGGTGCATGAGGCCAAAGCAGCGTTGAGTGCCTTCTGATTGGCTAGTGAACGCGGAGGTGTAGGCTGGTTATTTAAATGAAGCGTGTCGCAAATGATTGAAATTACTCACCTTTCCGGGTGCAAGCACCTCGTGCGCATTCATAACTGCGCCGTTCCAGAAAGCATCTTGACTCATGACGCGCTCGATTTTCATATTTCCATCAACACGGATGCATTTTCGGATGGCGTTCATGTCGTGGACAGTGGGAAAGGCTTCTGCAGCCATGCCCGGAGTGCCCAAAGGAGAGTCAAGAGAAGCATGTTCTGCCAGTGGGAGAAATGCTGATCGCTAATTGAGGACAGGCCAGCGACAAGAGTGTGGCGAGGCAATGAAATTCAACAAACTCTATTCACGCCATTCACCGGAATAAAGAATCCATCCGCACTTGGCAAGAAGGATTGGTGAACTTCTCTGAGCGCATCAGTACCTTTCCTCTTGCCCGTTTTCAGTGCAGTTTCAACATCCGCGAGCACCAGTATCGCATTGAGCGCGGGGGTTACTGTGAACCCGTGAGCCTTGCAATTGTCGCGGAATGCCTGAGTCTGTACCGCAGTAAGTTTGACAGGGTGGCTGAGCGTTGTGTGGGACGTCGAGTGGGTAGGATCCTTAGAGTATACAGGGCGATGGAAGAAATTCTGTGCAAAAGGACTCAGTCCTGCTATAGCAACGTGGTATGCCGAATCTAATACGCACCTAATACGCACCTGTATGCCATCCATCTGGGGCGGCGGAGGAGCAACTTCGCCACGATACTGCGGCGCACTAACTGCGGCCATGGAAGGAGGCAGCTGCACGATCTCTTTCCCCCATGGCAGTTCTTCAACATTCTCAGCCCTTCCTTCTAGCTCTGCCACTAGGTACTCCAAGATTCTGTCCGCGAGCAGAACGCCTATGGTCCCATCAAGAGCCCAGTGCGTCGCCATTAATCTTGCCACCAAATCAGTATTGGAAACAACGAGGAACATATAACAGGTGCCCACATCAGCTGTATATTGCCGTCAAGTCTTCCGACATGCATCTCCATAATCCAATGATTATCGCCTGGCCCCCACCACAGATCTTTGAGATCGAGATCTCGTTCAGCGAGAGTCTTCTGCTCTGGATGCCACTTTAGAGTCTCGCCGGCCCATTTGGAGACGATCGTTGCACTAGACTTTGGGCACTCATACGAAATAAAGAAAGCATCGCCGTGGCTCCCTGGTTCACTGTCGGTGCGTAGAGCAATCATCGGGGCCGATAAACGCAGGCGAATCCACGCTTTCCGGGTAGACTCAAGTATAATGGAGTCAGACTCAAGCTGCTTGGTAGGTTTGACCTCGAATTGGAGTGCACCGTGTCCGAATCCTGCGGCGGCGTTGCTGAGGCGACATTGCATTAGCTGTTAATGCTGATGTTTACAATAAAGGCACTCACTAGATGGTAGTCACGAAGTCCTCTAGACCATCGAGCTTGCGTTTCCACAATCTACCATCTGTTGAAGAAAAGTGCCCATGATAGGCCCTATTGGGCAAACGAGTAGATCGCTGAAAGGTGGAGAGTGTTCGTTACAGAGATGTAAACACTGAACCAGCCCTCCTAGGAACGAACATGGCTCAGAGCGGGGGGAAGGGACGGATGGCGTCTCATGTCTAACCCATCAGCTTTTTATGCTTGACACAACGCTCACCGCGTTTCGCCGAGTACTACTCGGAGTGGCTTGATGTGATCAGGTAAAATACTATTAAGCAATCGACAGACAACTTCCATGGACCCACTCAGACCCACGTGAGATGCACCGTACGCCATGGCACCTGTATATGCATGTATTAAGCGACGTTCAGAAGACATGTCAGAACTTATCGGCAACGTGTATATTGTTGAGATTGAAACAAAGTCCCTTGCAGTGAGTGCCAGTGACGCCGCTGCCAGCCATAGCACTTGTGCTACCTGCAAGCTACAATAGACCAGGGGTGGATAGCCGTTCATCCATCCGCACAGCGATCCTTCCGAGCGATCCATGTTTGCGGTTTCAGTCAACCTAGCTCATTGGGACTCCCGATTCCCGAAGGTGACTGTTGAATGTTGAGAGACGTTGAGGTCCGCGGCTCGGGCCTCGTATCCTGACAATGTCACTGCAGGTACCCGATCCGTAAGTCTGAACCGGATCGACTGCCGAGCGGGAGCACGCAACAAGAGACCTCAATAAACGCGCAGAGGAGCCTGTCGGAAGAACGATTTTACTGATAACTGTAACTTTTGGATCTTAGGGCTGGGTTTTCGTATTTGTGGGATGAATTACATAATTGAAAAGGAAAGGAAAAGAATCAGTATGATCTCCTAATTAAGTCAATGCTCGTGACTTCTACAGTAGTACGCGCCCTGGGCCATATCATTGCGACTAAAAAGATTGCTTTGCAAAGCTGTAAAATAAAGCTAGAGATATTTTTGAGGTGCCTGCGGTGCGGAGAGAACTTGGAGTTGACTTGGAGAGAACGCAAAGAGAACGAGATGATTTGAACGGAGGTGGCGCGCACGCAAATGCACGTTCAACGCATGTCCCTCTCGGGTTCATTGTGTATTATACCACAGTTCATTATCTTACTCTACCATAATACTACAATACACTATCTTACTATAACCTAAGCTCGCGCGTGTGCAAGCCTCAAATTTGCATGCAATGCAGGTAACCAACGCGCGGATGTTCGAGCGCCCGCACGATGACTTATACAACAACAACAACAACACGCGCACAGAGGAGCAGTACTCGCTCAACATTGTTGTGTGTCGTGTACTTGAAAAAGAACTGGTCAGCACATGGTGTGGCGGTATGGGGTACGGGAAAGGAGAGGGACAAGGACGGAATAGCGAAGGAAAAGGACAGAATGGCTAGGGAAGAAGGAGGAATATCGAGAAAATAATATAGCACTCACCACCACCGTTGGAGCCAGTCTACTCTCAGCCCTGGTAATCGCGCTGAGGGAGTGCGAGAAGATGGTGCTAATTGGATGGTGACGCGCAGTTGCATGATTATGTGCTGCGTGCCGACACGCTGCGAAGGACCTGTGATAAGATCCTCACTGCAGCGCGTCAGGTTTGCAACACCGAGCAGGGACATGGAACATCGGGGACCTGTCATAGTGTGCGGTCAGTCCCTGTGCGGCGGGCTGACCACTCACCTGTTCTTGCTACAAGGCAATTTCCTGGAGACGATCTCCGTTTGAGAGAGAGAGAGTCGAAGTAGAAGGGCGGCGCAGGCAAGGCATGATATATGATGGTGAGAGCTAGGAAGTCCCCTGAGCCCTCAACCAATGAGAGCGCGGGAACGAAGATAGGCAAACACTACAATCGCGCCCGATAATCTTCTGTCAATATTGCCATTCGAGTTCTTCAACCAGGTCGCCAACTTGATGGGATCGACTTGCTTCATTTGAGAGCGGAGTGAGTCATGAGCCAAACTTGTTTAATTAACTTACGATTCTGATGGGCCTTTGTGACAAACTCCAAGACCTGCAGGGTATATGACACGATGTTGCGAAACTTCACAGTATGCGCATTGGTCCGGTGCGTTGCGATATGCACTAGTACTCCAATCCTCGTCCCACGCCGCTCGAGCGACCCATGACGCGACGTCCCACTCGATCAAGGGTGACTCTCTCTCTCTGGAAAACATCCTGTCGCTCAACTTTCATTTGCTACAAGATTGCACTAGTACTGACAGTGCACAGGGTGATCCGACTCACTGATTGTACTGCGTTACTCATACAATGCAGTGACAACTATGCTGTGATTGATCAACTACCATCAATAGGAACATTATAGGCTGCCTAAGGAGGTTAAGTGATAACGTGTTTTCCTGCGTGTTTGTTCATCAAACATTTTTATTTTTACACTCCCAGCGTATCTTCCTTATAATGGTAACTAATGGTAACTTTCTTTCCAGTCAGTCGCGGCGTAGATTGTACATTTGGCTGCGCACTGAGTGCTGGCAAAGATGATCTTCCATCACATCATGGTAAGCCCTCTATGCTTTTAAAAAATCATTGTTTAACCTCCGCTGGGGAGATTCCCTATGGTATAGGACTACTACATGTTTCTAATTAACAATATGCACCCTGGATTGAGACTCGCTACCTAAGCAAGGAGTCTGCTGGAGACTGCCCCGAAGTTTGGGCCCTATGGACTGAGCTCTCTATGCTCACGCCTCGGGAGTCGGCGAAGATATAAGTTGCCGACCAATGCTTCGACTCAGAAATCGCCAATGGGATGCTCGAAACGGAAAAGGCCCCAAGGCTCGCTGCATCCCGGTCCCTTGGGCCTTGCAGCTCTTCAGACGCAATCAGGTGAGGCTGAGTCTGAGCGTCAAAGTCGTGGACCCTTGATTAACGCGCGCTACTTACCTCCGCGGCCGGGGATATTGGATGATAGTATCGATGGTCGTGTTGTGGTCGTGTCGCTTTACAGACACTATATCATATCGAGAATGTGATCATTGAACTTCTTAGCTTTCTTTCCAAACCCTTTTCGCCCACCATGTCCAAGAGCCCATCTATGGCCAGGAAACGCATGTCGCGTCGCGAAGCAGACATAATATCTTTGCACAAGGAGCGCGAGAAGAACATGTTTCCATTGACCAAACCGCCGTTTCTGAGGACCGAGACATGGCCTGCGGCGGAGCAAAAGGTGAGTCTAATGTGTTTCTCTTTGTCTCAATCTAATCTGAGTGCTCCTTCCAGTTCGAAGAGGTGAGTCTAGGTGTTTCTCTTTATCTCAATCTAATCTGAGTGCTCCTTCCAGTTCGAAGAGGTGAGTCTAATGTATTTCGCTTTGCCTCAATCTGACCCAAGTACTCCCTCCAGATCGAAGAGGTGAGTCCGATGTATTTCGCTTTGTCTCAATCTAATCGTGCTCTCTCCAGATAAAGATCGAACAGGGGGAATTATTGTGCAAAGCGCCATATGAGGTCCTTTGGATTGGTGGGCCATTTGTCATTCCTCCAGTGTCGCCGTGACTGATTGTGGCCCAGACTTGCTACTGGAAATATCTATGGCTACAGCATTTGCAAGCTTGACGTGCGTCCGCCATTTTGCTATCTGGGATGTACTAACACATCTGAACATAGTGATGAGACACCTGTTTTGCAATGGGACAATGCTATTTCTTACCTCTGTTTCTTCGCTTTCGTATGGTGGATCTGGGTAGCACAAGTAGCCTACAACATGCGCTTCAGGTACGTCCTATCAGCACAGAGTTCTGAATGCCGCAGCTGACTGCTCGCAGGCAAGCCGATTTGCTTCACCGGGTATGGGTGCGTCGCGTCGTGCACGGGTTCACGCGTGCTCTAATCTTCAAATCACAAGGCACTCCTCCAACTTCTGGTGTTCGGCGCGTTATCTGCTTTCACCCGTGAATTTGACGTGAGTCTGCCCTTCGATCGACTCGGGCCTAACGACTTAATCATAATGTGGACAGGTAACATTTGGCCTCACTGGCAATGACCCTACTGAGGCACTGCGTGAGCAGTTAATGATTGAGCTTGGAAGTGACAGCGGCCGCCTGGCCGCAGAGACTTTTCGGAACAATCGTTTGCCGCGGGTCAATGCCAGAGGCATATCAATGGTACTCGCGTTGAGCAGATTGTTGCTGCTCGCCCAGTACCTTGTAGGTGAGTCTAGACGTCAGCGGCTTTTGTTTTGATATGCGGACTCACCCCTTTCCTTTAGTCTTCATCCACGCCAAGGGTCTGAAACGGACTTCGATTCTAGTCCACATAGGAACGCTCATGTTCTCTTCGCTATGCTTTTTCGGTGCATTCTTCGCGCTGGGTTTCAACGGCCAAGATGATTTTGCGACACCAATACCGGCATTGGAGATAGCCAAGCTCGTTCTATGGTTTCTCCCCATCGTGGTCGAAATGCTCTCATACTTGGTAGCCCTGCGGTTCCCCGGATTCGTGCGCTACTCCACCGAATCGATCTCTACCTCCAATGGCACTATGTTTGTCGTCATGTAAGCCGTCCGTCCATTATTCTGTACGGAGCGCGGCTTCCTAACAACTTTGTATACAGTCTCGGCTGTGGCCTTGACAAAATGACGAGTGGCTTCTCAGACTTCGTCGGCAATATTGGTCTCAAAGTCAACGCAATACCCATGTTCCTCGCTACTGCCACCGTATTCCTCTGCCTATTTTTCCTGTACTTTAGTATCCCAGGAAGCAAGAAGACGCTGAGCAATAGGCGGGCGTGGGTGTGGCTCATGTCGCAAGGACTGTTCTTGGGCCCAATGCTTATTACTTTGCAAGGTACGGCTTACCTTCTCATCCTTATTAGAATGTGACTGAATGGATCAATAGCCATCGCCCAATCGTTGAAATTCTCCGTGAATTTTTTCTTCTAAATCGTAAACATTGAACTTGCTGAGCGCTGACCTCTTGGCTAGAATCTCCTCAATGCAGTCCACATGGGGGCCAGTTCCTTGACTCCCATTTTCGATCAAATGCGTGATTATCCCGATATGAACGTCACAGCAGAGATGTTTCCCTATACCCAGATTATATTTGACAAAATGGGAGCATCTCTCCCAGTCGTGATAGAAAATGCAAATCGCGCATTAGCATATCAAAAGGACTACAACCTCTCTATCAGCACGAACGAATTGCAGCAAAACATGGACGTCGTTTATTGCATCCTTGATGTAAGATAACTCTGCACCTACACGGTTACTTTCAACTCAAATATATTTCCCCAGATGCTCAATGCACTGCCAGACGTCGGGTCGTTACTCTGGGCCAAAGCCAATATCTTCCTGACTGCTGGTATGACTAATTCGACGGAGCTGACCGAAGCAAATTACAACGACATCTGGAGCGGCATAATCATGGATCGTGGATCTTCGGAGCTGTGGTTATTCCCTGCAGCAGTACGTTTACCCGATTCAACAATTCCGAGGTCAAGTTGCTGACTTGCACAGGGAGCGTCCGTTCTCACGCTAGTCTTCATGTGTTTCGTTAGGGGCACACCTCGAGGTGCGTAGACCAAGGCAAATGTTTTTTTATAACTATTCTTAAATTTTATTTTTTAAGATAAATGGGAATGGATCATCATTTGCGTTAGGTTCACTTTTGGGATTGGCATTTGCCTGCTCGCATTACTCGATATCGGCGGGGGGAATTCACCAATCACTGCATCATCTATGCCATCTGGATCGAAGGTTTTGCAGTTGTTCTTCGCATCACTCATTCAATACTAATCTGTCATCAGATTTGGACCCTTCTGCTGGGTCAAACTCAGTGGCCTTTGATTATTTTGGCCGTTGCATTGGTTACTGAGAGAGTCCTTGAACACGTAGGTCCTAATCTGTAGCTTCTCCGAACCTATGTTCACCTGCTATCGCATAGATCATCGCACTTGCAGCAAACAAGACATACCTATCCATGCCAGATATCCTCGGGCCCCAGGCACCTGCCAGAAGCCGCACACAAGAATATCAACGCACTGCCCGTCACGACCGTGATTTGTTGACCTCCGATGACGATCATTATTCCTTCACGGGTCGCAGAAGCACAGATCCTTTGTATGACCCTTTTGATGCTCATGACACGCTCGAAGATGGCCAAGTCTCCCGACACACCACTGCTCCCAGCGGTGAAGGAGATCATAATGATCGCACGTTGCATGACGATGAGTATTCCCTTACACCCAGTGCCAACGTAGCGGGTGGGAACTGAAGGTCAAGGTCATCTTTAAGTGGAGGCTTATTGTATTTATACTGTAAAATACCGATCAGACAATCATTTGGACTTTTCAAATCATCCTGTTATCTTGCTGTTATTTGCGGGCCACTACGGATCTCAAGTTTCTAGGATTGTTCTAGGACGTTTACAGAATTCGGAGATATATTATATATTGTACCACATGGTTTTTACCACAACATTTGACGAAGCAATGTCCCTAGATTCTTCGCGGACGTACTTTATAAGTTTTGGTCTGTTTTGGTTGCAAGTGAATGATGTCCTTATATGGCCATGGCCTTGTGAATGAAACACGAACAAACAACCGCCGACTATCCGCGTGCCCCACGAAGGCATCAAATATAAGTTCCAAGTCTTCCGTTGCGGTCTGATATTGGATAGACGCGTACACGTAGGTCCATGCGCTGGAAATATAGACGCCTCTTTCAACTATAGCTCACACCTATGCTTTGAAAGGCTGTTTCGTTCTCTCGAAATACAACTGGCGTAATTTCTTCCACGACTACCTTCATGACCCGCTTGGCAACGTGCCCTCCTGTGCTTCCAGCAGTTCAGCCCTAGTTCGAACTTCGGCCCCTGCTTCGAGAGCCGCCACCGGACTCTCAGCATCCACTCCTATCGATAGGCTTACACCTTGAGTATGGGAGTCCGCATTAGCATCCGCTACTGCGTCCCATAGTTCAGCTCTACCTTGGAGATCGTCTGACAAAATTTACGGATTCGGGTTCTCCTTGCTTTATTGCAAGCAAATTACTACGGCGAGCAGGATTGAGTGTGATGAAATTATTGGTCATATAAGTGAGTGTGTTTATCCATATGCATTAGCGCCTCTCGGTCGCCTTAATTATGTCTCGAATCTCATCAGAACGGGGCTTGATTTGGCACTGGAACGGCTCGGGGTGCCTAGCGACTAACGGTCAGTGCTGAAATTTGGAAGCTTCATGAGCTCGCAGCTTACCTTGTCAATCCTGAGAGATAGCGAGCAGACGGCTCGATAGTCGCCCCCTTCGCGTCCGTAGCCTTTGATAGATGGAATGCGGCAAGGATCGAGCCGCATGTGAGCCAGGCAGACTTTTCTGCAAGCCCACGACCGGGACTAGTGGGATATATGCGTGATGAGTAAAAATTGCGGCATTACAAAGATGCAGCTCTCACCAGACTCTGCGTCCAAAGCCGAAGGCCGCAATCGTCGGGTTCATGACCGACTGGTCAATCTTCCCGTCCTTCAAGAAGCGCTCCGGCTTGAAAGTGTAAGGGTCTGGGTACACCGTCTCATCGTGCAGTATTTGATGAGCATTTGCGATTATGATGGTGCCTTTCGGGATGACATAGCCTTTGTACTCGTCGTCGGCAGTGAGCATGTGGGGCAAACCGGACCCGTATGCCACCACCTACAATCGTGAAGCACTACGGCACATGATGAATCAAATAGTAAGGCAGCAACTCCTGGACTCAGAGAAGAAGGCAGGTAGACTAGGCCCAGAACGTGATCCATGGCGTACATGGGCCATTGCCTATACCTCGGGAGTGGACAACAATCGCCAGGAGGAAACTCGTGCGACGCAGTGGAGACAGACGGGTCAGAGCAGCCTGGAGTGAGCAGCGCCCCTCAAATTAATGGTAGATAGTAAAGACCATGTTGCACGACAGTTATACATAGTCACGGCTGCAGACTGAACGCAGAACTCTCCAGAAGTATCGCCACCCTGTGCAACAATATTCCAGTATACTGCGCGAGCAGAAGCGTGGAAACACGGAACAGACCACCTACAGATCAAGCAAAGTCAGCAAGACCTGACAGCCTCGAAATGCAGAGCGACATTACCAACAGCTACCATAATAGTCGCGAATACAGACCTCAAGCACAGCATCTGAGAGCTAAAGCCACGACTGCGCCTTCCTCAGGAACCCGACGCCAAGCATCCAAGCAGGGACGTGCTTGAGAATCGACGATCATGCGTCCACCATAAATGCACCAGGTGTAGACGTCGCGAATGCTACGCTCGCCAACACCACTAATCAGCGTGTGGCGATAGAGAAAGGTACTGTACGCACTGAATCCTCGAACCCAGTACGCATACGTCCGACAATCGTCGCGCCGACGGCACTAACAAGCAAATATACACATCAACGGCCATCCTAGAGAAGAATGAGAGACTAGCCACGAACGGCGCGTACAAGTCTGAACGACATATATCGGCACCGAACAAGAGAACGCTGGAGGAGATCGTCCGACGAGTTGGTCATGGGAAAAGAAGAGAGCCTAGATAGCGCATCCCACAAAATCGGAGAGAAAGCTTAAAAGCGAAGAGCACGACAGTTGTCATGGTACACCACACACCCGAGGTGCCAGGATATATTCCCATGTCCGGGCAACGGGTAAAACTCAGATCCCACGACGCAGCGGGAGTGTATAACACGAACAGATCACGGACAGACCGACAAGCACAGGGATTGGTCACCTGAACAGAGCGAGAGTAGCACATGCATCATAACATAAGAGTGACAGGAAGTACAGACATGCCAGGTGGACCGTAAATCAAGGACCGCCTTCCCAGGAGCTCGACAAAAGCTGCCGAACGAGTGGAGAATGAGGCGATATAAATACCGAATATGCCCGAGTCGCGCGAGAAAGTCGGTAAGCGCCTATGCCACCACCATAAAGGAACGAGTGACGATAGAGTAAAGTTCATCACGTACGCACTGCAATATCTATAACCCATCGCGCATACGTCCGACACTCGTCCCTGCAAAGCATATCGAGCAAATTACCGATGCAGCGGCCATCCTAGCGGACCTGAGAGCGAACGTCAAAGAACGGACTGCGGCCAAGTCTTCACGACAGATACGACAACCGAACACGAGAACTATGACAGACGCCGATGCATTTGATAAGGCCGAAATACGAAGAGTGTCAGATAGGAGTCCAATGAAGGAATGGTTAGAGAAAGCCTTCTCCAAAAGTGAAGAGTGCACAGTGACGGTCACGACTCACCCGAGTGCAGCTAGAGACTTGCATGTCCAGCAATCAAGTATAAACTCAATCAGACTGTCACGCCTCGGCGCCAGCTGGATAACCTCAAGCTCCGGACAGTGCACTGACACCCGCAGGATGCCTCACAAGCAACAAAGTGCAGCAAATGCATCATAACCAATAAATTGACAGGAAGTACAGTATCCAGGTATTAGACCTCTAGGTATAATGAAACGCTGCCCAGAGTCGCAAATCTCTGCCACAACCACTCGACAATGAGCCCAGAAAATAGCCACACGTGCCAGCGGCGCGCGAGAAAGCATAATAGAGCGCCTATTGTAGCAAATAAAAGTGAACGAGTGACGCTATGAGATACCTTAGAATTTGCATAACGGGCCACACTGCGAGATTTGTGGATAAATCACATAATTTGGGTCATATTCAACCGCTAAAAATCGTTGCAATCATAGCGGTACTATAGATTGAATGCTATAAGCATTCAGGATTTTTATTAGACAAATACACCGCTGAACAAGACTCTCTTCGTGTCTTACAGGTTGCCACAGCGGTTGCCACTGCGCCGCTGTGGAGTCCACATTGGGACCGGATAGTCGGGAGCGAGCGGGTAGACCGATTTTCGACTCGAGAGAGATCACTCGCTCGGACCCAATCGAACAGCAACAGGTATACGGTTCATCCTCTTCTCCATCCCTGTTGCGATGGACTGCCTGGCAGACTCGGGTATGTAACTTGTATCCAGTTGCATGCCGACACATCACCATCTATCAGTACGGTCGTAGCTTCTGAACATATTCTGATCCCGTTATGGGGCCGGCCACCTGCGGGTCCGAAAAAAGTAAGCCTGTTATGGCCTGTTATGGCCTATTATGGCCATGACAGTTGGAAAAAAAAGAGAAGAGGCACAAGAGGCACCGGTGCCGGCACCCTGGTGGCCGGTGCCAAACGCCAGACGGCATTACCTGCGTTACCGCGGCCATGCGGTACTTTCATACCCTTTTACTGAAAATTCCTCCGCTTTTCAATTGACCATGACCGTGGTAAATTTCTAGCCCTGCTCCTCAAGCGACGGTCAAATAGGCATGCCATTAATGCCAGCTGCAGTACCAACTCGAACTCCCATCTTCCTCCGTCTCGCGTCATGTCTGCCGCTGCCCCTGTCGCCTTACCGGCCCTCGATAACACGTAGGTCTCCTTCACCAATCAGCCAAGGAAGTACTCATCGGATCCAGGATGGGTGCCACCCTCATCGGAGTGATCATCGGAGCAGCACTTTGGGGAGGTAAGTTTACTATTGCTGGTGCTAGTGTCGCCGGATCGTCTATCTAATCCCTGTATGCAGTCTCCGCTATGCAGGTATTTACGCATTCTTGCGCCTTGAAGGACCGTATTAATTCGATCGCCCCAGGTGTGGTACTATTTCACGAACTACCCGGAGGACAAGTGGTTCTACAAATGGCTGGTGAGTGTCAAGTTTGCTCTTCTCGCTTGTTAAGGTGCTGAATTATTTTTTATCCCTCAGGTGGCCGGCGTTTTCTTTTCCGACACAATGCACCAGATATTGATCTCCCACACAAGTGCGGCTGGCAGACTGACCGAAGCTTTTCTCAACTCACCAATTATGCAGTTTATACATACCTGGTAACCAACTTCGGCAATTACGTCGAGCTGGGGAACCTCGTTTGGTGCGTCCTTTGTATTTGGTCCAGCTAATTTTGCTGATCTCATGTGCTTGTTCTTACAGGAGCATCATGTTGGAGGTGTTGTTTAACGTAAATCTCATAACTTCCACGCATCGTCCTCCTATTAACCGCCACAACTCTGCCAGGGTCTCACTGCGATCCTCGTTCAAAGGTACGTCGGTTCTTATCTTAATTTGATCGCAATCTCATTATGAATTACAGCTTCATGATTGCCCGCATCTTCATGCGTGTGTTTCTTGTACATCTGTTTTTGTATGCACACGACTGACAATTTATCAGTGGCCCCACGCAAATGGCGATGGCCGGCGTGCAGTCTTGTGGTAAGCTATTTATTCCGCCCCGCCCATTATCGCAATGCTAAACTTGTCATATCAGACCGCCTTGGTACTTGCCGATTTCGGTGCGTATCCTTGATGTTTTCAGCAGCCTTGCAAATTTACTGAAGCTTGGTTCAGTCGGCGATGTGGTGTACTACGCCCGAGGATTCCACATCAAGACCTACGCCGAATTAACTATTCTGAAGGTGCGCTTTCCCTGGTTTCACGGTGCAGTTTATTCACCCTCCCGCAGGCAAACACTGCAGCGATCAACGGCCTCGCGGCAGCTGCGGATATCTTGATCGCCTTAATCATGTGTACTGTGCTACAACGGTCGCGAACTGGGTTCAAAAAGTCCGTCGCATGATGTAGTTCGTTTGTTTGGAAGGCGCACTGACAAGTTCTCCCCTGACAGCTCGGACACAATGATTAACTCCTTGGTGAGATTGACCTGTGTTGAATTTGCACCCGACATATACTGACCGGGTGTGCAGATCCTGTTCACGATGAACACCGGCCTCTTGACCAGCATGTGCGCGTTAGCCGCTTTGCTTTCTGTAAGTAGGCCTCCGCTTCCTTGGTGAACATCAGTCTCATTGCCGCGGCAGCTCGAGCTCGCACCCAACACATTCATTTACATTGCCTTCTTCTTCAACGTCGGGCGTCGTAAGTTCACTTGCTCCTTGTTTGCCCATACACTAACTGCCACTCAATTATCATCAGTGTATACCAACTCACTGCTGGCCACTCTCAACGCGCGTCAAGCTATCCGTGCGGGTCTGAACCAAACCCAAACAGTGTCCTTGAGCAAGCTGAAGAACCACAACGTGGATAGTAACCACCAAGTGGTGAGCACTGCACTTCCACCTCATCTCCGACGGTTCACTGATGCCTTTACATAAGGTGTCGGGTACCACGCTCGATATTAAGGTGTCCACCACCCGGCAAAAACATTCGGACGACGCCTCGGATGCTGAAGTATGTTTCTGTAAAATGTTGATCGGGTATCGGAGTGCTAATCGCTTTTGATTTCAGAACTTCGACAGCAAAGCTACCGCGTTCCCGTACGAGGACGTATAAATCCGACTCCCCATCGCCGCATAAAAACCCCTGCCAGCCCCAACCAACAGTGTTGCTGCTTGTGGGTTCTATACATATATCGCGCTGGCGTGAACACGGATCACATCCACCACTACAAACCCTTTACTGCTGCATAGTACTTATACTCATAGAAAGAAGTATACGCAATTCATTCGTTCTGAATTTTAATTGGCTCGTCGGCAGGCTGTATCGTGAAGCCGCCGCTCTCTTTGTTTAGCCTTCTGTATGCAGGCACTGTCGAACGTTCTTGAAGTGGGCAAGGAGCACAATTTTGAATTCTCGCCTCCAACTGACCGAATGGTGGCGCAAACAATCACAGCGTCGAACTTGAAGGCTGTGGCCGGGGCCTGTACTCACTTCATCTCAACCCACCACGTGCAAATAATCCGAAGGTTGGCTTTCGTGGATGCTGCAAGAAAACACAGACATTTACTGTGAGATAAGTGTTTTCAATCGACGTAACTGAATTCGCAGGTACAGTAGTGTACTCTCAAACATCGTGACTTTCAATCAAGGTCACCGACGCCATAAGTACATCACTAATCAGTCCATACCACTTGCAAACTACAGATCTGATAGATTGGCATCCGACTGCTATGAGCTCCTCGCACGCGCGCAGCCAATGCCCCGCATCTACCTCGGCGGCAGAAAATAATGACACAACTACGCAAAGTAGTGTGTTCTTCTCGGGCACGCCGTCAATCCTAACGACGTGCAGCAGTGACACCATCGGTCACTGAAAAAGTCTTGAAGGCCCTGAAATATATGCTTGGATTTTACCGTTCCATGTTTCCACACGAGGACCAGCCCAATACCCGCACCAATGATGTGGCAAAAGTGTACAGTGACCTTTTGCGATGTATCGAGTATGTACATGAACGCTTTGCTGAACGCTGGCACACACTGATACAGATGCGCGACCCTCAGACCGGGTACTCACTCTGAGCCAATAGCGCGGCTTTCCATGGATATATTGATCACGCAGATAGAGGAGAATCGTCGCCCACACTTGAGCGGTGTTGCATGCGACCAGCGTCGTCGCAAAAGCATCCAAACATGCCGGGCCGATGAAAAGTGGCGAAATGGTGTGTTGACCTTGCATAGAGTATTCGGTGGAAAAGAACATATAATTTGCAATGAATTAGGGTACAGGAGGCACTGTCAGTGCAGTGAAGGTGAACGGAAATCTGTTCAGCGTTCGCTTCGGCGTGGATCTTCAGGCGCAAGCGTTGGAAAATGCACAGCCGAAGGCCCGCGCGACAAAATATTTCGTACTAGCTAAGTTATGCTCGATCGATGTTCTCCTGGTTTGAACGTGGACTTTCTGTCCTCTAGCAGATGTGTGAATTCATATACTCATCAGATTCAGAGTTAATGGGCTAGCCAGCGGCCACCGCAGGACATTAAACGTGAGGACTGTTGAGTGGTGGGCAGGCCGTGTCATGGTGGGAGACGCTGACGACAAGGGATCCGGCAGGGTATGAAAAGCATATTAGATCCTTTACTTCTGACGGGGACTACCGGGCGAGTTGTCGTGTGAGAGCATTGCTTGAACTTTGCCTCGGAGGAGAAAAGGCAAGGCACGAAAGGGACAGAAGAGTTGAGGTTACAGATGGAGGTCGTGCGACCAGTTCGGGCGAATGTTGAATGTACTCGACTGAGAGCAACGAAGTCTAGGACAGGTCGCCTGATGCCGGCTTGTCTTGCTACAGGCTTCCAATCGAGTGTTCAGAGATCGCAGTGCATTGACTTGAGATGGGAAACCGGATAGAACTGAGAATGCAAGAGGGGGCAGCGGACGCGACTTACGGGAGGGAGTACTAGTGGTGAGAGGAAACAAATAATGATATACAGTTAAGTGGTGAAAAAAGGATGAGTCACTTATAAATACATACCTAATTTTTACCTGCAAGTACCGCCCGATCTAACATGACATAAGCCATACACCCTGTTGCAGGACTGTGGAGCAATAGTTTTCAGTAGAGAGCAGCTGATTGTAAGTAACAGGACACAAAAGGTTGGAACTTGGAAGCAACTTGAAAGGTAGACATTGTGGCTACATACAGGTCACGTGATCACCACCACAACGTGCCCAAATACTGACAGCGGATATCACCGGTCACCGGTCACACCCGAACCTGAGCGGAGTCAGTAGGCAAAACAATAATATTAATTACATCGATGATCGAGGAGCTTGCAATTGGTCACAAGGCCAGGGCCGAAGCTTGTAGCCAATCAATTCCGGCATGTAAATCATTCGAAGGTCGTCAATAATTTCTTTTGTTGATCGATATATATATCGCGATGCACACTAAAACTTACAAAAGAGACTCGCGGTCGAAGGTTGTTTTTGTTGATGCGCCTACGATCTCCTGCGATTGTGTTAGGACAAAAAGCAACAGAGTTACCATGAATATGCACTGCTCATTCGGTTCTGCAGTGTGTACTAGTAAGTGTGTACTAGTATATATACTTGGTGAGTATCACGATACTATCATTTGACAGGGTCGCAATCCCTTTCTCTACTCTGTGATGAGCTCCTCACACTCCATCCAATACCCCGCACCTACGTCGGCGGCAGATACTGGAACAGCCACTACTACTATGCAAGGTGGTATGTTTGCCTTACAGCCAGACACACCGTTAAAACTAACGACATGCACCACACAGAATCAACCACGGGCCCGGGGAAAGCTTTCAAGGCCTTAAAAGATATACCCCTTCGTAGGAAGCTTGCGTCCTACCTTTCCATGTTTCCACACGAGGATCAACCCAACGTCAACACCAGTAACGTGGCTGAAATGTACAGCGACCTCTTACGATCCATCAAGTTCGTCAATGTATATTTCAATCTGCGCCAACAAACGCTGATATGCGACCTTTAGGCCTGGGGCTCACTCTGAGCCTGTAGTGCGACTTGCCATGAAGATCCTCGTCACGCAAATATGCAGCGGCCGAACCAGTTACCTGTTAAATCTTCTCATGGCCAAATTGCAGTCTGAGATGCGACAGATCATCTCCACAATATGTTCCTTTTGCATGAAAGACCTCGAGGATCTGTGCGTGCCGATTTCGATAAATGTGCGATGCTTCCAACTGACCAACGCCGGCGACAGATCCGACTCCTTGGAACGCAAGACGAGGACTCACACCGTACCCGCTTCGACCAAGCAGGTAGTAGCCATTACCTGGGCTTTAATTTTCGCCGCCAAGATGGCTACTCGCTCGACCCAGATTATAGTCATCGATGCCGGCGTGCTTGATGTTATCCTTCGAGTCTATATTCGTTATCCGACACTGGGTGTTACAACGGCACATGACTCGGAGTGCAAGGCAGAACTGTTCGATTCTTGCCAATATCTTCTCAGGGTATTGGTGGCGTCGACCCCTGCCGTGTTTGATCATCCTGTCTGCTCATTGTGGACGGACTGCAATGCTCAACCCCCTGCATATGGCGAGGAGCCGAGGATCGACCCTATTAGGTTTCGTGCCGCATGGAGACGTGTGCCGCGAGCCTGTGCCAAACAGCGACTGATGATCATCTTCAGAGGCTCTCTGTGGGGCTCTGGTTTCGACTCAGCGAGCGGAATCGAGGCATATTGTGATCTGGTTGAATTCACCAGGTAGCTTGCCAGTATATTTTTTATATGCATGCATTCGCTAACCTAGTATCTCTTCAGGGCAGAAAACTATGATGCGGAAACAGTCGCTTTGGCCACTTTGGCCATCCTGAGACGGATTATCTCGAGTAGCGATCACGCACGAAGCCTTATCAACCTCCTAGCTCAAGGCTCGCTGGAGGACGTTCGCCGGGTTTTCTCTGGGATCGTCCAACTATGGCTCGAAAGCATCGCAGACAAGATCCAGAAAGATGAAACCCTGGCAAGCGGTCGGCAGATGCGCACCGTGGAAACTCATTCGCAAATGCAGAGCCAGACTGGATCGGTTCCCGATATCCCGACGGAACCCACACTTCTCGAGCAAGAAAAGGAGAGCTTTTTCTACAAAGTGCACGGCCACGACTCTGTCCTGGTCTCTATCATCGAATTCGCAAGGGAATGTGCTACGTCGATGGACAGTGGCACTCGTCAGGCCATGTTAGAGGGTGGCGCGCATGCGTTGGTGCTTTCTGCATTTGTCTGCAACGACTACCAGCTGGACAGCTTGATCGAGCCCTTTAGGAAGGCCACATTGTCCAGGAAGAAAGGTTCTCGCGGGAATACCATCATTCCAGCACCGCCGTCTCTCGCCTCCATCAATGCCGATGCTTCTACGCTGTCGGTCTCCATACACACTCCCAAATTTCAGAGGAACTGGCAGGGAGGCAGGTTTGAACACCGCTTAAATGTATGCGGGGCGCTCGTGACTAGCTTATTTCCTGCCGCCGAAGATATGGGCGAGGAATATGCGGTGACACGGGCACTTTTGTTTAGAATCGTCGTCTATGACTGATCTGAGTAGTACTCGCTTCTGTGCAATATTTTGTTTGCACGCTACTCCAAAAGTTGAATGCCAAGAATTTTGGCTAAGCGCCTGGTATCAAAAGCTGCGAGGGGTGATAAGACTCGGCAGAAGATATCAGTGGGCTCACAACGCAATTCTCCGTGAGATCGGTCTCCTCACTAGACTAGTTCTTGGTGCGAGCTGTGCACTATCAGCCTACATGCTGGGTACCGAAAAATTTGGCCGAGTACTGGGTATTATTGCCATCTGCAAGTGGTGATGAAGGATGGTGCCAAGTAAGACTCGGTAAACGGTTTCAGTGGCCTTATGCTAGCCTCACCTGTCAGGGTCCCTGTATCTTATCGACAGGCTTTTATTAAACAGGGTTGGAGACCCCTATGGCAGGCGTCCGTATCCGACACGACATCCAGAGTCCTCGAAGGTCGAACCGTCGTTTGGTGCTTACCTATGGAGACTATTGTACACCAGATTCGCGTTATACGCTCCCTAGAGCCTTGGGGAGACAAATATATTTTCGAAAGGATGAGCCATGGCAGGCTGCAGCATAGTACTTGCGCCAGAGCGCGTTAAGGAGCTTCGCGGTTCCATCATCCCGATAACCGTAGCCGCAACGTGAAAGTGAGATTGTGCGTAGATTAGGTGCCGGTAGCACTGATAAGATATTTGGATCAATACCCACATAGACCAGGTGTTGTAAGCTTTTGAAAGGATAGACATTGTTTGCTTCGGCGTATCCAGTTCGATAGAAGTAAGACCCAAATTGGAGTATGAGCCACAATAGGTGCGGAAATTTTGAAATTGAAAGCATCCCGCCCGGGAAGTCCCTGCTCTGGAAAGAGTCCAGCAAAAGTAACTCCGGCGACGGCGCGGTGATGGCATTTAGGAGGCCGCAAAACTGGATCTCAAAGGCAGTCATTCTATCTGTGCTGCTGCCTATAGGCAGCGTTTGGAGAGAAGGTAGCAGGTCCTTTGATGAAGGTGTCCAACTGCTGACGATCTCTGGGCCCACTACTTTGAGGTGCAATGATGACGTCGCAGCTAATAGCATATCGCATAGCTCTTGAGAGGTGGTGAATGTCAGGGTGATTCTCCTCGTTGAGCATCTGTCCGGATTGTACGGAAACAAAGGAAGAAAGGCAAAAATGCAGCCCGAAATTACGCATGCCGATAGACTGGAGCGAGGGCGTGCCACCTATAAATATGCGAAGGGCAGTTTCTGTTGGAATATGGGTTTCCTCGCAGTAGGTAGCTTCGATGGAACGCAGCGCGGGGGCGAACAATAAATGGAAATGCTGTATCATGTTAAGTGGCAGATTTCCTGAATCTGCTTTTGAATATCAGTTTCAGGCTCCTGGCTAAGATTGATCTCGAGGCGGTGGCAGCGATGCATGTGCGGTGCAATGAGCATGCAAATCGACGATACATCTTCGAACTCGAGCTGATCTGATTGGGGCTCTGGCGTGGATTCAAAATCAGATGAATCATCCTCGTCGTAGTTGTCGAAGCTATCACCCTTGTCGCTAGGAGCTACATCTATTGGTTTGGTGAGATGAAAGGAAGTCGCTTTGGATTTATCGAGACAGGCTGAAATGCGTCTTAAATCCTTTTGGGAGGGATGGGGTGTGCTGTGCGTCCAGAGCTTGGGTAATCAACTTCCCGCCGATGACGGCTTACATTTGAGATGTTCTTGTGAAACCAACAAGGAAATATGTGGTGCCCGGCCTCGCATATGATTGACAGAACCTCGTTTGGAACGGATGATACAACCGCATTGACACAGGGGTCCAGTAGCTTGTCAATTATTGGCGTTGAGGAACCGTGTTCTGGGTGTCATGGACTGATTTTGGAGCTTTAGTTTGTTCCGTTTCAAAGGTAGTAGAAGAAAGAGGCGTGCGGGCGGTTTCAGCCAAACTCTTGAAATCAGAGTTAAGTTCAAAGAATATACATGTTGACTGAAGAGGTATGTACCTGTGATCAATTGGAACCTTTTGGTCTGTAAGACAGTGCAATTATGAGAGATGGGTCGGACTGATTGAGATGATATCATTCGGAACTCAGGCCAAGAGGAACGATCTTGAGTAAAATAGTGTTGTTTGAGAGAGAGAGAGGGAGAGGACAATATCATGATTTAAGGGATAGAACAATGGTACCGATATCGACGCGTTCCATGGGAACTTAGGGGAACTTCCACCCACTTTGAACAGCTTTGGGCGCTGAGCGCTGAGCATTCGTAGGCCATATGCATGCTATACAAATGCTATATATAAATGATTTTACATTTCGCATATCAATTGCGAATATCACACCCAAACGTTCAGAACCAGAGCCACCAAGCCACCCAAGCTTGCTCCAATGGAGAAAACCACTACACGTCGTAAAACGCCCCGGAAACGACTAGATTACAGTAAACATAGGTATACACGAGTGCGTAGTAGTCCCTGCGCAGAACTAACGCGCTAACAAAACATGATAAATACCACCCCTCGATGCGCCAGCGCCAGGCTACCGCGGCCCCGTCTTTTGTCCCTGTATCCCGGGCGCCAAAGGCATCTGCCCCACCGGCATCCCACCCCCTCCGCCCGGCATATTCGCAGGCCAAGAAGCGTACTGCCCGCGTCCGCCCTGCGCGGCGTAGTTGGGATAGCCATAGTACGCCTGCGCCTGCATCGCCGCAGCGTCCGGCATCTGCATCTGCATCTGCCCACTCATCTGCTGTTGCTGCTGCTGAGCCTGAGCCTGACGTAGCTGCCCCACGGAGGTATACTGCCCCTGCCCCTGTGCCATGAGATGTGGAAATTGCGCGTGTGTCTGCTGCTGGCCGGGGTGCGGCTGTTGGGGCAACGCCTGCTGCTGCGCTGGCATCGGCGAGCGAGCGAGGGGCTGGGCACCGACATTCGGGCTGCCTCTCTGTACCGCTGCCTGCGCCGCATTCAGGGCGCCCGCACGGGCCTGCGGCGTGGCGCGCCCATTCACAGTCGGGGTCCCGTTCTGCGCCGCTGCCGCCTGGCGTGCGAGATTCTGCTGGTGCTGGGCGTACGCCATCTGCACCTGCGCAAGTTGCGTTTGGGTTTGTGGCTGTTGAGGGTTCCCTGGTTGTGTTTGTTGGGGTTGGGGCGTGGGCGCGGGCTTGGGCCCGTTCCGCTGCGGGGGCGGCTGCGAGAAGAACTGTGTCGGGGGCATAGGCATCTGTGGCATCGCTTGGAAAGTTGGCGCCTGTCCGGGTTGTTGTTGTTGTTGTTGTTGTTGTTGTTGTTGTTGGGGCTGCCGCGGCGTGGGCGCCTGGGGGTATGGTTGCTGCTGCATGGACATGGGCTGGCTCAGGTTTGCCTGCATGGGCTGTTGGGGCGGGGCGGGGGATGGGGTGTGGTGACCATTAGCCATAGTTTGGAACTGCTGCATCTGGATATATGGGTTGATGGGCTGCCCTTGATTCCCATTCTGTTGCATGTTCTGCGGCTGCTGGCCGCCGTTGACAGGCGTTGGCGTTGAGCTCGGGACATCCGAGCCATTCAGTATCCGCTTCTTCTTCGGGGTGTTCTTTTGGCTTGCTTCGGAGGCGGTGTTAGAAGACTGGGAGGTGGATTGGGTCATCATCATTGCGTGGTGCTGGGTTGGGGGTTGGTGTGGTTGAGCTTGCGTCGCCTGGGGCTGTATGTTCTGGAAGGGGTTGGTATTGGCGGGTTGGGAGAGGAGGCTGGGATGGTGCGGGGCACCGGGTATAGAGGGAGGGGGATGCTGATTGGGAGTCTGCGCACGCCGACTCGACAGGAGATCCAGTATTCGATAGCTTTTGCTTTCCGTTAGATCGAGATATATGATGATCCTAACCAGAAGGATACGTACTTTGGAGCATGTGACCGATGTTGTCGTGGGTTCATGTATTGCATGAGTTTCGCGCGACGTGCCTTGTCGGTCTCCACGTCCTCTGTGTCGAGCACTGTCGCTTTGCGCTTAAGGGAAACGGGAACCGTCGGCGTAGAGACACGCAACACATGGTTCGCAATCCTCGTCAAATGAGGATTGGGATCGAGACATAGCGGCGGCGCTGTGGCCATCTTTAACCGCCCATGTCAGTCCATGCCACCGGCCTAACTATACGTAGGGCTCACCAGCAGCCGTGATTCAATCTCGAGCGCATCCTGATCCGTGAACCGATTCCCGTTCTTCTTGTTCAGAAGACATATGTCGGCCCACAGCGTTTCGGAGTTGGCGTGGAGTACCACACGCGTTAGCTCAGGCTTGTCCAGTGTAGGCTCTTTCGGCTTCGCAGGTCGGTAATCGAGGAGCTCGACAACCATGCATCCTGCGCGTAGATGTCAGTAATCGCCGACAGGTATCACAGCGGATACATACCATCGTAGAAGGGCACATTTGCTGTGTCGAACAGCTCCAGGAAGTCCACCGGTATTCGGTGTGCGCGTATGTCGTCCAATAAGGACTGTTCCGACCCAGAAATTAGGTGATGAATGGGGTAGAAATGAGCACGGGAGCACGGACCGCGACAGGGTTGTTGTAGAGAAACTTGGATCCATTGTTTAACGTCCAGTATTCCGGATGAAGATGGACAGTAAACGAGGGACTGTTCTTCTCATCACTCGAGAAGCGCTCGAGAATGTCGTCGACGATGCGCGTCAGGTTGTAGCCAGTCATGGCGGGCCGCACAGCAGACTGTCTCGAGAACGATGGTCACGGCGTGAGCAGCATCGAGCTCACTGCCGGTGGCGATACAGGCTGCTTTAATTTTCCATTATTGTCTCCACTTACGGAAGCCCAGCTATCGAAACTTATCACCTTTTCGTTGCCTTTATTTCTCACTTCGTGACCATGATTGAGGCACAACTGCGAGAGGTCAGCCTCGGGAAACCAGCGTCCTCGATAAAAGGGACTGATTTCAACCCAGCTCATTCCTTTCCTCCGTGATCGCAATTCCCAAGTCCGCCAGGTTGCCCTCTCAAACCTTCTTGGGCACACGCCCAAAGGCTCTCCTCACAGGAACATCTTCTTCTCAGCGAACAAAGCAGGGGGCCTGAATAAGCCAAAGGAAAACGAAATCATTCGCGATTTAAAGGTGTTGTGTCGCGATCAACCTGTACGTGCCCCTCTTTCATTTTCTCCAAGCTTATGCTCACGAAAGCACATAGGCAACTGCACACGATGCGTTCCGTGCACTGGTCAACCTTTCAGATTCGCCACTTCTGGTGTCTTCCCTAGCTGAACCCGCATTTCTCATATTCATTGTCTCTTACATCATCGTAAGCCCCCTCCATCGCCCCTGCATCTAATCTAATCAATCCCGCATACGGTTAGAACCCCGATTCCATACTCGCCGATCTGGCTTCAATGCTGCTCTCGAACCTCACCGCAACATCCACCGCGTGTTCAGCGCTCCTATCTCTGAAGGTCCCTGTCATACTCGACCCAAAATCGTCGAACCCGGTGTTCCCTGTGCAGTCACGGTGCGAGACGTGTATAGCGCCAGTCCCGTATCCGAGTGGAACAGAGACGGAGGTTTTGGCGTTGCCACTGCTCATCGATGCGTTTGTGGAGGGTGCAGCAGTGGATCCAGAAGCAGACCTGTCGACGCGAAAACGCAAGGGGGAAGCCCATTTCCTCTCGAGCGTGTTTGCCAATCTGACAGTGGTACGTAAATTTATGCCTCGCATACATACCTGTGCATAATCTGACTGCTTTCTCTCCAGGCACCTACGGGGCGAATATTCTTCTTGACCCCTCAGCCTGCGAGCATCCTGCAACCTGATGCAGATTTTGAATACCCGCTTTCGAAGCTAGTCCCTTTCACGGAGCACAAAGACACAATCCGAAGGGGTGGCGCAACGTCCACTATCAAGTAATGCCCCACCAGCTGAGCACCATTTACCTCTGAAGGCTGTGCTGACCGGATGTTGCAGAAACTGCGCCTTCCTCTCCGCAGGACATCAAGCTCTCCTCACGCCCGACACTGTCACAATTGCGATACCCCCGTCCACCATAGAAGCGCCCGGGATGGACATTCTCCCTTCCATCCTCCTCCCCCTCGCCGGGCCCGAAGAATTTGATCTCGACGTCAGCATATTTTCCCCAGATCTAGATCCCATACCCGTTTACTGACACCAGACACCCTTATTCATCAGGACCAAGAAAAACTCCCCTCTGCACTTCAATTTTTGCCTCCCACCAAAACTCGCGAGCCCGACCCGGTGCTAAGGCTAACACACGTGGAGACGCTGCTGTTGCTCTGCACTACACGCTGGGGAAGGGAGAATTTACGGGAAAATGGGGTCTATGAGATTGTCAGGGCTGCACATGAGGTGGAGAGTGTCGATAAGGTGCGTGTGTTTCGTCGGAACATTGTTTCCTTGGTAGCGACAATGGAACTAATTCGCATGGACGTTTCACCAGATATCCGAGCATATAGAGCGGCTGGTTAATTTGCTTAAGAGCGACGAAGCTCTAGAGACGGCCGCGGATGACGGTACCTTGCAAATAGAACCGGTCGAAGAAGACGACGAGGATATGAGAATTGAAGAGGTGTAGGTTAGGTTTATGCGGCATATGCGCTTATAAAACCTCGGGTCTTCGTATATCTATCTGTATCTATCGTCTATTGAGGATGCCTGAGACCCAATGGAATTCTGTGAAATACAACATTACAAGCGAAGAAACAGCGACAAATATGTAATATTGTGGGTGCGGGATAAGGATGAAACGAAGACAACAAAGGATCGTGGAGCATGGCGTGTGCACACAACGGGCACCTGAAATACAGGTAGGTCAACGTTACTCCCTCATGTTCTGCTTTTGGTCCACTTCGCTCCCGGCACGGCCGCTGGAATGTTCGCTGTCGTCAGAGGACTCGTCGCCACCAGCGGCAGCGCTACCGCTGGGGTTCTTACCCTTCTTGCGTCCGCTGTCGCGTTGCCGTTTCTTAATCTGCGCCAAGATAAACGTGTTTGAGAATATGGAAACCAACAATTAGGATAAAACACGAGACTGACCAGCTTGGCATAAACGAGTCCACAGGCGTTACAAAGCGTGCGGGGCCCTGATGGATCAATAATATTAATGAGTGCCGTGATAGAAAATATATATGCGCATCCGATAACGGAAAATGACTCACCCAGTGGGCCTCTCCGCCACTCAGGAGTGGAAGTTGCATTGCATCCTAGACACGTTTGTCCCTCTTGGGTCCCACCGTCCTCCTCCTAATTTACATAAGCACGTCAATCCAAGGCGATCCTTATTAAATGAAGATTCTCACCGTCTTTTTGGGATTTGGTAACACAGGTTTGGTTTCTGACTCTGGGGGTTTCGTGGCCTCCACCTGCGCTTGGGGAGGCTGCCGCTTGGGGCTGTTTGATTGCGGAGCGCGTTGTTGTTGCTGTTGCTGTTGTTGCTGGTGCGGTTGCTGATGTTGGTTCTGCTGTTGCTGTACTGCTGTGTCGAGCATGTGGGAACCATACGTCGCTGCGCGCATCATTCTGTCCATCGCCTCCGCGGTGGCGGGTGGCGGAAGCGTGGCATGCACGACAGAGCTGCTGGTATCAATCATCATTTGATAAGACTCATATAGCTGCGTGTATTGGTATAGCCATATCAAGGGTAAGACCAAATGAACCGATGGAATTGAGACGATGAGGAGATGAGGAAATGGTCAGGTCGATCAATAAACTTTAAGTTGTTCCCAGCGGCTCACTGACCTTTGTAAAATCCAGCGCGGGTGGCGAAGGGATGGATGGAGACATAGAAATATGCGGCTCTTTGTCTTTCCGCCGAGACAGCTTCGTCGCGGGGGCAGGCACAGGTGAAGGAACCGAAGAAGGATTTGAGTATCGCTCCTCGGGCACAGGCACCGCTCTTCGGAGTTCAGGGACAGGGCTGGGCCCCCCCGAAACGTAACTATTTCTCCCCTGTTCTGCCTGTGAGTGAATTTGGTGCGACGGATGTGATTGAGCCTGAGACACAGGCTGTGACGGCGGTGCAGCAGGCTGGGGATGCTCTGACCGGGCTGGCCCTGAGCTGTATGTGGGTGCCTCGTCAGGGATGGGCGGAGGGCCGTATGACGTGCTATAGTGGCCCCAGTTGTCAGCGGGCCATTGTCCAGGCCCGGTTGGTGGCATCCCTGGTTGGTGCGCGGGTGCAGAATAAGCCTGGGGTGGCGGGTACGATGTTTGCGGTTGGGGGGCTTGAGGTTGAGGTGGCGGGGCCGCGTAGTATTGAGAGTGCGTATGTGGTGGGGGTTGCGAATGATGGCCTGCAGGAGAATTGACCCGCATGTTTGTACTCTGCCGGGAGGATGACGGAGCTTGCTGCTGTGTATTGTGCGGATGTTGTTGGGGTATTTGTGCGGTGTCATACGCCGGTGTTTGGTATGCTGAATATTCATAGGAGGTCGCCATGGCTTGGGAAGGCGAGTTGTACATGTAACGTCCGTCTTCGGACATGCAGTGTTTCGCCTTTTTATGCTTGACGCGAAGATTGGTCTTGATGTATTGACAAGGGAAGGATACGCCGAAATCTGGTTGCCCCTATCAAGCTGGTCGCAGTGTGCAACGAGCTACGGGTTTCGACGGGGACCTGAGAAATAGAGAAAATTAGCTGGAGTTCCATCGATTTATGGTGAAGATATAAGAGAGGCAGCGCCTGGGACAGGTGTAAAGAAGGTTTGAGACACGCCCGCATAAGCCATCATAACTCGGAAGAGTGGCACAACGTAAGGAATTAAGTTGTGCCGTTCCGCTGGGCAATCCGCTGGGCTTGTGGTAATGGGAGAATCTGAGACTTACGTGGGTACCAAACTGTTTGAAAAGCAGCAGGGTGGGATCTGCAAAGGCGAAATGTCCGATTGATCGTTTATATGAACGAGGCATTGAGCGCGCATAGGTAAAGGGGCTTACTTTCCTATCTGGTAATTCGCAAGGAAATCCGCCCAAGCTGTTTGTGGGCAGATTTCGAGGGTCTGCGCGTGTACTTTCAGACCAAGAGAGCGGGGCCTGGGTCATCCACGGGAAAGACGTTCTAGAGGCCCAAAAAGATTTGCGCGCGCAGGCGTGCGGCAGTCACAGTTTAACTGGACGTGACAGAGGATTGACGGTGCTTCCGAAGAACAGTGATCTAATATCCGAAGCCCGGGCCTTAATATGGACCCAGATCCGGGTTTGAGGTGGCGCTCTGTGGCGCTAGCTTTTTAAAGCTGCAGTTTCCTTGCTTACCGCCACCAATGTGTGGTCCTGGAGATCTCAGGTGGAACGACGGGGACCAGACACTATGGTAGTAACTGGTTGCTGTCTGGAAACCGCAAAGAAACTGTCACAAAATTGGAGGCCAATCTGCTCCCAAACACGATCTAAGCTTTTTTCCACGTTTAGTATAGCGAGCGTCCTGGACATCTTTGGTCAGCTCTCAGCGGCCGGGGGGTCACGGTCATTGCCGCCACTTGGATTTTCCACCCTTGCCCATCTAACTGCGGAGAGTGAGTTGCGGTACGCAAACTTTCTTGATTCTAGACTCAGGGCGCCAAATAAATCTGGTCTTAACTCTCGGCTAGGCCATCAGCAATCTGTGCGGCGTGCCCGGGTCTATGGGCAATTTACTGCACGAGTCAACTGCATCCCGATACATCAGACTGATACGCAGTAACACCTATGCCACCCGATATGAGGGCATTCAAGCAGCGTTCCCGCGAGGTGGCTTCACGCTCCACGAATGCACTTCGCGGTCAACTCGCTCAGCATGACATCAAAATCAATCGACGGGAATTACAACCAGGCGAGCACGGTTATGTCGAGGGAAACTCCTCCCAAAAGCAGAGTTGGGGGCAGTGGGTTGGGGCAAAAGTTGCCTCGACAATCGGACAGGGAGGAGATTCGCAACTTGGGACAGATGAGATCACCATGTTTCCTGGATGGGCCGTCCGACGGTATGGACAGCCTTATGGCAACGATGTTGAAAGTGAGTTGTTGTCTCAATCACCTATCCACAACTCGTGCTGATATTTGATTAGGTTCATTCTCCGTGGACGTCTTTGTCTCGGGCTATGCGAGTAATCACAGAGCACCTGAAGCATCTACGCGCTCCCAACGCGCGTTTATGCGACTCGCAAAAGGTCAGTACATCTACGTAATATTTTTGGGTGTGAAAGTCATGCTGCGTAGGATTCGCCGCTTTGCCGAAGTTGCAGGCAGACGGGGTCTCAGAAGAACAAGCTCCGGATGATCCTCCCTACATTTCTCGGTCCACCGAAGATTTGCTCAACTCCAAAGGCATCAAGCTACCTCCTCGGCCAACCGAAATCACTCCAGAATACGAAGATCAGCAACTCAAGGAGCTAGAGAAACAGTTCCAACATCTAGGAGATGAGGATGAATCCACGTCCACCTCGCCATACATGTCATACCGTTCTTCACCTGGCTCGTCCATAGCGGAATCATCACAGGACGCGGAATTGCCTTCTCCAGCAAGCTACGGAGGTAGCTATATAGGTGCAGCTGCTGCAAACATCTCGGGGGACCTTCACAAAATGCACCGCAATCTCGAAACACGCCTGCGCCCCTTTTGGTCTACTGCCCTCTCGGGCCGCCTCGTCCATCTGTCACTATTTGCGCCATCTTCCGCACCATCCACCCCTAATTCGACGCACCACTCAAAGGGCCAAGGCCCCCTTGCACAGACAACCGTCACAACCGCCTCAGATGGATCTTTCCAAGCCATGTTCCGCGTCTCCTGGGAGGCCATGTGCACTCACCCTACCGCACTGCACATCGCTTTCGGCAACCCAATGCAGGAGTACCCTCTCCTCGTCGCCATCCAGCTCGCCCCGCGGCCGACGGCATCCGTCCACGCGCAGTGCAGGGAGGTGCGCCAGACAGTGCCGCTCACGTACTCCCCCGTGCGCGTAGTGTCCGACATAGACGACACGGTGAAAATGAGCGGGATTGTGAGCGGGGCGCGCGCGGTGTTCAGGAATGTGTTCGTGAAGGAGATGAGGGACCTGGTCATCCCGGGGATGGGTGATTGGTATAACGAGATGTGGAGGCGGGGCGTAAGGTTTCACTATGTCGTAAGTCGTCCCGGCACCCCGCGCGCTATCCTCATTCTGGCACATGCTAATTTGCAATTCAATTATGCCAGAGCAACGGCCCGTTCGAGCTCATCCCCGTCCTGTCCGAGTTCCTCGAAGTCTCCGCTTTGCCACCCGGTTCCATACGCTTGAAATCTTATGCGGGCCGCTCCTTATTCAACGGTCTCCTCTCCGCACCGGCCACACGGAAACGCCAGGGCATCCTCGATGTCCTCGACAACTTCCTCGAATCGCACTTTGTATTAATCGGGGACTCGGGGGAGCAGGACCTGGAGCTGTACGCAGCACTCGCAAGAGAGCGGCCCAGGCAGATTGCCGCTGTGTTCATCAGGGACGTAACCGCCGAGGATGGGGGCGAGGGCGTGCGGGACCCAACGGGACGCGAGCTGCCTAGTCGGGACGGGCTGGGAGGGCTTGCGGGTGATCCGGGTCTGGCTCAGGCCGCGGTGGTGGGCCTGACTGCCCCTGTTAGGATGGGAAGCACAGGGGACCCGTTGCTCCCTCCAAATCCACCTTATGCTACAACAGAGCGACCCTCTGCGAGGAGGACGGTGTCTGAGATAGCCAGTGGACTCAAGCACAGGCCCGGTCGCACAGTGTCGAAACTCAGCATAGAGTCCATGTCGTCTGGCGTTGGTACGCCCCCAGGTGGCGGCTATTTTACGTCTTCCCCCTCCTCGTCGCGTCGAAACTCGTTTGAAGCCGCGGCAGAGAGCATGACTGACGAAGAACGCAAAGTGTTTATGTTGCAGTCGCGAATATACAGGGCTCGCGCGCAGATGCCAAATCATATCACCCTGCGGATATTCAGAAAGCCGGAGGAATGTGTCGAGGCCAGCCGACTGCTTGACAGGCTGCTGGTGGCGCGATAGACTGGGAGGGCGTTTTCACTCAATGGCTTAAACGGACCTGTATTTACTTAGATGTAACTGTTGGATCTTGTTCTTCGACTTGTTGTGCATGCAATAAATTATAATGCGTAGGATAATTAACAGTACAACCCGGTGTGAATAGAAACAACGGCAAACGCGTTTTCAGAGAGGGTTGGTTGTCAGCGTCGAGGACACGGTAGGTACGGGTGAGGTCATCTTTGACCGGTGCTCTTCAACCGATGTGAGCAGGTTTTTGAGTTCCTGTGAGATTCAAGTCAGTGTCATTCTCAGACGCCCGGGGTTGATGCAACTCACAATATTCGTGGGTTCATATTGCAAGCCCAGACTCAATGCGTCCATAGCTTCCTGCTCCTTGTTCATCGCTATCAAAGCCTTGGCCTTTCTGAAGTGGCCCTTGCTCCAGGGCCTCTTGAGGGATATCACGGCCTCCGCATCAACGAGGGCGCCGACGAAGTCGCCCAATTCAAACAGTGCTGCGGAGCGGTTGGAGATAACCGTAGACAGCTCTTCGCGCATGAATTGATTCGCTTCCCATGGTGGACGTTGCAGCGCAAAGTTGGCAGCCATGGTATACCGGGTCAGGGCGTCACGATGCTTGCCCTGCTTGTACAGCGTCTACCTCTCGGAGATTAGATTGCAGACATCAAATAAAAAGAGATAATGGACGCACATTTCCCTCTTCTTTCGTCGTGTTGATTGCCTGGCTTAGTTTCTGGGACACGACGTTCGGCGGGGGTGGGCACTTCAATGTGGGGTTGTGCACCAACAGTTTCGCGAGCCTGTTCAGCGCTTGATAGTCAACGCCGCACTCGTCGCACTTCTCCTGGTCGTGTTTGGGGCACAAGGCCTGTGACGCATCGGACCCGAGCCCCATGTCGACAGGCTTGAAGTCGGCTTCGATGATAGCTTGCATGAGCGGGTCTGGTTTTGGAGGGGGAGGCGCCATTTGTTGAGGCTGCTGCTGAGCTGGGGGGCCATGAGAATGGGGGGCATCGCCTGGGCCGTGTGTGTGTGTGTCTGCCATTATGATTGTGGTCGTCGCGGTCGACGTGTACTTAGTGAGTTCGCGCCACCGTGCATGTTACCTCGATGTCCTGATTCGTCCAGATTACATATTCGTCCTCTTTGCGTTTTTTCAAGCTCTTCAGCCTTTCTTCTCATCTTCCATCGTCTTAACGATTAGAGTCTCTCCCGACCAACATTCAACCTAAAACTACCAAAAAAACAGGACCCTTTCCCGTTACACCTTTCCTATAATATGAGTAATGGATTAGAAACACAATTCGGTGAGTAAAATTTGGCTTATCTTACAGCAAGGACGACCTGCTCAATGTTTGTTTTTCCAGCTTCTCTCGGCTTGAAGTCTGCATATGTCCCACCTCACATGAGAGGTTCTTCGCAGCAGGCTGCATCCCCTATAGCACCTCCCGCAGCAGCGTAAGTATATTCTACTCCACAAAATTCCCACCCGTGTTGACAAGGATTTGAAAGTAGGACTGACTGGGCTTCAGCCCCAGCACCTCCTCAAGCCGCCCGTGGTGGTTTCGGTGGAGGCTTCAGTGATAGAGGCCGCGGTGGATATGGATCCGCACCCGCTTTTGCTCCTCGTGGTGGAGGAGGCGGCGGTGGATGGGCGGACAAGCCCCACACTAATTCTGGTGGCGGTTCAGCCGGCGCCGGCTTTGGTACCTGGAAGGACGGCAAGCACATCCCAGGCGCGCGCAACACCCGCATGGAGAAGGAACTTTTCGGTGAAATCGATGATTCCTCCAAGCAGCAGACTGGTATCAACTTCGACAAGTACGATGACATCCCAGTCGAAGCCACCGGCGCAGGTGTTCCTGAACCTGTGCTGGAATTCACCCATCCTCCCCTGGACCCTGTGCTTTTGGAGAACATTGGTTATGCCCATTATACTCAGCCCACTCCTGTTCAAAAGTACTCGATCCCTATCGTCGCCAACAACCGGGACCTCATGGCCTGTGCTCAGGTAAATTTTACACCCATAATTTGTAAATGTACACGTTGCTGATGGGTTTTTTTTTATCAGACCGGCTCTGGCAAGACCGGAGGTTTTCTCTTCCCTATTTTGTCTGCCTCGTTCACCGATGGTCCTCGTGCACCCCCGGCTGAGCCAGCTCACATGAGCTATTCCCGCACTCGCAAGGCTTACCCAACTGCGCTTATCCTGGCGCCTACCCGTGAGCTTGTCTCCCAGATCCACGAGGAAGCACGCAAGTTTGCCTACCGGTCCTGGGTCCGTCCTGCCGTCGTCTACGGCGGTGCAGATATCAACTCCCAGCTGCGCCTCATTGAGCGCGGTTGTGACTTGCTCAGCGCTACCCCGGGCCGTCTCGTTGATCTCATCGAGCGTGGACGCATCAGTCTCGCCAACATCCGGTACCTCGTGCTTGATGAGGCCGACCGCATGCTTGACATGGGTTTCGAGCCGCAAATTCGTCGCATCGTTCAGGGCGAGGACATGCCCGGCGTCCAGGACCGCCAGACGCTCATGTTCAGTGCCACCTTCCCCCGTGACATCCAGATGCTCGCCAAGGACTTCTTGAAGGATTACGTCTTCCTATCCGTTGGACGTGTCGGCTCCACATCCGAGAACATCACGCAGAAGATTGAGTACGTTGAAGACGCAGACAAGCGCTCCGTGCTCCTCGACATCCTCGCCTCGCAGCCCCCTGAGGGCCTCACCCTCGTGTTCGTCGAGACCAAGCGCATGGCGGACATGCTTTCTGACTTCCTGATGCACAACCGCATTGCTGCCACCTCCATCCACGGTGACCGCACCCAACGTGAGCGTGAGATGGCTTTGCAGACCTTCCGTACAGGCCGCACCCCCATCCTCGTTGCCACCGCCGTTGCTGCTCGTGGTCTCGATATTCCCAACGTCACGCACGTCGTTAACTACGATCTCCCTTCTGACATCGACGACTACGTCCATCGTATCGGTCGTACTGGCCGTGCGGGCAACACCGGTGTCTCCACCGCGTTCTTCAACCGCGGTAACAGGAACATTGTCAGGGATCTTGTTGAGCTCCTCAGGGAGGCCAACCAGGAGTTGCCTCCTTGGTTGGAGACTGTCGCGCAGGAGGCTACCTTCGGCGGAGGAAGCAGCTTCCGTGGACGCGGACGTGGTGGTGGAGGAGGACGCGCTCGCGGTGGAGGCGCCGGACGTGATGTCCGTTCTTCCTCTGGTTACGGCGCCAGGGGTGGTGGCGGAGGCGGCCCCTCCTACGGTGGCAGCGGCGGTCCATCGTACGGCGGTAGCAGCGGTGGATACGGTGGAGGTGGAGGTGGTTATGGCGGCGGTGCCGGTGGTGGTGCCCAATCCTGGTGGTAATCACTGGGTCCCCCTGCCATCCACATTCTTGCCAATATGCCGCCCTCTTTCTCCCTTCTTGTTCTGCCTTGTCTCCCATAAAAAACCACCAAAAACCACGCAACTTCTCTTTCAATAACGACCCTCACGCCCGCCTGCTTTCTCCTGCGCTGCTCTTCCGTTATGTTATCGGCTATTGTCTCGTCTCGCTGCTCTATTCTGCTCAATATTTTGGCCTACCTTATATTCGTCTATTCCACCTTGTGTGTCTGTGTCTATTATTCGCGCGTGCATGCGACCCCCATCCCCCCATCTGCATTCCACTTCGCGCGCCACCCCACGTCCCATCCTCTGCATCCACCCATTCATTTGCTTTGATCTGTCAGAAACCTGGTCCGTAATCGCATACATATACACATACAATCCTAGACGTCTGAGGCCTCCCCATTTTGTGTTACCATTACATACAGAGCAGTATAGACTCCCCCACTGGCTCGTCAATTTTGTGTTTTTTGTTCTGTGTTCTGTGTTCTTCGTTTCGCATACGACCTTATACCCCCCTTTCCCTTGCGACACGTTACTTACACGGTCACGGACACTTGTCAAGTTGATACCCCCCAGCATGAGCATTTTTACGAGACATCATCATCCTCCCCACCTGCATTGTTAGAGCATCGCATACTTTTGTACCGTTAGTATTTCTTTCTTATTCTATCTTGTTTCCACACGCCTCTGCTATTGTATGTCTCGTTAAATTAGCACAATAATACGATTATGATTGGCATTTCTAGATGACAGGATCATCGATGTGTGTGAAAGCTTGTCAGGGTGGCGTACGTCGATGGACTCATTAGTGGAATTATTCGACAGACTGATCACTCACCACGACAGTCGACTATCCACAATAAAACTATCAATTCACTCCACGGCATTCATTTTGTAAGTATCCTTTGGCATTCTTAGGCTCTACCACCCGTCCTATGGTTCTACCTTGCTGAAAATGCGAAATTTAAGGAGAGTAGGAGAAGCATAGAGCAGAAGCGCCTGTGATGCATCGAGGCTCGTCGCCCATATTCGACGTCCCCGAATTCCCATCCATGCGCAGGGTCAAACCCCTTCCAAAACGCAGGCATACCGTCGCCCATGATGGCGAAAATAGTCCAATGCTGGCAACACCGACGGGTGGCCGTGTAAGCGGTGCCCATGGCAGTGACGGCCTGATCGCCAACGCCAACGCCCTGTCCGCACAGCTAGCTCTTCATTCGTATTACATGCCGATCCTAGGCAGTGCCCAAGACCTCCAACCCGACGATAACGCTGACCTGCGCGATAAAGCCGACCTCGGGTACCACTTGGGGGTTCGTGCGCAGGACGATGAGCACAACGGAGATGGGGACTACATCGACCATCTACAACAGCCAGGAAACACGAAGAAAAGGAAGGTACCTGCGAATGCGGGGACTTCGCCTCATGGTGGCCATGACGCAGTGATGGGTTCGATGGGGGAGGACGATGACTCTGGAGGCGCTGTTGAGAGAGGTTCTGCCCTTGGTGCAGATCGGGATGGCGGAGACCCCCTTTTGGCATCGGGGGCAATGAATGGGACAATGGGCAACGAGCAGATGGGTCTGCGAGGAAGAGGGACGCTGAGTCGCCCGACGATGATAGGACTGCAGCACAAGGAGATGCTCAGACAACGCAAACGGCAGTTGGCTGCTGTTCTCGGTGCCATATCTCATGGAGACACGCTTGCACTTGATCAGGCGCTGATCTCAACCTACGCTGTCCCGAGTGTCACTGCGGATTTCCAGCAGCCTCGGATACGGCTCTCCCGGAGGCAATTGCCTAGGATCGCGCGGAGAGCGAAGTCCCTTTCCCAAGTGAACTTGAACATCGGTCTACCCTTCCCTACGGCCTTCACATTTTCCTGTCACAGTGCGAGTGAGTATGATGTTCCTTTATTACTTGTGAATGTAATGACGATCCGTGCGCGGGCTTTCAGCTTCCGAGCGCCTTGTCGCTGTCAAAGAGGAAGTGGTCCTCCTGCGCACGCGGTTTGAAGCGGAGCTTACGCGACAGGCCAACAAGGCCGCTGAGGCGGCCGCTGCCGCTAGAAAAGCTGCCCTAGCGGCAAGCGTAGCCAGCCGTGCCAAGGGCACACGGACCCAACAGCGCTCCCGCATGCTGGGACGCGCTGATGAGCGCGCGGATTATCTAGACCAAAATCTGCTCGGGGGTGGGGCGAAGACCCGGGGCAAGAAGAAGAAGCGCTCCGCGCTCGCTATCGCTTCGAATCCGCACCACCGCCGGAACTACGTCCCCTCCCGCCTCCCCCAATCGGGGCAGGCAAATCCTGCCCAAGCAGCTGCGAACGCGCAGAACTATCTTGGGCCTCCACCATTCCGGTTTCTTTCCGCGGAGATCCCCCCTTCACGCAAGAAGAGCAAAGGCACGGCGACGCCCACTGCGCAGCTGACGAATCCCGCGGACGAATGGATCTGCTCGTTCTGCGAGTATAAGCTTTTCTACGGGGGGGACGCGGGATACCGCCGTGCGGTCAGAGGACGGAAGAAGATTCTTAGACGGAGGCAGCGCGCCGAGCGGCGGGCTGCGAATGTGACTGCAAAGGTGCCTGCGGCCGGGCAGGACCAGGACCAAGATGGATATGATGACTATAATACAGGTTTTTCGGGTGGTGCGGAGTACACTGGTAATGGGGGTAAGGGCAGGAGTGAGGGTGTGAAGGGGGAACGAGGAGGCGATCACCTACATTCGTATGGATGATGTTGGCGTAAGCGTCAGGCCATCACCTGTTTCGTGAATATTACTTTCTCGTCTCTTCTCTTCTCTACTCTTCTCTTCATTGGAATGGATATCCTTACTCTACACCACATGCTATTATATCATCGCACGTTGCATTAGTTCACTCAATCAATAACTTATCGTTAGGCCTGGTGAGATGTGGCAGGATACTGCACAGGATATTTTATTTCCAGTCAACATGCAATCTTCAGGCAGTAATACTCTACACTTGTTCTATCCGGTCGCTAATGGTGGAACAACCTCAAAGACGTGTGCGCAAACACAATATCGTGCTCATCCGCGGCCTTGATGCACTCGGCGTCCATAACGCTCCCGCTCGCCGCCGCCAAATACGTCACCCCGCTCTTCCTCGCCCGATGTACGTTATCGGGGAACGGGAAGAACGCATCACTCGAGCAGCTCACCCCCTCCAACTTCCCAGCCCACTCCTTCTTCTCCTCTTCTGTCAATGGCTCGGGGACGGTGTCAAAGTTACCCTCCCATTGGGCCTTCTCCCCGCCGTCAAGTTGCTCCCCGCCCACAAAAAGATCGATAGCGTTTGCCTTCTCCGCGCGCTTGACGCCCTTCTTGAAGGGCAGGGCGAGCACACGGGGGTGGTGACGCAGCCACCACAAATCAGCCTTGTGACCCGCGAGGCGCGTGCAGTGGATGCGCGACTGCTGGCCGGCGCCGAGGCCGATGAGGGCGCCGTGCAGGGCGTAGGCGACGCTGTTGGACTGGGTGTATTTGAGCGCGAGGGTGGCGACGATGAGATCAGTTATCGCTGATGACGGGATCTTTGAACGAGTTTGTGAGCGGTTTGCAACGGACGCTTAAAGTGCGCTGCGGTAACCTACCTCTTTCCGCTTGGTGACGACGTTCTCGAACAGTTTCGCGTCGATCTTGCAGTCATTGCGCTTCTGCTGCATATGCACGCCAAACACCTGTCTTGTCTCGGTATCCTCCGGTGTGTAATCAGGATCAATCTGCCCAACCGCGTCAACATTCATATATGACTTCAATGGGACGTAATACACGAACCTGCAGCACGCAGTATTTCCCGCCCTTCTTCTTTTTGAGGACCTCGAGGGCTTCAGGGGAGTAGCCCGGCGCGATGATCCCATCGGACACCTCGCGAGAAATGATCTTTGCGGTCGCAAGATCGCAAGGTGCAGAGAGGCCGATGAAGTCGCCAAAGGACGACATCCTGTCTGCCCCTATAAATCATATACGAAAGTAAGTTAAGGCACTCGGACAAAGATGCGCGCATGGCAGCTTGCTTACCTCGCGCACGAGCATACGCGCTGGCGAGAGGAGTCAGGGGCTCCTTCAGGTCGTCAACGCCGTACACCTTCTTCTCCGTCTCGTCCAGCTCGATGCCGACGGCTGCGCCTGCGGGGGAAACGTGCTTGAATGAAGCAGCGGCCGGAAGGCCAAGCGCCTCCTGAAGCTCTTTGACGAGGGCGTACGAGTTCAGTGCGTCGAGGAGGTTGATATATCCAGGAGAGCCACACAGAGCTTTATTTTGTACCAGTAAGCTGCCTGATTGTTTTACGAGGATAAATATGCGTACTTTTGAAGGGGAGCTCGCCCTCGGTCACGAAGGCTTGTGCAGGTTTCTGATGCGGGTTCGCACCATACCTCAGGGCCATCCGTTGTACAGGCCCTGCTAGCTTCTCCTTGGGAAGCTCAGCAGACGCATACTGCTCCCTGAAGTACCCACTGATTGCCTCATCATACCTGCTCGTCATCTCAAAAGCCTTGAGCGCGAGTGTGCTCCGCAACGCCTGGCCGACGTCGCCGTTCCCGCTCTGCCACGACTGGAGGAACTGCGTGTAATCTGCCGGATCAGAGATCACGGACACGCGCTCGTGGTTCTTCGCGGCAGCACGGAGCAGCGTCACGCCGCCAATGTCAATCTCCTCCACGGCATCGGCAAGGGTGCATGAGGATTTTGCGATGGTGGATGTGAATGGGTACAGGTTGCAGACGACGATCGAGATGGCGTCAATGGAGTGGGCTTTCAGATCTGCTTCGTCGGAGGGGATAGAACGCGCAAGAATACCTAAAATCGCTTGATCAGAACTTTACAATGGGTGATAGCGTGTTTGTTTACCACCATGGACTGCCGGGTGGAGAGTTTTAACCCTGCCTCCAAGCATTTCTGGGGCTTTAGTGATGTCGGAAACATCTCTGTTGTCACATCAATTAGACTTGATTTATTATCAGAGCCTGAAGCACCCACTCGATGGGTATGCCCGCATCTCTGATTTTTTTGGCTGTTCCTCCCGAGCCTAGCAGCCGCACGCCTGCAGCTTGGAGGCCCTTTGCGAATTCAAGTAGATCTGTTTTGTCATAGACCGAGAGAAGAGCTTCAAGTGAACAAGATCAGCAGCGGATAGCGATAAATATTTCAGCAGTTGCACCTGTTGGTTGAGACATAATTCCGGTCAAGAAGCGGGATGCAGAAATAAAAATGACCGACAGATTAGATCACGTCGGCCGCGGACCTTTTCGACGCGACTTGGTCAGTTACCGCGACCACCACCTTCACCACTTCTGCTCTCGAAAACCTGCTCTGACTTCTAACACAATGCCTTCTTTTGATAACTCTCACTCGTTGATTTCTATCCGTCGAATCTCGCGTCGCGCAAGTCTCGCTGCAAAGAAACTGAATCGGACCGTGTCTCTTCAGCGCCGCTCATTAACCTCTAATCAAGCACTCCAATCTCCTCGACTTCCCTCCGAAATTCTTGACCATATCGTTGAACTTGCTCTGGAACAATCTCATATCTTCTCTGTCGTGGCCTCATTTTCTCTCGCGTCTTCCGACTTGCGCCAAATTGCTTTCCGCCGTTTCTTCAGGATCGTGCGCGTCAAGACCAACATCGCATGGAACGACATCTATCGCGTCTTGGAGAGCATACATGCACGTACCGGCTGCAGGGAGGTGACTCCGTATCTTTGGGTTCGGTGAGTGATCCGAATATATGCGCATATATGCTCTCTGACTACCTTCCAGAGAGATGTCGACTTTAGCGATGTCGATCAAGCATTTAGATCCTTTCCAAAATCTCCGTTCGCTTTCCATTGACTTCAACCACGAAGGTCTCGCTACTCAGCACACCTATGCCAAGCTTCTCTTAAACCTCAACACAACCAATAGACTTGAAATGCTGAATCTGACATCGCTCTGTCGTATCGACGTCCCCCTGATCAAGATCATTGCAGCATCCTTTCCGCTTCTCCGCATCCTGCACCTGAGCTGCACTGAGCGTCTAACACCTTCTTGTTGCTGGGTCTGCTTCGAGGAGGCTGCCAGCATCTTGGTCCATTCTCCCGTTCCTGACATGTTCGCAACCTCTGGTGATCTGGCGGTTCGTTACAAGTGCCCCTCTCACGGATTTCTTTCCCCCGACTGACAGAGCATGTCACTTCTTGTCCCGCAGCGCGCTTTTGCACTAGCCCTCAAACCCCTCAACAAGCTCACACATGTTCATCTTGGTATCTTCTTATCCCACGAAAGGATGCTCGCAGAGCATATAAACCACGAAATGCACATCGACGAGGTCCAGTCTTACGGACCGGAAGGATGCGAGACCTGCCAAGAAGACGAAGGCCTCTACGATCTTGTGCGCTCCAATGAGCGCGAAGCCTGCATTATCCTAGCGAGGAGTCTGCGCATGCTAAAGAGCGCCGGGTGGAGCTCTTTCTTTCCGGTTCGCTGGGCGGGCGATGCGGCGATTTGCTTTGATGCTGGAGACCAATGGAGAGCCACAACCATTCATATTTCAAGGCAGAACGGGAGGATCAAGGCGAGAAGTAAGCCATGGTAGGATGGGTTAAGACGGGATGAGTCTTGTACTGGCGAAGCTTGAAGTTTGAAAGGTCGCATCCTCTGCGTAAATATGTGAATAAATACGTGTTCACTTTATAGCAAAGGCTTGTGCATGATTGATGAGGGTATTTGAGGTAAGACAATATGGTACGGGCTTATGGTTTACAAACCAAATATTTGCTTCAGCGCTGGCACTCTTAATGGATATACACCATGAGCCATCGTCGGGCCCTTTTGGGGGCTTTTCCTTTTTTCTTTTGGCCTTTATTTTCCAGGGTTTTTTGGCCTTTTTTTCCCCCCATTATTTTGGTTTTCCTTTGGAGGTTTTCTTCCGCGTTTTTGGAACCCGGGGTTTTTCCCGTTTCCTTTTAGGGCTTGTTTGCCACGGTTTTTGGTTCCTTCCTTTGGGGTTTTTCGGCCGCGTTTTTTTGTTCGGTTAGTTTTGTTTTGGGGTTTTTTCTTGGGGGTTTTACGGTTATTGGATTTCACGGGGTTTTTTTTGGGGCGTTAACCTTGGTTGGAATTTTCGTTAATTGTTTTTGGGGATTTTCCCCCGGATTCACTTTGCCCCTTCGGCGGGACCCCTTCAAATTGGCCGGGATTCTTAGCTAAAGTGCAGCTACCAGCCTGTTGATAATTCTAGGATTCTGTTGATCTCTTGAGCAAGGCAGAAATGCGTCGGCTGTGACGGCGGTTCCGATTGTGTTTGTAGTGAATTGCTCCATTCTTATAGAGGATGCCTGCATTATTCTATCGCCTCCATATATTAGCGATTGAATTGCATTCTTTGCAAGAACATACGCACCACAAGCACATCGAGAGCAGCGCCGCCGAGTTTGGCCTCCACCTCTCGCACTGCTGCTTGGATACTGAGATCATCCGATATATCAAGAACAACATTGTCAATAATAGCCTGACATCCCTCCTCGGCCTTCAGTGAGCTCGCTGATTGCTGAACAAGGGCGGGGTTTCGCCCCGAGACAAATAGATGGATGTGCTCGAGTTTGGAAAGATGGAGAGCGATCTCAAACCCTATCCCTTTATTGAAGCCAGTGATAAGAATGGTGAGCATTGGTAGAGACATGATAACAGTGCAAGAATGGTGGCACAGAGACCTACAAGGTGATAAGTATAGCAAAGTCAAATGGGAAGCTCACGGACCGTCTTACATATTACCTAATCATCAATCGATGAATAATCTGAATACCCATCTGATGTATGGCAGCAAGGCCACACCTATTGTACCGGAGCGACAAGAACTGGAGCGAGGCTTCTTGCCAACGCCACATCAATGAACAGCGGAAAGGGAGGGAAAAGGGGCATGTATCGGATCCGGACCGATGCTTGCAACGTGAAGGCGAAACGCATAGAATCCGAAATTGGACGCGTTTCCTCATATATCACATGATTGATGTGGTCCTTCTTCTTTCCCTTCCACCTCAGTCACTAAGTCCGATAGCCCACTCCCCCTGAGATGAGCTTGAAGCCCGTCGTTGATGCGACTAATGGCTCTGCGCAGAATGCGAATTCGACCGAGAAGTCAAGATACCGACGCGAGGCATATGCCTCGCAGGTGCAAGCATTTATAAATGCTGCAGATGAGGTGGACATTGACGAAGAAACTATCGATGATATATTGGATGGCTTTGACGGGGAGATTGATGCCATGGAAGAGGGCGGCTCAGACGTGGATGTGGAGTCTGCCGCGAACGCGAGCGCTCCGGCTGGCTTAGATGGGACGGAATCAGAGGATGAGGCCGATGCTGAGTCGGACGGAGCCGAAGAGGATCCTGATGCTCAGCTCGAACAGCTTTCCGACGAAGAGGAAGGTAAAGTGGCTTGTGGCTATATCACACACAACTGCGATTCACTGGTTAAAATACGTCGTTATGCGCAGTTCGGAACGCTTGGAGTCCCCAGGAAAAGCGCGGCATGAGCCACCATCTCAAAGAACACGGTATTTCTTTAAATGAACCAACCCATGTCCTCATTTGGCTTATTATGTCTCAGGCATGGCCTCCTTCATCGCAGAGTATGCTATCAAACGAACTATACCAATTGTGAAGCTTCTGCTTGCATTCGATATACCCTTGGTTTGTCGCATGCCGCTCTTCCTTGTACTTTACTAATCAGATATTTCTAAGTGCGAGGAACTGCGGCACAAGAACCCCAAGACGATGATCTACTTTCTCAAGGTCATATTATCACGCGAGTGAGTTGGCTGCACATTTTTGGTTAATTATAATCTACTAATGTAGTCCGTCATGGTAGACTGCACATGCGTGAAAAATTGACTGACTACAACACCGTCGCGGATGTTGTGAACCTTATTCGCAAGTCGCAACGGATTGTTATTCTGACTGGAGCTGGAATCAGTTGAGTTGCAACTCGATCAAGGATCATCTTTCCTTCTTATGCAACGGACATCATAGGTGTATCTTGCGGCATTCCTGACTTTCGGTCACGGGACGGACTTTACGCCTCATTAAAAGAGACAGGGGAGTATGATCTTGACGATCCTCAACAGATGTGCGGGCCAGCTTCGCACGGCTCCCCGGGTCTTTCAATTGATCTTCCGCTTTCAGGTTCGATATACAATATTTTAGAGAGAATCCAGCTGGTGAATTATTTCTATCCCTTGAATATTTGGGCCCCGCACCTGCTGACTTTGCGACTAGTATTCTAGTAAGAGCGTTTAGAGACTAACAGTAATCGATAGCTGACCATCCCACAGTTCGTTTGCTAGGTAAAGTCCCTTTTTCCGCTGCTGCGTCCCGCCAACAAATTACCAAATGTCGGTCAGAAAAATATACCCCTCAAATTTTACACCCTCCCCTTGCCACCGCTTCATTAAATCGATGGAAGACAAAGACAAGGTAAGACTTTGATGACAACTTTGGGCTGACATCCAATTGACAGTCTGTGGTTTATAAAGTTGTTACGAGTAAGAAATCCAAACGCGGACGTTTCTACATAGCTGACCGCCTCGCACTCTCAGAACTACACTCAAAACATAGACACTCTAGAGACTCTGGCAGGCGTCAGACGAGTGCTACAATGCCACGGATCATTCGCCACAGCCTCGTGCATCAAGTGCTTCACACATGTTCAAGGGTCGGAAATCGAGGACGACATATTGAACCAACGAATTCCGCTTTGTAAAGCCTGTTCAGTCAAGCCACCGAAGACAGCTTCGGCGCGCTCTAAGAAAAAAGGAAAGAAGAAGAAGAATTCTTGGGACAGCGGCACGTCAAGCGAGGGCGATAATCGACCAGCAGTTCCACCTGGAATCATGAAGGCGAGGCACATGCATTCGCAATTCCAGTACATCGCTAATCCTAGCGAACTTCATCTCGTGGCCAATACAGCCGGATATCACATTTTTCGGAGAGAAGCTCACAGACAGCTTTGAGAAGGCGTTGACAGAGGACCGAGAAAAAGTGGACCTCCTTCTCGTAATTGGGACCTCACTCAACGTCGCGCCCGTTGCAGATGTAGTTTGTGTGTTCAACCGTAAATTCTCCTGCCGAACATGCTTGCTTAAACGATGACTAGCGTACATACCCCATTCGGTTCCTCAGGTAATCAAGTTCACACAGCGGTCTACTTTTCCCACCAGTCTGACGATTGGCCTCGGCAGATTCTGATCAACAAGACTCCAGTGAGGCATATGCAGCCAGACGTGAGCAAAAAGTACGGGTATGTTTTGAATATTACTGAGACGATACGGTAGGTCATGCTGTTGGGAAATGCGGACGCGATCGTCCAGTATTTGTGCGCGGAGTTGGGATGGGAATTACCCGACCCTCCCTCGCCCGGTGGGTTGCCAAAATCGCCACCTCATCTTGAGCCACCCGCTGCATCCACATCGCTCAAGAGGCGCACACATCCTTCGACGATCGCCCGGCAAGAGCCCGTTCGCGTGGGCACCAGGCAAGTGTACATTGATGCTACATAACAAATTCTTGCTAATCGGTCGCAGTCATGTGTGGCTCTTCGAAGGTGCAGAAGGAGGGCAATGGCTGCAGAAATATGAAGAATCTGCAGAGCGGGATATCGCCCTTGGTGCTGATGCTGCCGACCGGGACAACAAGCGCCCCCGACTTCAGTAATCTTTTCTATTGGGCTAGTTGGTATTGTTCCAAAAATGGTCTAATCTACCCAGAAGTGTGTACGCAATGATCCAGAGAATACAGAGTGCTAGTGTGATAGTATTATAGCTTCTGCGACTCTAATACCATGCTGGCAAATTTGCTGCGCGCCCTTATGCGCGGGCCATAGTGGAATAGAATCTATAACACCATCAGTCGAAGTTCTATCAGACGTTGGCGGACTTACAAAAGGTATGGGGACCATGAGTGTCGCAATAACTCCAAATACGGTATTCCCCCACTTGTAGGTAAGGGCCGCGAACATCTTGCTAGTGAATAGAGGGAATACGGTAGCCATGATGTTTCCTGGTTCATTCATAATTTCGTTGAGCATGCGATGAATAGCGGGTGCGCGAAATGACTCACGTGTCAGGCTTTGCCCCGCGGACGCTGATGAAGCGAATGGGCCGTAACTGATATTGAAAAATATAAGAATTCGCATGTGTGGGCCAAATACAGACAAGTTAGTGACGCACCAGTCTGCGAGATATGTGAATGCTGCCAGATATATGGTGAAAAGGGCCCAAATGAATACCTATAAAGTAATTTAATCAGTCATCGTTACATGCAGGGTGTATGTAAACCCTAGCACTTACGGTGATCCCGATGGCGAGTGCAATCCAAGGGACGCTCGCGAAGGCGCACCAGGCATATATAAACATGCCTATTGGGAAGAATATTGCAGCAATGCACGGCCCATACAACCGTGCCTCAGGCCCTCTTCGCGCGAAATTCCGTCTTGAAATTACGGTTTAGATGCCTAAGATTTCTGACGACCACGATATGATCGCTCACTGGTACAGCCGTTCTTGATAGAAGTTGGTCATGAACCCAAGCAAGGACCCAAGGCTAGATGATACGCGACGATTAGAATCGTGATCAGCTGAGAGAAGTGAGGAGGCGTACGCCACTGTCACGAAGGCGGTTCCCTCCTGGCCCGCGTTGAACCCGTGTAGGGACTGGAAAACGGGACCGACGGATTCAATCATGCAGTACAACATTCCCCATGCAAACCCAACCCAAATGCTAATAGCGATAACGGTCGGCTCGTGAGTAAGAAGATCTGCTCCAGTTAGCTGCCTGTGCTAAAAAGTGACGACACAGGCAACTCACATAGGGGCCGCGTGCACGAGATAAATATAAGGGTGCGCAGGCTTGCACCTTCATCCTCTGCGCGAGCACGATATTTCAGGTCTCCAGTCTCCTTCCGCATTTTCTTGGCGAGGCGGATGAGTAGGATGGTGGAACGAGTTTCTTTCATGAAGAGGATCGTCGAGACCCAAACGACGAATGTGGCACTGTGAGGGTGGTGTCAGCCATTTGAAAGTGTTTTGGTGTAGCGGTAGTCGTGAGAGACTAACATCATGTGCACCCACTGAATCCAACGCCATTGGAGATGCGAGTTCATCTCTATCCACCCTGCATAAATGGGCCCTAGTCCGGTGCCACCAACTGCACAGAGAGCATATATGCTCATGGGAAGAGACCGCCTGGGGCATGTAAGCGAGAGGGAGATGAGTAGAACGCTGGTCACTTACTCGCTTGGTTGCCATATATCAGCAATAGTGCCACCCACCATCACCGCGCCTAAATCGTTCAAAATTAAATAATTAAACTTCAGTGGCAGCTGCTGGAGGTGGAAAGCGCACCGGTTGAGCCAAAGGCGCCTTGCAAAAATCGTGCGACGATCACAGTCTGTATATTATGAGACCTTGTGAACCGTCAGAATTGTATTTTAACCGTTTCTGCATGAAAATGCTCACAGGGCAATCATCAGATGCATGAGAGTGTGCCCAAGTAGGCATACGATGTACAAGGGACGGCGACCGACTTCCTCGCTGAAGGAGCTGGAGAAGAGAGGTACGATACCGAATCCTAGAGCGTACATGCTCAAGCCTATAGTGGCCCTTTTAATTCTGCGTTAATTCTGCGACGTGTGGAGAAACAGCTTTAAAGTAGTCGCACTGAAACTCCGAGCAGTTTAGATCCTTGGTCATGGACCCAAATCCAAGATTGTAACTGGAGCCAGTAGATGCTGTCATATCATATCGATATCCTGAGTTCACGCAGTCTGCCTGGATATGATAGATTCCGATTCACCTGAAAGGATAGTAAAGGCGCATCCGACCAGCGTAATCTTCCATTTCAAGGAATTAGGGTATGCTATCGGGTTGCGTTCGTCTCCTGCCTTGAATTCCACCTGAAAGCAAGGTGAGCCTGGTCCGCATGACGAATCCCAAAGTCATTTGTTTTCTTACATAAACAGGCTCAGGCTCTTCTTCGTCCATAATTACGGTCTGTTTTTCGCCATCTTCGTATTTGTCGGCGTGTCTCCTGTGTTCTATAAGGTGACTGAACTGTCGTGTCAAGCCTTCATCGAGTTGCTCTTGGCTGGGTCGAGGCACGCCTTTCAGCCTCAAATCAATGGGCTCGTGAACGTTCTCTAGACTTTTCAGGGAGAGCTCCTGAGTGGATATGCGTGGAGTCTCAGAGTCGGACATAGTGAACCTTGACTTGGTGAACCCGGTGGTATGTTTCTGGACCTTAATGACACAGATAGCAAATGAAGTATAAGAAATCAATAATTTCCCGCATGCGCATGAAAGCTGCACCACTCACTCGCAACTTATGCTAAAAGTTCCTTGAAAGTCGTTACCAATATTCCAAGGCAATTGCGCAATTGGAAAATTGGAAGTGCTAAGTCCAAGCCAAGTCTGAAGAGTTCTTCGTCTGTAAATTTTACAACCTTAGAATCAGAGCATAGATAGGTTTCTGGTCCGTTTAGATGAGCAGACGAGATCACTGTGAAGGTCCACGGATCATGCGAGAGGGAAATCCTCTGTTTGAGTAACTTTAAGTACGGGAACTGTACATCGCGGCCCAGAGTTCAACCGTGCACACGAACCAAACAAGTGCAAGCAACACTACCGGGGCTGCGAGTCGGCGACTGACTCCGCGAGACTCCGAGAACACCGCGACTCAAAGGTCGACGGTGGCACAAAACCGGACGTGATCTGAGCAAACGAGAAAGTACCATCACATTATAACTTTGAGAATCAAAAGGCATATTTTCCTATTTCCATCGATGGATCACGCAAGTAGCGCATCTAAGCAGATCTAAGCAGGTCTTAATGTTGGTGTATGATCATGATGACCATGCAGGCTCCGCTGACCAGTGACAGCTATGGTCTTTAAGATGACCCGACGCGGCAGGGTGGGCCAAGAATGTTCCGGGAACGGTGACGTGCTGCCACTGTTGATCCTTTCACACGACTGAACATGGCGAGTGATACTTATATCTGTATAATCCACCAGCACCTGATAATCTCTATGAACCAACTGAGCGCTGAGGCCCTCAGCAAATACTCAAGGCACTGTAGGAAATTCAAGAAATGTGTGAGGCACTGTGAGCTAACATCATTATCTAATTCGTTCGCCAAGATCCAAAAGCTTATAAAGAACTGTTAATAATTCGTCGGATCCAAAATTTGAGCCGTCATACATCAGAAACTGACATTCAACAGCCGCGTTGGAAGGTTGTGATTGCCTTATATGGTGATAGCCTTGGAAATAAAACAAAGACAAACAAAGAACCGCCGGCTGATTAAACGCGTTCGCAAAAAGCCAATCAAATAAATAGGCATTGGAATTGGAAACTTACAATATGATTCCTCTACAAGGTCAAAACGATTGACTACATCCAGGTCTTGCTCTTTATGTAAATGCCGACTAACTCTGGGGCGTTCCTAGGTCATATAGGCACGACGTGCGCACACGACTTGTGGCGGGTCAATTCTGCTCAACATCATACCTCAGATATATATCACGTGGACACAACACTGCCAAGATGCAAAAGCCTCGAATCTGATCTCGCTCTCAATCTCGGGCGCTTGTGCAGCCTCATGCTCAGCGCTCAGAGTCAGTGCTCTCGAAAAGCCTCGTGACTCTACGTCAAATGATCCGTCATGATCTTGGGAAGCTTGAAAACATCTACCTTCTTATGTATCGCAGGATCGAGACGGTATCAGTTGGTATCTTAGTCCACATTTATCTGGGCGACTCCTCCAGCGCTGCCGCTGTGCCTTCTTTTGCCACAAGACCTCTGTGGCACCTGCCCTGATCGCGCCGGCTACATACTAGTACGAATACAGGAACACAGCTTTCACTATATGCCTGGAGGCACTGGCAGGTAGTTCATATTGGACACTTTGATTGATCTCGTGGGTATAAGACGGCGCGATCGAAGTATAAAGACGTGAAGCCTCCCCCGCGCGCGCTGTCGACAGATATGATTCCCTCGACTCTGTCAAGTTTCCTGCTATCGATCGTCCTTCTCGCTTCCCTATGTCTTGCTGCCGTGGTAACGGATCCTTCTCAAGCAGATGGGAAAACGTTTGATTATATCGTCGTGCGTGAATCACTGGCAACACGATGTCTCTGCGTACTTACTAGGACTTGGTGCAGGTAGGCGCCGGATTAACAGGTATCACAGTCGCCGCCAGGCTGGCAGAAGATACTGCAATATCCGTGCTGCTCATCGAGGCAGGGCAAGACAACCGCAGCGACGCCAACGTATATAACCTTACCGATTGGATTACGAACGAAGGCTCGTCCTTGGACTGGGCTTGGCCTACGGACCAGGGAAAGGTCATACATGGGTATGTGTCTTTCAACTACCGTAACAGCCCTCTGTTTGATAGGTCTTTCTGTCTTGCTTGTCAGTGGTAAAACGCTTGGAGGCAGCTCTTCGATCAACGGGGCGCTTTATACACGCGGTCTTGCTGCGCAATACGACGCGTGGTCTAGCCTCCTCGAAACCTCGGAATCCAGTTCGGGGTGGAACTGGGAAGGCTTGCTCGGGTACATGATGAAGGTACGTAGTTCCAAAAATAACCCCTATGTTGTAAAGTTAACAAGCACATTTTCTATAGTCTGAGAATTTCAGCGCTCCAAATGCTGCCCAATCAACAGACGGTGCCGGATATAACTCTAGTGATCATGGGATTTCAGGGCCTGTACAAGTTGCATTTCCAGAAGATATGTTTGATGGGACTCAGCAATCGAATTTCATTAGCGCTGCAGGTAACCTGCTTACGATGTCCTCTTGCTCCGACCTCAGCGCCGGGTCGCCAAACTGTGCATCATTTATACCTCTTGTTGGTGCCATACCTGTTTTCATCAAATCATGGCGCTCACCGCTCAACTGCCTTAGACCGTCAATGCAGCGAATTCAGATCGCAGATCCTCCTCCGCTGAGGCATATCTGACACCGGTGGAAAACACGGCCACAAACTGGCTGACCCTCACAGGTCAACTGGTATGCCTATTCCGCTGTGTATTTATTCGCAGGGTGCCGGTTCTTATGTTTTATTTTACTCAGGTGACTCAAATCACATGGGCCAACTCTAGCCTTCCCCTCACGGCGACTGGTGTGCAGTTCGGACCCACAAGCGGAGGTTCAACCCGATACTCTGCAAAAGCCAGCCGCGAGGTGATTCTCGCAGCAGGTGCCATTCAGACACCTGCGCTGCTGCAGCTCTCTGGCGTGGGTGATGCCACTATTCTTGGCCCTCTTGGTATCACCACCGTTCTTAACATAACAACTGTGGGGAGAAATCTGCAGGAACAGGTCTTAATTTTGGCTCCTTCTATGGTGCCGTGGGGCTCACTCTTTCCGTAATAGACCCAAAACACGATCTCTGTTCAAGCGCACTTCACCGAGAATGGCACAGGCCCCTCGGATGTCGTAGCATATCCCAATATCTACCAGGCTTTCGGGGACAACGCCACCGCCGTCGTGTCGGACATGCAATCTTCGCTTGCGTCTTGGGCGGCTTCTCAGGCGAACAATGCATTATCAGCTGACGCACTCGCGCAGATCTACCAAGTTCAGGCAAATTTAATCATCAATTCCAGCGGTGAGATTATCATACTTGTCGTGGCAAATGTTTCGCGCTTACATGAGTTTCTCAAGCCCCAATTTTGGAAGAGCAAATGACAACAAAAATCGGAAAGTGAGGCCGCCTCCTAAGACTAGTGATTATTTAATTTGCTTACTACGATGCGTTATTAGAACTTCGGCTATCAATACGCTCAGTATCGACATGTGGCAACTCTTGCCATTCAGTCGGGGTAATGTGTCGATCGCAGTTAGTTTCCCACTCTGTGCGGCAGGAACAGGCGCTGAATTTCCCTCCACCAGAGCACTGACCCTTTCACACCCCCAAATGTCAGCGTCAATTTCTTCTCTGTGCCGTGGGATCTAGCTGTTCAGACGATGGGAGCGCGGCGAGCCCGTGAGCTATTTCTTACTGCCCCACTCAAGTGCGTCTGCAATCAATCCAATGCAATTCCGCATTCACTTATCGAGAACGCAGCGAACTGGTCATTGATGAGAGCGAACCAGGCCCACTTGTACCTGCCAAAGTCCAGAACGGAACGGATGAAGCTTGGCAAGCATGGATAACGCTTCCAGGCGGTGGTTTCCACACTGTCTCTCATCCAATCGGTACTTGTGCGATGATGCGATTCAGTCTCGGTGGTAAGAAGTTCGATTCTTGAATTGGAGTGTCATTCGATCTGATATATTTGTGTGCAGGGGTGGTTGATGCCCAGCTGGTCATATACAACACTACTAACGTGCGCGTGGTGGACGCCTCGATCATCCCTTTGCAACTCAGCGCTCACCTTTCTGCTTCGCTATACGGGGTCGCTGAAAAGGCGGCGGACTTGATCAAGAACCGGGGTTCTCCCCAATCATCCTCAAACTCGGCAGGAGAAACAGCTTTCGGCAGGGGCTCAGTGTTGACTGGATTTATATTTCTTTTTTTGATAATGTACATGTATTAAGTGGCGCGAAGCCTGTAGATTAGCTCTGATCAAGAGAATTAAGGACTGACAGTGGTGGCATAATTATTATAGCTTCGTCTAACGCGCATGTCAGTCTTGATAAATATTGCATGGACTTGAGCGATGGTCCTGCCGTCATTGTAGCTATCTGAGCAAAGTGACTTGATGAGCAACCAGCTAAGAGACGACGGTGCGGTGCAATTGTTGAGGACATACAGGTACAAAAATAACGCGCGGCTTTGCAAATCAACCTTGTTGACTTTCTTGACTAAGCAACCAAGACCACTCTTTGTTATTATTGTCATCGCTGGTAGCATTTCGTCGGTCTAGACGATCGTTGCTGCTTGGCGGCTTCATATAACCTTGTAAATCGGGGTCCGAGTCTGAATCAGAAATAGAAAGGATATGGTCGTCGTCAATGCCCCCAGTCTGTGGTGACATACGACGCTTCCATGAACTGAATAGCGCTATGAGCAGAGCACCACATGTGGGATGAAGGGCAAGAAGAGCTCACCTTTGATCCTCGCGATTTCGAGCAATCTGCAAAGGTTGAAGACCTTTCGTAATGCTGGTGTATGAGTTCTTTGATGATGTAGCCGATGCGGGCTTGAGTTTTCCGGCTCGTGGGGTACGTTCTTCGCCTGATGAGATATCCACAGCACCCCGGTGTCGGCCTCGGTTGCTACTGCCTTGGAGTGACGCCGATTCGGCGCTTCTTGTCGATGCAACTGATCTACTTCGAGATCTTCGCGTAGAGTCAACACGACAGTGATTGTCAGGATCAAGGCCAGGGATAGACCTAACAGCCTTGCCTTTCTGCTTGACCTTGACCTTGGAAGTCGTGTTTTGAGAGTCCTCTGCTGAGGAGCTGTCACTGCATAGGTCGACCGCAGCTCTTGAGCTGCTTTTTGAACTGGATCCGTTCTTTTGCGCCTTCCTTCTCCGAGTTGGCTCTTCGCTACCAGAAATGGGGATATCGCTGTCAAGATTGGAGGAGCCCACATCTGAGTGTACGTCTCGGGGCGGAGGCCTTCTTCGGGTTCCAGGCTTCGAAGGGCCCGCCAGTTCTAGATCCTTTGCTTTTGCTGGCGCTTTCCCTTTGCGCGTATCCTTCTTCCGGTCATTGTCCCGTTCCAGATTTTTCGCCTTCTTTTTGGCAGCTTTCTCTTCGAGAGCTCGCTCGCTTTCACGCGCGACCCAAAGCTCATCCTCCAATCTCTCCTCCTTTTCCAATTCCTTCCTTCTCACTCGCGCCCTCTCCCTCATGATCTCATCTCCAGCGCCCATAACCCAATCGTCGTCACCTTTCCCCTTGCCACTGGTATCTGCATCTGGGAACATAGCAACTCCATACGCTGCGCTCTCGCTCAAGATTCGCATAGCCGATACCCTATGTTTCTCGTTTGCCCAGTCTAGATGTCGATCTTCCAGAATAAGCCCCACAGCAGCTTCGGGCACAAGTACACGCTGGATGAACTCCGTTGGTGTGAGCGGGGCAATGAGGGCGGCGTTGAAAGAGGACGGAGGAAAGAGACTGTAGAGGGTCTGGTGAATTATCACAGCGCCGAGTTCGCCATAGCTGCAATATGTATGTCAGTGGACGCGTTTCAAGCAAGACAGCGGAGACGACGTACTATCCCGGCTGCGCCTTCTCGAAACTAGCGAATTGGCCCGCAACACCAACTACGGCACGGCTTCCCTTCCTCTTCACCTCCTTCATCATGTCCCTCCAAAACGTGCTTTGACCCCGAGGACCTCTTACAGCCCACTCATCCTCCTCATCCTGATTCATTGGAATTCCATCTTCATTTCCATCGACGATAATCGCTTCCAGCCGATCCCCCATGCTCTCCACTCGGCTCTTGACCTTGTCAAAGTCGATGACCCGCGGCCACCCACGCTTCTTTGCCTCAGGTAATTTGACACTCTCGAAACCATGCCGCTGGCAGACAGATATAAATGTCGAGAGCGGTGCTTTGAGACCTTTGGGGTTTGTCGGGCGGGGATCTTTATATGATTTGGTACGTGCAGTGGCCAGAAGCGTGCGGAGATGTGGAGTTGGCGTCTCTGGAAGCGATTCGTCGCAGTAGGGGCAAAGAGTCGAGGGATCAACCGAAGGATCCATAAATACTAGATTAAATGATGTTAGCGGCTCCCTTCAAAGAATATAGCGAAAGCTTACGGGATTCGTCGTTGACTGATATATCGCCAATATTTGGAGGATCCATCCAGCTTCATGTAACGTCAGGTTTATTCAGGAGCAAAAAAAGAACATGAAGAACACACATGTCGTCGTCGTTGCGATCCTTTTCCTCTCTCCTCTTCTTCCCATTCTTCGCACGCCCATCCTCCACCTCCTCACTCAACCTCTTCGTGCTGTTCGCAATAGGGCTCGCAAGTGGAAACGGACGCCGCGGTGGGTCGCCTCCTCGCGCAGGCGAAGAAAGAGGCGATATATGTGGAAATATGTCCTTGGGTTTGGAATTGGAACGTAGAGGCGAGATATCGGGGAAGCTCGAGCTTGACTGTACGCCCCCGCCCTGTTCCCGGTTGCTCTTACCCGCAAGAGGAGACATGCTCTCCATCGGAAATGGCGCAGGGCCTTTTCTGTTAGGGCGGGCAGTAGCTGGTGACTCGATGTCTGTGCCACTATCGGCGGGTGGGGAGACCGGGAACGGTTGAGGATTTAAGCTAGGTTTCTTTCTGGGCGGTGCATTGGTACGTCCTGGCGGAATGAGCTCGATGTCTTGGCTAGGTTTCTTTATGGGCCGTGGTTTGGGACGTGGACCTGCTCGTGCAGGAGGACTTGCTGAGCGAGTTGAGGTTCGGTCTTGTCCCTGCTTCTGTGGACGCGTCTTTGCGTCAGCATTGAGACGGAGGATGGGCCTCTCGGGAGATCCAGGCTTAGGATATTCCTTTGGGCGCATTGATGACGCTATTGATCGAGCGGGCTTGGACGCTTTCTGAGAATCAGGGGATGAAGCGCGAGTGGTGGAAGCCGTGCTTGGGGTAAACTTGATCTTGGTGATCTTTGGAAGGCTCTTGACGTTCGAGGTGTAACTTTCGTTGAATGATTTGCCATCCGAGGCCCAACTACCGCCCCCATTAGCCCGCGTCCGCTGCTTTGCTTTGCCCTTCGCGTTACTCTGCGATAATTCATCCATCGGATCGGTAGCCTGCGAGCTCAGCATGTCCAACTCGTCTTCTGACTCCTCTTCAGAACAAACAACGCGCTTGCTCCTCTTCGCTGGGGTTTGAGACTTCAGCTTGTTCCCGAATGAGCCCCCAACATCCTCAAAGATTTGGCCTTGCCCGGGAGCTTGTGACAGTTGTCGGTGGTTTGGAGCCACGGATTGAGACGAGGGCCGTTTGGGCATACGATGTGACTTATCCGAAGAAAGATCCGTCTGCTTGCGTGTCAAGTTACCCAAGATGCCCTCCATGCCGGATACCGGGCATACAGCGTACGTTTTCGAGCTAGAACCAATTTAGGTATGTAATGCATAGATAGACGTACACACCCACATATTTGACTAATTGATGCTAACCCGAGGCACGAGAGCAATTAAAGCGGTTTCCACGCTGCTAGGTGGTCACACTCTACGTGAAATTCAGACGCGATTTTAGCCTCAAAAGAATCCAAGACAGTAGGTAAACTCGCGAAGCAGGCAGAAAAATGCAGTTCAGACAGGTAACTGTGGTGGTAGCCAGAAGAACGCGATATTTCGATATCGCGGCGGCGGGATACCCGTTCGGGGTTGTAATATAGTCGTTTTGATGCACGGCGCGGTGCGTCCGAGAGTAAGTCCGAGTCCAATGAATCGATCACGACTTCCTCATGAACTTGCATCTATGAACTCAGACCACCAACATCCAGAGATAGAAGTGGGGAACAGATTCGTGCAAAGGATGGCGAGTCACTTGTTGTTCATGCAATAAAGGGCGGTACCGAGATCTTCGCACGCGCACTGAGAATCTGAATAGAAAAGGAAGTCGACTGTCTCGGTGCACCTGATTCCCAACGACTCGGAGACTCTCCTCCAGAATTCATGCGCACGCTTCCTACCTTGGCACCAGCACTAGAGTAAAACCCCATGTTGAGCGGAACCCCAAGCACCAATATACTATGCGGCCACAACCTCTCAATCTCCTCCCTCAAATCCAGCCTAAGTACAGCGGCCATACTCATATCATTCGGTGTGTGTGCTTACCTATTCCTTCAGCTCGCACGTTGGCCATGACTCAACGCAAAGTACGATGGAAGCCGCCGACCGATTTCTTAAATTTCTGGGACCCTGATACGCCGGGCGCATCCTTGAAGGCTACACCCTCGAAATATATGATAAAACATCAGGATATGGAGCTTGGATTCCAGGTGTATGGCCGTTGGACTGGCTACTGTTCTAATTCTAAATCTCACTTGTCTTGCAGGGGAATACAAGCTTTGTGCTCTGCGTTGGCTAATAATAGCATCGGCTTCCACTGAGAACGCTTTCACCATACGGCTAGTGTCACTACGGAAGGACGAGAACAATCAACACCAATACATGCTATTGCTCGGCCTCTTGGATAATTTTGTTTGTGGGGGTATTTGCTCTGGGCTTGCGACGTTGGCTACTCTCAAGATCGACATTTCAATGTCAAGGATTGTGGTCTGCACTCTTAAGCATGAGCAACCCACCTCCTCGCCTATGTGGTGGCGAAGTCCCTATGAATGAACCGCTGTAACCAGAGTAAATTGCAGCTATATTCCCCCTGTTTATATCCATGATTGGTTTTTATTTATCAGAGGATGGAGTTGCATAAACTTTACGGAGCGCCAACCTTGGATACTCCGTTGAGTCCCAGTCAAATGTTGGGACGCGTCGCGCATCAACACAATTGGGCTGGAAACCACCACGCCAAACACGTCGAGTTGCTCCGGCTTACACCAAATGAGCCCTTGGATGTATGGTAAATATTTTCATTAGAATGTACAGATACAGTAGTTTTATTTGATATAATGCAAACGATGTCGAGCGCGAATAAACGGACACAAACGTCGGGCATGTTGTGTCTTCTATAATTCGATAGTGAATCGCAAACGGTCTCCTTCAGGATAACAGTGCACCTTCGACATGTCCTCGACGATGTAATGAGCTCCGCAATTCTCGATCTTTGAACGTTCGTGCGATGTGCAGACCGCGATGACAGTTGCGCCGGAGGCAACACCCGCACGAATCCCACTGGGGGAATCTTCGAAGACGATGGTGTTCTTCGCATCGAAGCCGAGCTCCTTCGCGGCGAGCAAGAACGGGTCAGGGAAGGGTTTGCCATTCTTCAGGCGCTTATCGTCGGCAGTGATGGTGACAGGCGGGGGTGTGATGCCGACACGGGTCATGCACCCGTAGGCGTAGGTCTTAGCACCAGAGGTAGCAACGGCGTAGCGGCCGGCAGGAATGGAGTCCAACATGCTCTTGACGCCAGGAAGGATGCGAACGGCACGGTCGACAGCCGCGGCCTCCTCCTGCCACGCCTCAAGTTGGTGGCAGACAATATTTTCCTTGACAGATTCGTGGTTGATGATATCGGTGTGCGCTTCGTCTATATTGTCGTCGTCGAAGGTGGACTCATACTGGGCAGTTACCGAGAGTATGTTGGATAAACGGCTCGGGAACGATGGACGCCGGGCGTCGGCGGTGGAGAAAGATGTGGCACGAGATGAAGCGACAGAGGAGCCAGTGCTGAGTTCAGGGGTGTCAGAGCCAGAGTCCAAAGAAGCGTAGGAGGCGGGTGTGGTGGGCTGCGACCCCGGTCCATGAAGGCGATGAGCGTCGGCGAAGAATAAGATAGACTCTTCGAAGTCCTGAACCTCGTTTTCCATCTCGTGCGCTTGAATATGGGGCTTGAACTGTGCGAGGTTGTCACACCCGCGCTTCCCATGGGTCGCGGCGATCACAAAGTCTGGATCCATCCCAAGGTCTTTAGCGACTTTGCCCCAGGCAGCCTCGACGGCCGCGATTGAGTCAGTGAGTGTGCCATCCATGTCAAAGAGGACTGCCTCGGCGTATACGGTCTCGACTTGGAAAGGGGCTGCAGACATTGTGAATTATGAAGGTTGGTTAGGGGGGATGGCTTTAGGGGTAAAATGGTAGTGGTGGTAGTGGTTATCGGTCAAGAGGGGATTGGTTCTTAGGTGCTTGAAACCTTGGATTTTGGCGGTGTTTTATATGTTTTCGGGTCCCCCACAGCCTTAGAAAGATCCCGCACCCGCACCCGCACCCGCACCCGGAGCATCGCCCTGACAAAACAGATCCAAACAGCAAGGAGTAATAGGGGGAGGGGCTGCATGAGTTGAGAGTATAGGGGGAAAGGGGCTACCTGTCGCGCTTAGGCATGAGCAGAAATAGTCAATTTTGGTCGAAGATAAGACTCTAGCACAGAATGAGAAGCAGATGGTCATTTCCTTCTAGAAAACCAAGCAGTCGGGGGTGCAATGTCATCCCAGTCAACCTAGAGCATATCGTGCAAACCACACTGGCAAATATTTGTAGCAGATTTTCTGTGTGAGCGATGCGTCAATGGAGCACATTTCACACCGCCTGCCCGGAGATCATTTATCACCGACAGTTCAGGTCACTTGCGCCTTTTCGGAAGAGGACGCGGAAGCATGGAAGGAGAAAATTAGATGCTGTCGCCTCGGACCTGTGCAGTATCAAAATTGAGATTTCGGAGACCTTGTAATGTAATAATGCTTACTAGTAGTTTCACTGTGCTTGAGCCTACTTAGTGTCTGGAGGTAGCTTGCGAGAATGGAAAGAGTTCTCGACCTGAATGAAGCCTCCCGCCTGATACTGATTCTCTGAGAGATGCACTTGCCCCTAACAAGGCAAACCCCAAATGCTGCAGTCCTCGAGATGAAATCAGCAAAGGTTTGCAATCCATAAGACTCGATCGCGTGGATTCGGCAAAGCAATATATCGCATACCCGCAGATATATATTAGCCTGTTGTCTGTAGGGAAAGCGGTCTCGGATAGCCTGCAGCTGTGATGACCTGTCATTAATTTTATATAGACTTCCGGGCTGTTGGTAGTGGAGCGAGAGGCTTGTATCACGGATGTGATGGTCTATTGTACTAATGTATGATGCATATGTGTGACTCGGTGTGGGCAGGACGTATGCCGACAAATGGCGCTTGACAGCATTTCTGGACATTTGACCGGCAGAACGGCCGAGTGCCATGCATCCCACCTTGGTCATAACACCCAAGCATGCAACCGCACTTCATATAACACCATTTCAATCAACCGCGATTCAAAGCCATGCTGCGACATACCATGAGGACGTCAAATAATCGGTATAAGAGTGGCCAAGCTCAGGGTGCCGACGAGGAAGCGTTACGTCCCACATGGTTGCGACGTTCATTGTGCAATCATCTGCAGTTGATCCTCGTGGCTCCACCATACACAGCCAGAATCGCATCACACTTGCTCTCAAACCATCAGCGTTGCGCGCCATGTGAGCGCGAAGCCGATAACAAAAGGGTGGTTGACAGATCGGTCAGCCATTTGTATAAATTAGCGGGAGCAGGTCCATCATAGATTAGGTCACTCCTGTTCTCCCCTCCGCCATGATCTGGTCAACTGCTCTTGTCTTTGCCCTGGTGCAAGTGTGTCTTGCCAACCCCGTCTCTAAACGCTGGGAGGATGTTTCCGTTAGGCACTCATGGACCGAGGTCCCCCAAGGCTGGGAGCTGCAGGGCGCTGCCCCGGCCGATCACAACATGAACCTGCGCATTGGGCTCAAGCAGGACAAGATGGACGAGCTCATCCAACAACTGTACGAAGTGAGCGACCCAGCCCACTCCAAGTACGGCAAGCACTTGTCCTTGGAGGAAGTCAATGCGCTCGTCGCGCCCCACCCCGACACCCTCGACACCGTCAACGCTTGGTTGGAACACCATGATGTGGATACATCTGCATGCCAACGTACCGGGGCGAACGATTGGGTCACAATCCGTGTTACCGTTGCTCAAGCTGAGCGCATGCTTGGTACGTTGCCATCTCCACCTGCACTGCATTGCATTGCGAGCTCACAATTATATCTTCAGGCACTAAGTACAATGTCTACCGTCACTCAACAACGTCAGAGGACGTCGTGCGTACATTGGAATACAGCCTTCCTGATGCCTTAGAAGGTCACATAGACGTTGTCGCGCCCACCACCTACTTCGGCACGACCCGCAGCATGAAGTCCACCATCCACAGTGTAACTAAGCCCGTTTCCGACGTTACTGTGCCTTCCAGCTGTTCCAACACTATCACTCCCACGTGCCTGGCGGACCTGTACAACACCACCGCGTACACTCCCAAAGCGACCAGCACCAACAAGCTCGGAATTGTTGGGTACCTTGAGGAATATGCTAACCGCGCCGACCTCCAGGTATGAATTCCATGCTGCTACCGAAAAGCGACATACTGATAATACTCTACAGACCTTCTACAAGAAGTACCTTACGAAAGCTGCGGGAACTAGCTACACTACTGTTCTCGTTAACGGTGGTCTGGATACCCAGTCTGACCCCGGTGGTGCGTATAACCAGTCTGTCCGCTGCATTCACTTGCTAATGAAAATCATAGATGAGGCGAACTTGGATGTCCAATACGGTGCCTCGATCTCGTACCCAACACCGGTGACTTACTATAGCACTGGCGGTTCCCCACCTTACAATCCGGACGACAACAGCCCCTCTAACACCAACGAGGTCGGTTTTCATGCATACTAGAACTATTCATAGTCGCTAATAGAACCCATCGGCAGCCGTACCTCGATTTTCTCACGTTTATAAGTAACCAGACTTCCATTCCTCAGACCTTTACTACCTCGTACGGTGACTACGAGCAGACCGTGCCCAAGGACTACGCCACCAGCGTTTGCAACGGCTTCGCCACCCTTGGTGCTCGTGGAGTGTCCATCTTGTTCTCTTCCGGTGATGACGGGTGAGTCCGCCTGCGCGGGGGGTGCCGCTCAGGAAGTTAACTGTGTGTTTCTAGTGTAGGTGATGGTGACTGCAAGAGCAACAACGGCACGAACAAGGTTGCGTTCCAGCCTAACTTCCCCGCTTCTTGTAAGACTTTGCGCGCTTCTCTGGCTGCGGCTTCAGTGCTGATACATCTCCCCAGGCCCCTTCGTGACTGCCGTCGGTGCCACCTACAAGATCGGCCCCGAAGTCGGCATTGACTTCTCGGCTGGAGGGTTCTCGAACTACTTCTCCACCCCATCTTACCAGACCACCGCCACAGCGACTTTCATCAAGTCTCTCGGAACGAAATACGCTGGCTTGTACAAGTGAGTACACCCCTGCTTAACTTGAGGCGGCTTTGTTGCTGACTCTCTGCCTGCTATGATCAGCGCGTCCGGCAGAGGTATCCCCGATGTCTCGGCCCAAGGTAACGCCTTCGATATCGTCCTGGGCGGATCCGTCACCTCTGTTTCCGGCACCTCCGCCAGTGGCCCGACTTTCGCGGCTATCGTCGCTCTCTTGAACGACTACAGGATCAGCGAGGGCAAGGCGCCCCTGGGCTTCTTGAACCCCTTCCTCTACACCAACGGCACCGCGGGTCTCACCGACATCACCTCGGGATCGAACCCTGGCTGTGGGACCAACGGCTTCACTGCCCGCGCTGGGTGGGATCCGGTGAGTGTCTTTTTTGCTGCTTGGCTGCGGCATCGTCTTATGGCCGCTATTTCAGGTCACTGGTCTGGGGACACCCAACTTTGGCAAGCTGCAGGCTCTCGTGTAAAAGCCTCAACTGAGGTGGACTATTGTATATATCTAAATGTTATTCTTGTTTATAGATCAATTATATCCTTGAATCAACCGGAATTTCGAGAGTGTAAACATGGCTGGTGCTGTCGATGTGTCTCATTACACCTATGCGCTGTATCGAGCTCACAGGCGCCACAGTCTTCTACTACGCTAGGAAGCAGCTGCTGCCGCGCAACTCGTTATGGGCCCATATACTGCCGTTGATCCTTCATCCGCATGTTTCTTTGTCGCGTTTGGAATTCTCTACACCGGCGGAGATGATGGCCCATCAGTTCCATTGCACATCGTGAAGCTTCTCTTGTGGTATCTCCCACTCTTGGTGGAGATAGCTGGCCATTTCGTGGCCCTGGAATTGTCTGGTTTTGTTCGCTACACCACAAAGTCCATATATGAACGATCGTTCCCTATCATGTAAGTGTCACCATGTTGGAAATAGTATACATCGATTAACGTATGACGCAGTCTAGGGGCGGGCCTAGACAAGATCACAGGCGGCTTCAAACAACTTGTCGGGAACGCGGGGCTAGGCGCGAGCGGGATACCCGTCTTTATCTCAGCGGCTGTGATCTTCATCGGATTCTTCTCTCTGTACTTTGGCACCCCAGGCAGTAACAGAGAGACCAGCAATCGCCGTGCTCTTTCGTGGTGATTCTCGCAATTCCTATTTCTTTCTGCTTTGATAGTTACCTTGCAAGGTAAGATCGTTACATTGCTGATGATGGCATAGTTTGCTTACGCGTTCATACAGCGGTTGCGAATTCGATATTTTTCATGGTGAATATATCATGATATATGACTTCAATATTGATTATTGACTACAAACGGCGAAGAATCTCTCAGCAGTGTTGTCAAAAGTGGACCGCGCTATTAGTCACGCAGCTGACTGGGAGCACAACCGGACGTAATCTGGCTGCGACGTATTTCCCGGAGTCTATCCGCCTTTTTAACGAACTGGGTCTCGCCTTTGAGGATGTGGTGGACTCTATCAATAGCGATCTTTATCGGTATTCGCTGGAGAGAACTAACGACACGGACAATAACATCTGGATCGCCGGAATACTTCAAGAAGAGGTGATAATTTTATACAGCCTGCTGGTTGCCATTTGTTCAACTTTTCACACAAGATACTAAACTAAATAATAATATGGCCAGCCTGATACCTTGGATGCACTGCCTGACCAGTCGCGTATGCTGTTTGCAAGACTATACGCGTTCGCCACCGCTGATGCGAGCAACAAGACCGAGCAAATCAATCACCTTACCTTTTCAAGTTTTCTCAATATATATTCTGATATCCTCAAGGATCGCGGTTCATCAGCCTTGTGGTTGTATCCTGCTGCTGTGAGATATAACCTCATTTTGGGGTCTCGAATACGTTACTAAACAATATATGTAGGGCGCTACAATCCTGGCTCCGGTGCTCATGTCGTGCATAAAGGGGATGCCTCGAGGTATAAGCTTTCACTCTGACAACAATTCAACGCACAACTGACCGAAATGCACACTATTAAGATAAGTACGAACGGGGTGTCCTTCTCACGAGATTTAGCATCGGCACCGCTACGTCCCTGCTTGCGCTGCTCGATCTAGGTATTTCGAAGCCCATCTGGACAGTTTCCGATGATGGCGATTACTCGGTATTAACGCACTGTAAAATCTGGGCTCTCGCCATGAATGACCACCATTTGCTGTGAGTTTATCTTTCATTCCATTTATATTCAAGGAGTCTAACATACTATCAGGTTGATCATCCTGGCGCTCATCATGGGCCTCCTTCAAATCATAGAGAATGTAAGCTGCGCTGACTAATTGCACACGACATGTAGACTGATCAGACCTCACAGCTCTTTGCATATACCAGCAGTCGCCAGTATACCTCGTTCCAAAATATCGACTTTCTCAATGGCCCTGAACGGCGGGAAACAAAACGGGGCACAAAACCTGCATACCAGAGAACATACGCTGTGGATACAGACGAACATGCTGTCCCTCTTGAGTCGTATAAGCCAAAGGACCGGAAGGGGGCTGGATATGGATGCACTTATCCGAACCCCTACGAAGAAGAGCACCATGACCGTGGTACCAAGGATATGTCTTTCGTGAATTCGCCTCAACATACCGTCGACGAAGGACGTTTCAAATAGGTGACTTTCTCAAACGGACCTTTATATCAAAATCTCACTGTTGTTACATCAATTTGCTATACTTGCCACTCGTATGTGATGCGCTATACATCTACAACATGGACTATCAATCATATATTGCTTGCCAGCCTAGGGTAGGTTGGTAACGATTTATGAAAGATAATGGCGTGAATATCAAGCAAATATCAAGAATCAAATTTGAAGACAGAATGTAGTTCAACACAGCTACTAAGTGAACGTAAGGACATAAGGTGGTAGGTAATTAATGTCATTTATGACCCAGGGTGTTTCAATAGGACGAGCAGCATAGTCGAAATGAAATGCGGTATGGTCGGTGACTGGCGGCTATATGCGTGGGCATGGTGCTTGCCGTGTCGCTTGAGCCGCCCACCATGGTCATGCTCCCGGCACTTGTGGCTGTGGCACACCTTCTTGCCATCATCTCCAACGTGGTGGCACTTGCACACTCTCCCTGACTGCTGCTCATCATGGCCAACAGCGTGATCATGCACGAGAAGACCGCTGTGGACCATCTTCTTTACCTGTCTGGGAAAGTTGTTCGCTCCACGGCGTACGCGGCGAATCCCCCGAGATATCAACACCCAATCAACACCTTCTGCCACAGACGAGGAGGCAACCCCCCGTAGTGGCGTGAGGCGCAACATTGGTGGCAAGTATATTGTTAACATGTTGTACACGGATCTTCTGGACCCGTAGACCCATGGTCCAACAATACCTCATCTGATATGCTGTGCGACATGCTTTGTGGAGGGGTCCATGGAGAGGGCGGGGGGCTCAGAGTGCCTGTATGGGCTGGCCGCGATCTGCGACGAGCGAGCCGCAGCTCCGTCTGGGCGCGGGGGTGGAGTTGGGGCTGGAGCTAAGCAGCGCAGATTCCTCAGATCTAGAGACGAGCGTCATCTCAGAGTTTCAAGTGGGGAAGAGCGGGACAGGCGCGCGCCCTCCGAGTGCAGTATCTAGCCCAGCGTCTGCTCTCTATACCGCGAGAGGGTGTCAATGCGCGCATGGGGCTCGCCCGCACTGCCGTCCTCGTCCTTACACATGATTTCACCATCCTCTACATGTCTGGGTACAAGGGGGGCGGGCGCCCGTGATTCCGAAGAGTTCGGACGGTATGGAGAGCAGATGGATGAACTCGCATAGTTATGTGCGCTATGTTGTGTTGACGGCATCTCGTACACCTGGACCACGCACTTGGTCGCGAACACCAGCGCGAGCGTCACAGCCGCTAGCGGAAGGCCTGCAGTCATTTATCTGCACAAGCACATTGAGCTGCAGCGGCGTGTTCTCCGTGTTGGTACTGACCGCGATTATGATACGGCCGTTGAAACTTGAAAGATTTTGCCCCTGTCGCGAATTATGCTCGGCAGTGGTTGTTAGGAAGGAGTAGGATGGCTGGATATAGGGGGCGATTGGGGACGGGCGCTGTGAGTTTCGGGAAACTGGGGCTGTAGAGTACTCTACGTTTAGGGACACATCAGTGCGTGTGCTAGATACGGTAAAGAGATGGGAAACATATGTTGGCATCAAGCGGCGCGAGCTCGGCCGTGAAAACCCAGACGGAAGGCCCCAACTCGCGAACATTGGGTGGCTGGCTGGAGTAGAGTGAGTAAGCCCTGGGGTTGACCTGCGCACAACCTGCGCAGCGCTATCTTGGCACGAAGGACCATATGGTGTTGGTCTCCCAGCGTGGTTGTGTTCAATCTGAATCCTTGAGAGAGAGGTCCGTTTTGCATGGCCGTTGTTGTCGTTGTCGTTGTCGTAAGTAGTAGTAGAAGGTAGGCGGTTGCATGTAGTCACGATTGCCACCAAAAAAAGCAGTCGAGCGTTGGTCGAGCGTGGGAGGAACAAAGAGCACGTGACTAACGCGCCCATACATAGGAGCACATCGGAAACATCGGAACATTGACAATCCAGGTTATCGTCATTATAGGGGTGGAGACCTTGCCAGCAAGGAATGGATGGCTCCGCCCGTGCACTGCTGTACACGGATTATTACTCTCATGATATCCTTTGACTAGTTTCTGCTGATGGCCACGTACAGGGTATGCACCGGTAGGCATTTGTGAGTACATTACTTTGGACATGAGCAAAACATGAGCCACCTGGGCATCAGTGCTTGATCAGCGCCCAAAGTTTAGCGCCCACAGCCACTGATGTTCATAGATTTTGAATGCCGGGCGACGCGAATATATCTCCCATTGATAGCTGCCACCTTTGAAGTTGTAGCAGGTTGTAGCATTTAAGCTTGTAATGAATGAACTTTTTAAATAATTTCACAACGATCAACACTCCTGTCAGGACGTGCGATGGTAACGCAAGGTTGCACTCCAACTTTCTGTGGCTCGGGTGCCACGGTCGATCGGAAACTGGTATAGATACCGGCATGCGGCGCTACCGGCAGTGTGTTGCTACTGGTGATAAGTACTGACTGCGGTGCCTGAGCCTCACCGTCGTGCGCGCTGTTCTGCAAGCGCGCGTGTCTGTAAAGTACTTAACTCAAATGTCATAGTTGATCAATAAGAGCCTGCATCAACAAGTCTCCTAGCACCGTCTCTCTCTTCCCCCTGATCCCTCCCAAGGTCCATGGACGAGCTCAAGAAATCCCGAAGAGAGTCTGATCTATCCACTTTGGCTGTAGAGCGCAAGGCAAATGCCTTACCATGGTCACTGTCGCCTTTTCGACAGCCTGGCAGCGAGGATAACGCCGAGGAAATAACTGAGTTGGAACCAGGAGAAATACGAGTCATAGCGGCAGAGGAGGTGCCGTTCATAGACCTGTTGCTTGAGATTGGTTAGTCTTGGTCTTGGTCTTTTGTTGGGGGTCTTGGCTAACCGTGAGTGCGAACGTGAAGCCATGACCACCGCCTTTGCCAGCTTAACGTGAGTGCTATTCGTGCAAGGCCTCTTGATCTCGTTTCTGAATCTTCAGCAGTGACGGCACACCGATTCTGCAATACAATAATGTTCTAAGTTATGTGGCATTCTTCCTCTGGGTGTGGTGGGTTTGGATCGCGCAGGTCGCGTACAACATGCGTTTTCGGCAGGGTAAGTCAAAGTCACTTTTGGTCTTGCATATGAATTCCCTCAAACTGATCTCGATACCATAGCCGACTGGTTTCACAGAATCATGGTTAGCCCGGTTTGCTTTGCTCAACTTTGATCGCACATGAATGCTTTGAGATGCAGGTCTTCGTTCAATTGATCGTGTTCAGCGCCATGGCAGCCTTCGCCGATCAGTTTGACATCACAAACGGAATTGCCAATAACCCCGACCAAGCAGAAGCGGAAAGCCTGTTGACAGCCGCTGGCTTCAGCAAAAACGAGCTGGATGCATTGATGTTTCGAAATAACCGCATACCCCTGTTAAACGCGAGAGGCATATCGATGGCTATGGCACTCAGCAGGATTGTTCTGCTTGTGCAATATTTGGCTGGTGTGTTCTCATTACACCTATGTGCTGTATCGAGCTCACAGGCGCCACAGTCTTCTACTACGCTAGGAAGCAGCTGCTGCCGCGCAACTCGTTATGGGCCCATATACTGCCGTTGATCCTCTCATCCGCATGTTTCTTTGTCGCGTTTGGAATTCTCTACACCGGCGGAGATGATGGCCCATCAGTTCCATTACACATTGTGAAGCTTCTCCTGTGGTATCTCCCACTCTTGGTGGAAATAGCTGGCCATTTCGTGGCCCTGGAATTGTCTGGTTTTGTTCGCTACACCACAGAGTCCATATACGCACGATCGGGAACCGTGTTCCTTATCATGTAAGTTGTCAGCACGCTGGCAATATTATATCGATTGACGTATGATGCAGTCTGGGGGCGGGCCTGGACAAGATCACTGGCGGCTTCAAACAACTTGTCGGGAATGCGGGGCTAGGCTCGAGCGGGATACCCATATTTATCTCGGCGGCTGTGATTTTCATCGGATTCTTCTCTCTGTACTTTGGCACCCCAGGCAGTAACAGAGAGATCAGCAATCGCCGAGCGCTTTCATGGCTATTCTCGCAATTCATATTTCTTTCTGCCTTGACAGTTACCTTACAAGGTACAATTGTCACATTGTTTATGATGGCATAGTTTGCTCACGCGTTCATACAGCGGTTGCGAATTCGATATCTTTCATGGTGAATATATCATGCTATCTGCGTTTCAATCTTGATTATTGACCACAAACGGCGAAGAATCTCTCAGCAGCGTTGTCACATGTGGACGACGCTATTGGTTACGCAGCTGACTGGGAGTACAACCAGACGTATGCCACTAATCTGACTGCGACGGATTTCCCGGAGTCCATCCGTCTTTTTAACGAACTGGGTCTCGCCTTTGAGGATGTGGTGGACTCTATCAATAGCGATCTTTATCAGTATTCGCTGGAGAGCACCAACGACACCGACAATAACATCTGGATCGCTGGAATACTTCAAGAAGAGATGATAATTTTCTCCAATCTGCTAAACGTAACTGCCATTCATTCAAATTTTTACAAGATGCTGAACTAAATAATTTATCCAGCCTGATACCTTGAATGCACTGCCCGACAAGTCGTCTCTGCTGTTTGCAAAACTATACGCATTCACCTACGCCGATCAAATCGATGAGCTCACCTATGCCAAATTTCTCGATATATATTCTGGTATCCTCAAGGATCGGGGTTCATCGGCCTTGTGGTTATATCCTGCCGCAGTGAGATACAACCTTCTTCTCGGGTCTTGAATACGTTGCTAAACACCGTATGTAGGGCGCTACAATCCTGGGTCTGGTGCTCATGTCGTGCATAAAGGGGATGCCTCGAGGTATAAGGTTTTAATTTGACAACAAGTCAGCGCACAGCTGACTGAAATGCACGTTATTAAGACAAGTACGAATGGGGTGTCCTTGGCACGAGATGTACCATCGGTACCGCAACAACCTTGCTTGCACTGCTCGACATTGGCGCTTCGAAGCCCATTGTTGAAACCATTGATGGCTTGAACTCGATCGCGACGGACTCCAAAATCTGGATTCTCAACACGAGTGACGGCCATTGGCTGTGAGTTTGTCTTCATTCCCTGTGTATTCAAGTAGTCTGACATACTTTCAGGTTAATCCTTCTGGCGATCATCATGGGCATCCTTCAAATCACAGAGAATGTAAGTTGCGCTGACTAATTGCACGCGACATGTAGACTGATCAGACCGCACAGCTCTTTGCATATACCAGCAGTCGCCAGTATACTTCGTTCCAAAATCTCGACTTTCTCAATGGCCCTGAACGGCGGAAGACCAAACGGGGCAGAAAACCTGTATACCAGAGAACCTACTCTGTCGATGCAGACGACTATTCCGTCCCTCTTGTGCCGTATAGTCCCGGGGACAAGAAAGAGGCTGGGTACGGATACACTTATCCGAATCCCTATGAGGAAGAGTACCATGACCGTGATACCAAGGATATGCCTTTCGTGAATTCGCCCAAACACACCCTTGACGAAGGACGTTTCAAATAGGAAGTCTTTCTCAGACGGACCTTTATGTCAAAATCTTACTGTTTACATCAATTTGCTGTACTTACCACTCACATCTCCTGCGCTATACATCTACAACGTGGACTATCAATCATACCTTGCTTACAAGTCTAGGATGGCAATGGTTTAACGAAAGATGCGGCGTTATGGCCATAGATTTATTGTTTAAACGAAAGACAACGAGCGTAATTGAAACGAATGTCCACAGCAAATAGTCCAATTCAGCGCACTACAACAAAGCTTGCAGTTTCCCAAAGTTAGGGGTGCCCAACCCAGTGACCTGTAGAATTGTCGATTAGACGGTATATGAGCACCGATGAGAGGATGACTTGCCGGATCCCATCCAGCCCGAGCACTGAAGCCTTTCGTCTTGCAACCCGGGTTAGCGCCGGAGGTGATGTCATTCAGGCCCTTGACTCCCGTCTTGTACAGCCAGGGGTTCAAGAATCCCAGAGGGGCCTTTCCCTCGGTGATCAGATGGTCGTTCAGGAGGGCCACGATACCGGCAACCGTCTAGACGACACATCGTCAGTTTCTCGTCTATGGAAACAGCGAGGTTTACGCACGGGAGCGGCGGCGGAAGTTCCTCCGATGAAGTCCGTCTGGTTACCAATGATCACCAGGAAATCTTCGCCTTGAGCGGAGATATCGGGGTATCCTCTGCTTGTTTTGCTGATCAAAGAGCCCGCTCCGTTAGCCTTTTTCACTCTCCGAAGTAGGGGACCTACTTGTACAGCCCGCTGTATTTAGTACCGAGCGACTTGACAAACGAGGCGGTGGCGGTCTTCTGATAAGAAGGTGCAGGGAAATAATTAGAAAATCCGCCTCCCGAGAAATTGGCGGCGACTTCGGGGCTGAGGCCGGTGGTAGCCCCAACGGCAGTCACATACGGGCCTACATAAGCCGCGTCAGCGCGAAGACGGCAAAAATACTGGTAGATATGGGCTCACATGACGCGGGGAACACGGGCTGGAATTGGGTCTTGTCATTCTTCCCGTTGTTCGTCTTGCAGGTACCAGCACCGACGCCAAAGTCGCCCGAAGAGAACAGGATGCTCACACCTCTCGCACCGAGGGCGGCGAAGCCGTTGCAGACGCGCGTAGCGTAGTCGTGCGGGATGCTCTGCTCGTCGTCGCCATATGAGGTGGTGAGTGTCTGAGCGACCGTTGTCTGGTTGGAAAGAAAGCTGAGGAAATCCAGATAGGGCTAGTAACCACAACGACATCAGTCATTTTGAAATGAGATTAGTGCTGGGCAAGCTGACCTCGTTGGTGTTGGTAGGGGTGGCAGCGTCGGGTTTGAAGGGAGGAGAGCCTCCAGTGCTGTAGTATGTGAATGGGGTGGGGAAGGCAATTGAGGATACGTATTGAACATCCAAGTTCGCTTCGTCTGAAACAAGTGTCAATAAAGCCCAAAGAAAGTCGAAATAAATGCGGACCTCCAGGCAAAGATTGGTCGTTTTTGCCTCCATTTATTTCGACTGTGCTGTAGCTGTGCCCGACGGCCTTCTTGTAGTATTTCTTGTAGAATGTCTGGACATTGAAGGACGCATCAGCATGGGCCTTTCAGCTGTACAATTATGCACGAACCTGGAGATCCTCGTGGTTGGCGTACTGCTCGAGGTACCCAGCAACGGCGATCTTGTTCTTTCCAGCGGACTTGGGGGTATACCCAGTGCTGTTGTACAGGGTCTGCAGGCAGCTGGGCTGGATGGCCTGCTTGCAGGTGTACTGTGCCGCATCAATCGAGCCCTCGACAGATTTGAGGCCCTTCATCCTGAATGAGTTGGCGCGCATGCTCCGGGTGTTGGGGAAGTAGGTGGTGGGCGCGATGACATCGATGTGGGAGTGCAGCTCGGTGGGAATGCTGTAGCTAGTTGTGCGCACCACGTATTCCTCTGTGGTAATGTGACGGTAGACGCCATACTTCGCGCCTGGAGGTATGAAGGTCAATGCGTAATTTGGTGAGCTGAGATCGGGTGCACGCACCAAGCATGGCCTCAGCCTGCGCGACAGAAACGCTCATGGAGACCCAATCCTTGGAGAAGGTTCGGTCCGCAGAGGCCGTGTCCACACCATGGTGCGTGAGCCAGGAGTCGACCAAGTCCAAGGTGCTGGGGTGAGGCGCGACGAGCGCATTGACCTCCTCCACGGACAGGTGCTTCCCGTACTTGGGGTGCTCGGGCTCGCTGACTTCGTATAATGAAGCTATCAGCTCTTCGAGCTTGTCCTGCTTCAATCCGACGCGCAGGTTGATCCTGTGTTCCTCCGGAGCTGGACCTTGCAGCTCCCACCCGCTAGGGACCGCGGCCCAAGAGTGCTTGACCGAGAGATCGTCCCATCTTTTCGAGAGCTCTTTGCTCAAGCAAACCTGCACGAGCGCCGCAACAAGAACAGTAGACCAGAGCATGATTGCGGTAAAGGGGTAAAAGAGTGTATAGGTCAGATAGCTCAGCGCGAGCGATTTAAGTCTGGGGCTGGGGTGTGGTACCGGTGACAAATGCCTCGTGTAACAGGTACCTAGACAGAGAAGACTGCGTGGTTGCTGCGTGGTCTCTGGGAAAGTTGCAATTTAACGACCACGATTTCGAAGACTCATGTCGATCATTGTACTACGACGACGGGCAGGGGCGACCGATATCCGAATATCCTCGTGCGTTTAAACACCGGTGGCGGTGCTTTACTGTTACCACCTCGAAGAGCCTCAAGGGTATCTCTTGGCAGCTCTTGGGCATCGCGTGGTGAAATTAAGTATCCAGCAGAAACAAACTTATGTTTGGAATTGAAGTTGAATTGAAGTATGAAGTCAATTCTACCAAACTTGCGAATTTCAAGCTACTTCATTCAGGACGAGGATAGAATCCCGAGATGGGTCGCAAGAGAAGGCACCCGGTAAAGCAGATATATGTATATAAACGATACAAAGACAAAAAAGGCAGCCCAAACGTTCTATTAGATACAAGAGTGAACACAAGCCAAAGACGTACAGCGGCGCGGAAGAAACAAACAAAGAAGCAGCTATCAATACAGTTCGTGCGAAAGGAATGTTACAGACTGTGTTTAACATGCGAACAGATGCTGTGACAAGGACATCAGATGCACGGTAGCAGACCGTATGCGGATTAGAAAGCCTGCATGGAGTCCTCCGGCGATACTAAGTGGTAGGTGGCGGTGTGGCTGGGTACGCCACGGGGCACTGAATATTCGTGCAGGGAGAGTGGGCTGGCAGGGAGAGTGCCGATGGAGGAATTGGCGACCCAAGGATACTTTTCCTCCAGGGAAAAGGCGCTGTCAAATGATACGAAGGAGGCGTCAAGTGAAAAGGCGGAGGCAAGATTATGTTGCGTGGCTTGGGAGCTGTGGTAAATGGGCAGGTCGCTGGGACCCTTGTCGCTTTGAATGAGAGCGGAGTGTTCTGCAAGCTTGGGCTTTGAAAATTTTCCGCGCACCCACGAAGCCCATGAAAGGACTTTGCGAGAAGCAGCGCGGAAGGCTCTTCCGTATCCAGCCCATACTTCATCCGCAAATCCGAAGAAGGCGAAGAAAGAGAAGGCGCAAAGGGTATTGAACCATCTGGATGCCTGGAGAAGCCATCGAGCGCCCCACTGTGCATATGACGCCACCATAATTACCTCCCATTCGCTGTGTTCAACAGCCCATCCAAGCCAAGGTCTGAGGTTTTGAGGCGCTAAATCACTTATTATGATCAAAAGACTCAGGGGAACTGTGGCGAATATGCTGAGAATTGCGAGGACCGTGAGGCGAATGTACTGCTTGGTACTGGCCATATGCAAGTATTGTCGAACCTCAGCGTAGTTATTTGCACAGGTACGCATGATGAGCACTGCAATTTCCACATGTTAGACGTCATTGAGCAGCTGAAACACGGCGGATATCGTACCACAGTAAACCGAAGTCGCTACACCAATACAGAGCGGCCAGGCAGCTTGAAAAGGGACTGCAAGGGCTGCATTTGTAGTTGCGTTTAGGCAACCTATGTTTTCAAAGATGGCGTATCGGCACACTTGTACGATGTAATCTGTCAATTGATTAGGTGGGCAGCCCAGTAATGCAAAAGAGCAGCACGTACAGGAAGGGAGCGATAAGATAGGAAGACCAACGCCGATAGCAAGATTGACGTAAAATTCTCGGCGTTTCTACAATTATAGGCCGTCGGGTTAAGATTAGATCAAGTATGCGCGACGGGCACGTACTTGGGCGTTAGACCTTTGCGAAGCACGCAGTGTCAATATATTGTGAAAATGTCGCATTACACAAAGTGCAGCTGCGGGAAGGGCAACATTTACAGCAATGATAATGCGTGAGGCTTAAGATTCATTGAGCAAAATGCGAGCCAGTAGTTATAGACGTTCACTCACAGATGTCGCACCATACAGGCGCCCAATCAACCGTGTTGCCATTCCATATTATCGCGTTGATGAATTGGTTGAATGAGGCCAAGGCTACCCAGAAGATGTATATGCAAGACGGCGTGTTCTTCACTGTCAATTATAATATTTGTCAGCCAATGAATGAGAGGAAATGGAAATGGACGCACTTTTGATATGGAATGGTAACGGAATGAGAACCAGGATAAAGCTGATCAGGCTGAAGACGGTGATAAGGCGGTTCAAGACCTCTCCCGAGGACATGTCGAAAAGAGGAAGGATGTTGTCGATAGTGTGAAGGAATGATAGAAGTCGAAAGACTCGTTCAGCCAAGGTTCAGGTTCTTGAGACTGCTTCAGGAAACGATGTGGCCGTTTTGACTGTCATTGCTGGTACTTGAAGCTAAATCAAACAAGACATGCTTTCTTGAGAGATTGCAGCGAACATGCTTCTATGTCAAAGAATCAAAACGCCTTGTGCCCTCACAAGGGTGTGCGTTTGTCGTTTCCTGTCCGGTTCCCGGCGCCTGTGGCAGTGTTTATGAGGGGTCCCCCAAAACACAAGACATTACAAGAACCTACAATTGAGTGCGAAGCCGCGGCAATAAGTACAAAATTGGATCAATAGCATCTGTGGGGTCTGTGGGGTTCTGTTGGGGTTCTGTGGGCATGCAGCAGGCCTATGCAAACTGCAACGATGGGTGTACTTGTATTTGAGCATCTCCGCGCCTGCTAGCACTCATAAGGCTCTTGGCAGTTAGTTCAAGTCTGCCGGATAATGTATAATCCGCATTGATCCACAACAGAACGTCGGTGGAATCCGAACATACGATAATCTTATTAAAGCAACATCAGAATGCTTAAGTCGCCACTTGAGGTCAGTTGATTTCAAGTTGTATCGACTCATAGAAGCAGAAGCGAAGGGATTCGAAACTTGACCATTCGCTAACGAACAGTACATACCGTTCAGCAGTTTAGTTTAGCCAAGCAGAGTCGCAGCACCGGTTTGTGCCGATGGGGTCAGATAAGCTACGGTTAGGCGAGAAAAACTAGCTTGATCAACATCTGACTGCCTTCGTATCTTCCAACTGGCCGAGCCCGAGGATACGATGCACCGCATATGTCCTGCCTTCTCGATCGAAGGCTTCCCTGCGATGCCACGAGCCGCGAAGACGGTCGTGGAGCCCGTCGAGCTGATAATTAGCAAGGATAGTCGTTTGTAAAGCGGTGGGAACTCATCCATGGCGTTGAAAGAGTCTAAATGGCTGGGAAGTGTGTCAAGACTGGAGATCAGGGAATCGCGCATGAGTTTGCATATCAAGATGATATCGGGGGAGAAAATCATGGTGGCAAAGCTTAAAAGACACCGAGCTACTCCGACACGGGTTTCCTTCAACGGCTGCCTTCAACATCTGCGTAGTATAGGTACCGCCGCTTCTGGAGAGACACGATTATGGACGGAGCGAACTTACCAGTGGATTGGACGCGATCAAACGGAGTTATAGCGGGTATGGAGCGGATGGAGCGGAACATTGCAAAGGAAAAACAGTGAAGTGTTTCCCGCAGACTGGATTTCGTTCGGATGAAACCGCCCAGAGTCCCCAAGGTGTGGGTGTACAAAAAATTATTCCTCATTGTAGTTTTACTTAACGAGGGGGGTAAGCCCTCAACTCGTATTAAGCTGTACCTGAGCCGGGCAAAATAAACCTTACCTGGCCGCCACCACTGTACTGAGCCTCAAATTACAAGGATGTTTAATGATACTGGCCAAATAATTCTGCGCTGCGCATGCGGCGATAGTTCGCATAAGAAAACATGGAGGCTACTTTAAAAATATTTTTATGTTCATAAGATACTGACAAAGCTGTTTCCGCAAAATAGGCAATGAGTCACGGCTTCAAGGAGTCCCTCAACGATCCAGCTTTTCCCTGCGGTCGGTAGCCAGTTTTGGGTTTCAGAGTGTCGATGGTAAAGAGGCAGAAACGCCTTCCGGCTGCAACCTATGCATGTTCGCACCATCGGCGTCGCCAAGATGAACGACGTGATGGAACACCGAGCTTTAAATGGAGTTAGTCATAGCAGCAATACTACACTGCGGAAACGCACCCCACACATGCCCATTTTCACACACAGCTCGTGTTATATCGACGAGCGGCACTTCCACATGGCACGCGGGGCAAGATTCCGTGATGCCGCCCGCTTCGTGATCCAGCCCAGGAAGAACGGCGCTCATACTAGCCGATAGATTCTGAACCTCATGCGATAGATCTGGTGGTAGTCCAGGTAGTAGCCCCTGAATCACAATGCGCGTCACGAAGGGAACGTCTGCAGCTAAATGATCTGTTAATACATGAACATTGAGAGGATAGAAAGCGACACGAACTAGATACACTGGCGATAATGCTCGTCAGATGTCTTGCCATAACCCCCAATACCCAATGAGCGATGGAAGCCAAAAGATCCTGAGCTACTTGGCCACAATCGGCTTGAGCCTGTAAATTACCCGAAGATAGTTTCTGTCAACCCCGTTTGTTAGTGAAAGCCAGCTCTGAGCTGGCAAATGCTCCCACCCAGCACATATCAGCAACCGCAAGTTTCATTCTCATTCTGAGAATATAGTTCCACCCAAACAAATGTCTCGCCAAGCTTTTACGAAAGTCCAACCGGGTTTCCGCGTCCAAAGTGCCTGTCATACGGTTGATGACCATGGCTTGCGATTCATCCAGCGTTGGCTCCTGTAGCACCTGTAAAATCTGGCCGCGAAGATCGCCAAAATTCCGGCTTCTGCTGATGTGGAAAAAGATAGGCCGCAGCAAGGCTATGGGTGCAATACCAGTGGCTGACCAGTCAGAGGCACTTGTTAGTGCTTTTCGTGGTCTATCATTCCAGTCACTCACCAGTCCTGGCGTGTGATAGAATGGCGCGAAGCTCATCTATGATCGTTTCGTCAATCACGTGTTCCCATAACTGAGCCATAACAAGCATGACGTTGTGCTTGGCGTCGTGTTTGTAGCTGAAGTCTGTCGGTCGACAAGATCTGTGCTGTTTGTGAGTTCAGAGCTCAGTAGAGTATCGCAAATTTAACGCACTCATGCGCCCATAGAACTGTCGAGGATTGGTCATAAGACATCATACCGCTCGTGCGATTGGCGTCTGTTTTTTGGATCTCCCGTGCTTCGGCCCGCATGAATAGCAAGCGTGCTGTACGTGAGATAGTATCTGTCGAAATACATCCCGGCGACTTTGTCAAGTTATAAGTTGGGTCATTCGAGAGTCTGTGGATCACATGGAAAGATCCATCATAGAGGGATATAATCAAAGAGTCGTCCTTTGGCTCGTAGAACGTCCCAGACACCGGAAGGACTGCGGATGATCCTACTGAGGTTTTCTGGGTTTGTAAAAAGATCGTTCGAGGGACATCCCAAGTAGAGTCAATAGCAGCGGGAGATGGCGCGGGCCAAAGATGAACTACACCGGGTTTATAAACAGCGAGAATGGTCTTGACATGGATTCAGCGCGACGCAAAGGTGGTCATAAAGGTAGCTTACATGACCACTGATCGTTTCAACCCAGTGCATCGATGAGATGGAACGCCCATCGGCCGCCGAAGGCAGCTGAGGTGGCAGGGAATACGAAATGAGGGTGGTGTGGTTTTCGCCAATGCCTGATAGAGTTGACGCGGACTGTAGGATTTGCGTGATTGCTATGAGACCGACAGCGCCATCAGCTGTACCATATGCAAGATACGCTTTGCCTGGGGAATAATTAGAGACCGGCGTCCGTGGTGAAACACGTCAATGAATACGGACATTTCCGGTCAGATATTGTAAGCCAGGGCGACCATGATAAGTGCGTCGTCCATTGAGAGACCTCAACGGTTTGGATGTGCCGAATGGACTGCAACTGGTTTTTGTCCTGCTGATACCTAGACTCACACGGTTAGGAACATTTCGTGGGAATGACGGTTCAGTACTGACCGAAGTAGCAGAATAGATCCGGCTCGATTCCCAATAGCGAGGATGGAACTGTCGATGCCGGCACTGGGGAACACGCCGAAATCAGGCTGTGTGGACCATGCGATACCTACATAGCATTCCTTCAAAACGGCGTACTTGAGTGGCGGAAAGAAAAAGCTAACTAGTGGTCTGTAATTGTAAGGCCGTCGGGAGAGATGGCTCCTTTGGTGAAAAATGGCTGACCAAGAAAGTCGTGATATTCTGGACCTGTTCACAGAGATTCGTAGGTGTCACAAAAATAGTAAGGAGCGCCCTTACACATGCCCACTCTCCCTTGAGATGATTTTTTGCGGCAGCCCACAAAGAGACTTCCATGTTGGAGTTGAGCACTGCTAGAACACATCTTGGCCTTAATTTGAGAGGGGTACGGCTCTTCCGAAAGACGGCTGACGTACCTTCCGTCAAATGTCAGAAAACTCGGCGAGCATGCCACCGTGCGCACGGAGATGTCTAGAGACCCCAATACGACGGCTCCCCAATCTAAAAGAGTTTATAGCGTGAGGTTTGATGTAATCGACCCGGCCTATCTGGCCTACCTTGAGATATTTCCGGCCAGTTCTGGGGTTTTTCTGAGACCCCCTCTTTATTACACTCTATCATCGTACGATACCATCCCAGCGGCTTTTCACCTGCCTTACCCTTCACCGGTGCTTTTATGACAGAGGAGGTATCGAAATTGATACCAGGATCTGGTGTCTGAAAGATAGCCTTAGATTACAAATAGGAATCCCATACATTTCATCGTACCAGAATGTAAACGGCGGATTTCGTGACGAAGCAGGCCTGGCCATCCCCGGACCACTGGAGGCAATGGATTGACGGATGTGAAACCACAGTAGGCACATTTAACACGGTGTAAATCGGTAGGTCCGACATCGCCCAGGCTGTCAGGGCGGAGAACAATGATATACCGATGCGTTCCTGCTGGTCAATTGCAATTGGGCGTGTAATATTGAGCAAGAGAGGCCAACCCCAGTCAACGGAACGAGATGCAAATGATCAACAGAACAACCACGACCTGACCCGTTTTGGGCGATTTACTCCGGCGCCACTGACACTCGGACTCGTCGGATTCAAACGTTGTTCAAAGTTCAAAGACCCTCTCATAACACGATTGTACCTGAAAACATGACAGTGCGTTATTCGAAGCTCCCGTCTAAGTATACGCTGATACTTGGTGCAGGACCTGACTTTTTGCTACTTGCACATGACAAGTCAAGACTTGCAGATTCTTGACACGCTTGGGACATCCGACTACATCAGCGGCGAGCTTTCTGATGATGGTGAGCGCCGCAGATGACCCCCTAGGAACGGTCTGGACTAATCAATAGCAGAACTCGACATCCCACCGCATATGGTGCCTCCCAATCCAGATGACTCTGACAGTTCGTGGCTTACGCATGATGCGTTGATGCAATATTGAACGCATTGTATCCCACAGTATTACCTTCACAGGTACATCCGTCATATCCCTATGGGAATCCAACAAATATTAGGCATCCTGCGGCTCGACCTCGGCCTCCTTACGACCCAACATCAAGAGCGCTATTTGAAGATATGGGCTACGCAGGCGGTGGCATCAACGGCGCTCTCCGCTGGAGGGATCTTGCACTAGATCGATTACTACCCGTGGATGAGGATAAGGAAGAATCAACAAGAGCAGCCCAGGCTCGCAAAATGACCAGTGGGGCTACAGCAAACCACCCACCGGCCCCACCCCAGCAGCAACAACCAGATCAGACTGTGGACGAGGAGGAGGAGGACGATGATGAGAACGACGAGAACGATCTCGACGAAGATGAGGAGGATGACGAAGAAAGTTATGATGAGGAATAACCGGTATCGTGCAAGGTTAGGATTCATCACAGGGAACTATAGTATAATCAAGCTCTAGTGACAGCATGTACAAGAGCTTCTCCGACATCCTCCTGAAGTAAATCTCTCGGGTTATCTTCGTGCTCGATAGCCCAATCATAGCTCTCTAGTAGCAGTGCATCAGTTAATGGTACAAAATGTGCGGCCAGCACGTTGATGATGTTCGCGACTCGAGTGATCGCCATTCGGGTATCCCCGTCGATGCTCTGAAAAACTGTTAGTAGTAGTAAATAGGACTGGGTCTAGACGTACGTCGTTTTGATTTGAGTAGACTGCCTCCGCATCGAATCCTTCCTCACCCTCCTGGTCACTCTCTTTCACATGCTTGCTAACCCATATATATCCGTTTAATCCAAGAATAAGATCGACGTTGCAGGGTAGAGTGATGAAATGTGATTTCAAACGCCGGACCAAGATTGGCGGAATAGTGACAAGTTGGCCATTACGAAGCTGAGGATCAATGCTCAGTGGGCCCTGAGCAGTATATATTGTTCATATACAAACCTTGCCATACTTCAGTGATCGAGTGTGCAACGACATGGCTCCATCGGAGAAGAACGCCTGGACCTCGGCTACAAGGAGATCGCCTTCTTCGAAGAAGTTTCGCATTTGAAGCTCATCACTCTCAAGTTTTCGGCGCTAAGGAGTCCCGGTTAGCCGGGCCCTGCAGCTGAAAATCAAGCAAAAGGATGTACCTGAACTCCTCCCGGAAGATTGACCGAAGACAGCATGAGTACCGCATCCTGGCGCGAGTTGGCATCGACCTTCCATCTACGAGGTTGAACCTAATCGGCATCAATCCTGATATTACTATGGGAGCGCGTCAAAGTCACCTCAGTGATGCGCCCAACCACCAAGTCGCCAACCTCTGGGTTGTATCTGACAGTCAAGCGCATGAGTGATTAATCTAATCAATTGGCATGAGGTATACCTGGTACGTATCGCTCTCACTGTCACTAGTTTGTTTACACGCTCCACTGTACCAGCAACTGAAGAGATGACCGTGTCGCTATCAACATAGGTACCATGACCACTGTGGATTGATGAGCATCAGCTGGCTTTTACGCAATGATCTCAATTGCGCGTGTTCCCACTCACCGCATAAAAGCCTGCGCAGAAGTCAATGATTCGCCTGGGCAAGTTAGTTTTGACTCGCTGGACCCAAAGTCGTCCTCCAGGTCCATGAAAGCGTCATCATCTATGTCTCTGGCATGCTTTCCAGAACCGTGGCCACTGATGTTATGCTCCAGGGGTTGAGGGAAGGATGTAAAAGCAATCATTTTATGGAAAACGAGAGGGAGCCGTATAATGCCTCCGCCATGATTTGCTTGTGCTCGGTTCAAATTCCACGCTTGAAATCAATTTAAGTGTGAACAACCGACGTCTTTCCCAGGTTTAAGCGGCGATCTTTCTTTCAGCATACTGACTCTATTTCTCTGATTGTATTAGATTTAGAGTGGCGTATATCAAACTCTATCTGTTGGCGACATAGTTGAGTCTTTCCCAACACAAATTGAACTTATCACAGTGCAACTTTATTGCACTGAATGGCATTGGATGACAGGAGCTTCACAGGCTTCGCGTGCTCACAAGTCGCCGATCGCGCGTATGTCCACGTCAATCTGAGGCGCTGCGCCGCCGCCCGGGGATGTACGCGGACAATCTGATAGTATTTAGATTGCCACCAGCACTGCACGGACTTACATAATATTAATCTCGACCGAAGGCGCTTATTATTGCCACAATGGTTGCTTCTGATTTCCAGGCACTCATTTAGCGTTTTCCTCGCGGGCTCTTGACTTAAGCTTGACGCGGCGCGGCGCGGCTGCGGGCTCAAGAATTAAAAGTTTCGACCGTATCGTGGATACGTATATCATGATACAGCAACCCCGGGGCCCATTGTGCAAAGCCTAAACACGGGCCCACCGCGGCCACGGGCTTGAATTTTGAAGCGACTCCCGGGTTTGAGTAGCGCGTCGCATTAGTCTTAGCTCGGTTGGAACAGAGATCCGTCGTCGCGACCCGCGACGCGACCATCATGCGAAGTTCTCGCAGATGTTTCAATTATCCGACTCGGGGTCGTCGGTTGCTCGTCGGGGTCCGAAAACATTCCGGTGACGTGTCGACTGTGGTTATCAAGCTCAAGGAACGCTCTCGGAAGAAGAAATGTGGACACGAGTCTATAATATTATTTGGAAGATATACAGGAGACGAAACAGGGCAATACGATCGAGAGTAAACAGGGAGGGGGGAGGGGGAGGGAGGGGTGGTTCAGAAAGCTACAGTGTGCGCAACAATATGCTAAGAGACAATAAAGTATGTGCGGATGAGTCTAAGGTCGATGTCGAATCAACTGGGCAATTATGTATGCAGTGTCTAATAATGAAATGCGAATAGATAATTTTGAGGACCGGGTGTGATGCATGTGATGGATCATTTATAAGCGAGGAAGTAGGCAGAGAGTGCGGGAAGGTCATTAGAACCTGCATCGGAGTAGGCTTGTCTGCGCGAGCCGGAGAATTTCAAGGCAATGACTGTGCCGCACCAAGGTTTGCGAGCCGCGCCGGAGGTGATGTGGTAGATAGATCGGTTAACCGGCTTGCCCCTCGCCAGGGATGACGGAGAGTACCAGACGTGCAGTGGGAATCGCAACGGCTCGCCACTGAGGCCCTGCGTCAGTACGATCGCTTCAGGGCGGCCCTCGGGGAAGAAAGACTCGAGGAGTGGCATGGGTGCCGGACCGTCTTTGGTGGCAACAGAGGGCATGCAGTCAATTGTGATGATTCTGGGACGTTCTGGGTGCGATGATCACAGTAAGTTAAGGGTTTGCCCATAAATAGGATCGTGGACTAACCTTCTTCGGGGGAGAAGAGAATAGCCGACACCTGAATAACCTCAGGTTCTGCGGGCGGGGGCATAGCGATTGTGTTGTTGATCTGGGCGGGGGTGCACTCCCTGCGATGGCGAGGCCAATCCTATATTATAGTCGCGTGTCAGTGGTAATATCTTGGGGATATTGTCGGAGTGCGTACACTTTGAAGATGTTCCGGTGAGCAATACCACGACTTTTGGCAGCGTGAGCACCACATAGAGGTAGGCCGACAGCACAGAGTGCAAGGGTAGTTGATAAGAGGTCTGCAGCTCATGATAGAATATAATGGGGAGAAGTGTAGTGATGATGGTATATGGATGGGAGATTCGGTCTGGGCTTTATACTACTGGTCGGTTCCGCGGGCGATTTAGTTCGGCGGAACAGCTGGGCAAAGCAAGGTCTCTGTGAGAAGACTTGACCGAACTACGGGTACATTAGCTCGGGGAGGCTGGAAGATCTCATGTGCAGAATCTGTAGATCACTGAACGCAGATCGCGATTCGGGGCGCGGGTACGCCAGGCACAGCGTCATCAAATGTCGTTCCCGAGCACTTGGTTTTCCTCACATACATACGGCGAATTGATATCACGGAATGATGGTACATCAGCAGAGACCACATTAGTTTGTCCAAACCAACATCTATTTATTTTCCAGATAGCTCCGTAGGTGGGGTTGCATGTTGAGGTGGCACATATAGCAACCGCTTCTCCAGGTGCAACGAGCTACGCGGTACCAAGTCCAGCGCGGAAATCATGAAGCCACATGAAACTACGCATGCAGTGGTCTCACGAGTGTGTTTGTCCTGATCCCGTTACCTTGTCGACAAACATAGTCAGCTCTGGCGCAGAGTCAGTTTCGTTACGTTAATGTTTCAGGAATATAGGCGCCAAGGTCCCGGCTAATTCCTGCCAACCAAACCAGGTCAGTGAGGTCTGACTCTTTCTCGGTCATTCAGGGTCAGTTTCGAGATAACAGCGTTCTCGATTTTCTCAGACTCTAGTAACTTTTTTTATGAGCTTGGCCCCATACTGGAGCTCAATGGTAAGTCATCCAGAGTTTCGGCAAACAGCTTGAGACAATGGCTGCCACTTAATTGCAGTAAAGATCCTATCGCCGGACAATCACGTTGTGGCCATTTCTCACCGGGACCCCGTTGAAGTTATTAGCTGCTTGATATCAGGTCGCAATTTCAGTGAGTCGCGTTTCAAGCCAATATCAAGGCCGCGGATCCAAAGCCTGGCTACGATTTAGCCTTGCGTCTGAAACTCGTTAGAAGTCGAGAAATTACGGAGACAGTTATAGTCATTACACTTGCCCGAACTCGATCAACGGAGCGTCACTACTTTGTACTTCAGACGCGACGCGACCGAGCGCGACCGTCGGCGATGGTTTTCTTGGAAACGCATGCGGCTCTTGTCACTTCGGATGTCCCTATCCTTCCCTTCGTCGTTTCTAATATTCCGTACTTGGGCTCCGAGGTCACGTTAGCGTTAGCGTTAGGACCTGGAATGGTACAAGCAAGCAAAGCTGAGACGCGTGAGTTTCACACCGTTTGCCCTTTGTTTGCCCTAGCCCCGGAGCCCCGACGGGCTCCTTGGAAGTTGAAATTTAGTGATCGGCGAGCTGCGCTGATAATAAATATTGTTACCGAACAGACTTAGGAGGTTGATGACTTAGTCTCACGCCACATTCCTTGCACTCTACAGTCGCGACCATGTCTGACGACGAAATGAACATTGACGATGGTATGCTTCTCCAAATAGCTCTTCCAATAGCGTAGACTCACGGGCAGCTATAGCGGCGACTGGTGGGGCCGTTAGACGCCGTGGCAGAGGATTTCAGAGCGCAACGGGAGGTGAGCCTTGAAACAGCAATACACCGGTTCGCAAAGCTGAAGTTTTACTTGGTTGTACCGCGCCAGGTCCTGACGCTGCCGTGACCTCGGAGCCCAAGTACGAAAGATTAGAAACAGCCAAGGATGGGGACACGAGAGCTGCGCGTTGTAAGCATCAGTCACATATTTTCGAGAAGCTGTGCATTGACCGTGTCCACTTTGTTCTCATCGCTTTTCTCCATCTAGCGGTTGAGGGTTGGATTGTTCTCGTGACGAACGTACACGAGGAAGCTACCGAGGAGGATGTGACGGACAGATTCGCGGAGTTCGGGGAGATAAAGAATTTGCATCTCAATCTTGATCGGCGGACGGGTTATGTTAAGGTATGTGTTTAGGACAATGGTATCCCCGGCGTCTCGTATCTGCGGCTGACCACAATGGTGTCGCGTCTTGTAATGCAGGGCTACGCACTCGTGGAATACGAGACAATGACGGAGGCGCAAGCAGCCATAGAAGGTGCATCGGGGACACAGCTTCTGGAGCAGGAGATTCAATGTGATTATGGATTCGTCCGGCCACCGCCATCAGGGCCAAAGAAAGGAAGGAGGGAAGGCCGTGGGCGCAGCGCCAGTCCAGGACGCCGTTGATTTACATCGACTCTGTTGTCTGCTTGCACACTCACCTCGTCTTGTACCTCTCTCGCTTAACCAAAAATAATCATTTATCAATGTGAACATCATGCCTACTAGTGTATTCAATACATGTATACTAATATTTAAAGCAAGCCCTAGTATAAACTATGAATTGAGAGTCGCAGGCCATGTGCACGTGGCGACAGGCAGTTGATGAGTGTTTGGCGTGGCTTGGATTGTGCTTTCGGTCAACAACTACTAGCACCCTTTGGAAGGCGGTAGCGTGCGTGTACTGGTCCTTCTTCGCGTCCTCTTTTTCTTCAAATGCCTCGCGACGCAACAATTCCCAGTGACAGTGACCAGGAGGAGGTCGCCAAAATCATCAAGGCCAAATCCGCAAAAGGGACCACGGCTGGTTCCAAGCAGGAACCCTCAGAGGAAGAGAACACGGAGGGGGGTGACGAAGAGGAGGAGGAGTATGAAATTGAAGTTATCATCGATTCTCAGCGATCAGGGAAGGTATGTGAGCTGCGTTATATTGCCAGATGCATGTCGTCAATGTGACGCGAACTGATAATGTCCGTATTCCAACACAGGGCAAATTCAGATACTTTGTGAAATGGAAAGGCTATGATGAAACCCACAACAGCTGGGTAGAGGAAGACGACGCGTGCGTATTCGTTTGCGCGTTATCCCTTTGACGTTGAAGCGAACTTGTGCTGCATGCAGTGGCAATGCCAATGATCTCATTGACCAATACTGGAGGACAACCAAAAAGAAAGCAACAGGCCGCAAATCGGGAGCGTCTGCAGCGTCGGGGACCTCTGAGAAGGAGTCAGAAACGTCCGCGTCTGCTGTGAAGAAGCGCGGCCGCTCGTCTGCCAAGCAGGAATCCGATGTCGGAGACGTTAGCGATGGCGACCGTCTCAGTGCTGCTAAGAAAGCGCGGAAGAGCAATGGGACCGCAAAATCTAGGAAGAAATCCGCGTCCACAGCCCCCATGGATGTCGACGAGGATAATGACATTGACAGCATGGCCGACATGTCAAAATACATGAATTTTGAGAGCTGGGAGGATCTAATTCTCACTGTGGATACAGTTGAGAAAGATGACGAGGGCCTGGGGCTTATGGTGTACTTCACAATGTGAGCGCATCGAGTCGTCGCACGACGCGGTATACTGACATGCTGCTGCGACTTTTAGGAAAAAGGGCAAAGACCGGCATGTACAGCCCTCTCATGTGTGCAGAAAGAAGTTTCCTCAGCTAGTAAGGATGTTTGATTACGCGATGTATCGTCTCCTCATCGCCCAGTTTTACAGTTGCTCGAATTTTATGAGGAGCATCTCCGCTGGAAGCAGGTGGAGACCGAGGAGGACGCGGTTGCTTGATCTTCCAATTGTCAGCTTAGACTTGTGCCCTATGCTTGCAATTCTATTTCTCTATGACCGCTTGGCTCACTTTTCCCGAATCCATAATTCCTCAGGATGTCTCCGTGCAGGATCATACGGCAGAACTCCAAACGCAGTACTGCCAACTCGCTGCCATCATTGCTGTATATAAAGGAACGTGAAACACACCTGCTCTGTCGATCAATTTGTATGTATCAGTTTTTAGTTTAAAATTGCATCTTGAACCAGGCACGGCGATCGTTTACGGAGGCGGGTTACCCGAATCATTATTGAATGCAAACCCTGCTACATACTTTGCATTCCCAGCCGTGACCGGTCCCCGTCGAGGACCCTGTTGATTGTGGTTGTCACCCTGCCGTGCCGAGCAGCTTGCAAGTTATGTCTGTCGATCATACAACATCCTGGACATACCCAAATTGAATGCAGATCCTCGCCGGAGATAGTTCCAGATGGTTCCGTGGATGCAAATCTTAGTGACTTAGTCGGCCTCCTGGGCCACGGTGGCAAACCCCGATGCGGAGAAAATGTTGCACCCTTTGAAACTGCCTGTATGCCAAGGTCATCACAGGCACTCCAAGTCTCAAGTTCCCTCGTATATGTAACACTCAATGGCGGTCCGACTGTTAAACGGCTAGTTCCAAGAGGTTCCAAGCTTAGCTTACACGAAGAAACTGACAGCTAAGCCGTAAGTACGAATGACGCGAATGCGTATAAAAATCAGATGACATATCCTGAACCATGGTGAGTGAGTGTGTGAGATAAGATGAAACATTTCAGATACGTAAAAATCCTACGCGACGAAACAACAGCTGGTGAATATCGTGAGATACAAACTGAGAGCGGTACGAAGAGCGAGAGCGAACAAGTCGGGAAATGATCCATAATTAATAAAGGAACGAACATTAGAACCCACGCAGCCCTTACAACTCCGCATGAACAGGGATAGGGGTAGCTGTGGGCGCCTCGGCCTCTACGGACGCCTCGTGAGCGAGAGTTTCCACTGCGTCGGCTGGTTCTTCATGGACGGTGTGTGAAGATGCTCCTGCCGAGTCGGCACGGTTCAGGGCTTCAAGCACCTCCTCTTGGGTCCGCCCGATAACGACTGGGGGAACATCGGCCAATATACTCTCTTCATTCTCATCATCCTGAGGCACAGGAAGAATTGAAAATTCTGGTTCCGAGGTGGAAGCAGTGGGCTGCGGCGCTTCCACTTTCCCTGCCAGGGCTCGTTCGCCATCACGTCTTAAGTTACGCAGGCGGGTCTCGAAGCCGCCGACGACATCTTGAAGCTCCTCTTCCAGATCCTCGAGAATGGCAGTGATAGGGTTGTGCATGGGCGATGGGCCGGTGCCCCGTTGCAAATCCGTTGCGCTCTGGGTAAAATTTTCACTCACTGTGGTTCTAGGAAGTCAGTGAGAGAATTTAGCGGTGGAAAAATATAGAACGTGCCTTGGGCGAGATCGTGATACCTTTGCCAGTCCTTGTAAGTGACATCGCCCAACCAGGAATAGTCCATGCCAAGGTCAGCCTGCGCTTCACCAGACATGTCGGAGACTGCTTTCGTGAGGCTTGTGAGCTTCAAACAAGGTTAGGTATATTATTGGCACCGCGACGATTTGAAACTTGCTCACCTCCTGAACCTCTTCATTGAGAACATCCATGTACCACCCATTAACGATGGTATCAACCTCTCCTAGGCGGTCTTGGAACTTGGTGTTGATCTTGTCCATGACTCTGCTCCAAAGCGTCAACTTGACTGACTCTTTTTTCGACTCCGCCTTGATGGTCTGCAAATAAACCTCCCCTCCTTTGAGATACTTGTCCGCTTCGTTCACAAGCGTCTGCATCGCAGTCTTGACCTCTTTTGAGTTTTTCAGCGCCTCGGCCTTGGGCTTGCGAATGGCATTCAGCTTCTTCTTCAGCTTTTGCATGTTGCCCTTAATCAACGAATCCAGATCCTGCTCCCATTTTACATGACGCTTCTCGATATTCGCGCGATCCTCGACAGTCTTTTGGGCCTTGAGACGGAGCTTCTCTGCTTTCTCCTCCTCCGACTCTTCAGTGTCTTCGACAATTTCCGCTTCCTCTTCAGGAACTTCATCCTCGTCAAGGCCGAGTGAGCGAGTGAACTCGTCAATGTCGAAATCAGCGGCAGAAGGCGTTGGTGGTGGGTAAGTCATTATCAGAGACGGTCCAGTGGTAGCATAAACTGCGCTGGCGGTCGAAGTGGTTGAAGCAGATGAGGACTTGGGAGGGACTGTCGATTCGGTGACCACAGGAGCAGTTGTAGAGGGGGAAGGCAAAATGCTCGCTGAAGTTACATCAGCCACAGAGGATGACTCTGGAGTCGGAGGAGTTGATGGGTCGACAAAGGAAGCGAGTGACTCGGTGGGCAATGCGGAAGACGCAACAGTCGACGACGGAGTGGCGGAGGACATCGTGGTCGGTGTCTCCTCGGAGCTGGAGAATGAAGTCGCGGTGGCAGAGATAGTCTCGGCGGCGACGTTTTCTGCAGGTGTCAACGGAGCGGCAGCACTGGGCGCCGCTACGTCTTCAAAGATGGTTACTTGGGCATCTGCGGGTTTACCATTGCTGAGCTCCACGACTTTCTCCCATATCCTAGCGACATGCGGGTCAACGAACAGTATGCGCTGCTCTCTCAGGAAGATCAAGAGCTCTTTCAACGCTGCTTTGAAACGATTCCAGAGAGGAATGGCATATGGTTTCGCCGTCTGGTAGCCCTCATGTGTCTTGGTGGCTGCCAAAATAACGTAGGGCTGCGCCAGCTGCTGCCAGTCTTGAAGCTTTTGCGTTGCAACTATTACGCGAGGGACGATGATGTTAGAGTAGCGGGTGTATTCCTGTGTGACAAGAGAACGATAGGGCTCGATCTTCGCATCCACTGCCATTATTTGCGGGGTAACGTGCTTCTCCCACTGGGGGACAACGTGCTGGTTCCACTGCGGTACCACGCGCTTGTTCCACTGCGGCACGATGCGCTTGTTCCATTGGGGGACTACGCGTCCATTCCACTCTGACTGCGTCCTGTGGATGATAGGTGTGCTGAACCGCACGGCAGTGTCGATGTGGGGCACAACTTGTGCGACGTATGGGGATATGGAGGGATGCTCGATGACGCGATAGAAAGCAGGGAATATGATGGGTTCGAGAACCAGCTCCCGGTATTTGTTGAGGCCACGACAAACAGCTGTCTCGTGTCCCTTGTCGGCTGGACAGACAGTAGCCGTATACACTGCGAATGCTATGAAGAAAGCGCGGACGAGGAAATCCCAAAATGTCTTTCCAGATTTCCGTGATTTCTGTGTCATATTGAGTTGTCATGATTAGCAAGTTGAACAAGACGCGCGCACCTTCTTGTCTTTCTTTGACTTGTGTTTTGACTTGTGGTTCAGGGATAACTCCTATTAAGAGTGCAAGTCAGCATGTGGTACAGCGAAAGCCACCAATTATATCAGAGCGATTGAAAAGGCGTGAAGGTTGTCCCACAGACGTAATGTGTCGTGCAGGTCGATCATGTACAGAACCCGTCTTCAACTCAATTACTGTGCTCAAGACAGACGCTCGCGCCGGTATACCAGCCTTCGAGCGCTGAGCTTTTGAGTTATGGTACGAGGGCTAACAGCAGACCTCTTTCAAGTGTTCACAGAGCTTATCGCACTCACCACATCACTGGATTCATCTTTGCTGCCGGTGCTTTCTGCTCCACTTGAGAGGCCAGCTCTCAGACCATCCTTCGCCGCGCCGCTGGAGATAGCCTGGCCCTTCACTTTTGCCACCCTAGGCGTCGCCTGCGAGGCACTCGATTTCGAACCAGGAGCTGGGGGCACCAGGGGAGTCTTTCTGGTCACCACCATGATTTCGCGGTATTAAAGGTCGGGATTATTGCGAAAAGAGATGCCTGGTCAGAAGGAGGTTGGGGCCAGTTATCATAAACCCAAGAGAACAGCAGGAAGGGATGATGCAACAGAACAGCGTTGCGCTTGCCGGTTGCAAGGGTGATGCAACGCCACATGCTCCAGTTTGTTCTTGTTGTCCTGCACCTTCGTGCCTTCTTCCATTTGCGGCCACTACGCTTGAGATCTTCGATCACGGATCCTAACTGTCATGGCCGACATCCCAGCAAAGCGCGTTTTTCCACCGTTGTATCAGTCTTCAGGAAATGAGGGAACCGATCGAATTGCCTTCTTCCACATACTGGAGAGATTAAAGGTGCTTTGAAATCACTGGTTGTGTTAGAATGCACGACAAGTCTTACCCCGACGATTCAGACACAAAAGCGTACGGGATGGGTCGATCGTCAAGCAAGTACAGTACCCTTTGTTTAGAAGCTCTTATTGAACCCATCATAGGTCCCCAACCCAGAAAGGTGCATCCATCACGCAAGCTCGTGTCATATCAAACTCTCATGTGCACTAGCATATCGGACCACATGTATCGAATGGCCATGTTCGCCATGTGCACATCAGACACAACCCTTGACATCTCAAGGTAAAAATCACACCTTGCCTTGTCAGTTCCGAGATTTGACTGTTTTTGTCAGATGTGTGATGATGGCTCTGGTGCATGATTTGGCGGAGGCGCAAGGTCGGTGACAAGTTCACGTGTTGCGATCTTTCATTGAACCTGGGATAGTTGGGGACATTGCACCCCGCGAGAATATCCCCAAGGCTGAGAAACGCCGACTCGAAGCTGTGCGATTACTCGTTGCTCGTTGATGTGGTATGCGGGCTCAACACTACACAATCATACAGGAGGCAATGCATAATTTTGTGCACGAGATGCTCCATGACAGTCCTGCTGCCCAGAAGATGATGCAGTTGTTCCAGGTCAGTGGATGGACATTCGCGTAGCCCCTAATGCTCATTTTTTGTCGCCCTGAACATCAGGAATACGAAGAAGGGGAGACACGCGAGGCACGCTTTGTGAAAGGTGAGTTTTTGAGAGATTATTCACCCAGGATAAACTTGACGCTACTTAGATCTAGATAGATTCGAAATGGCTACGCAAGGTACATACATTCATTTAGCAGACGGGTTAATAAAAAACTAAAATTCTGAATCAGCGGCCGAGTACGAGGAGGCACACTCTATGCGCCTTCAACCGTTCTTCGACAGCAGCCTGCCAAACATTCGGCATCCTGAGGTGAAGTCGTGGGGTGAAGATCTTTTGAAGCGTAGGAATACTGTAGTCGTGGACTCGAGACCTCCCCCTCAGGTATCCAGTGGCAGTTACTGCGAAATGGAATGAAGAAGGGAAATGCATACGGGAGGATTGAATTGTGACATTTGACCTTACGCTCGTCGCTCCGTAGTCATAAATTCCCACCACAGTGGCTGGTCGTGAGAATGCCGCAGTGGCCGATTATAGTCAAATATACATATATCTGCCAGTACTCATCGGTTTAAATATTGAGCGTATAGTCGTATCATGGCCTGCATTATTTAGCTTTTGTGCGACCAAATTGTACTATCATGCGGAGGAGCGCGGGCGGAAAGGATCCAGAATAATCACCTCCCCAGAACGACTGCCCAACGCAATCCATCCTCGAACTTCAGAAAAAGCACACACCAATAAATCATCTAAAATCAGTACTGTCAATAAGCCCAATATTTCGATTTGATAACACGAACCTCTAAGATCATATGAGCCAACATTATATATCGATTGGCCTGCTAAAACCGGGACCATCCGCTTATCTGCTGATACGACAAGCGGTAGCCCATCCACCATGGGTATATCCAAAGTTTTGTCTTCGCCTGATATCAGGGGAAACGATGAAGCATCGAAAGCCACGACGTTGCGTCTCGTGCTGCCTCGATCTCGCTCAGCCCACACTCCTCGCTTCCCTTCTGGCCCTAGACATATTGCACTCACAAAACCCCTCGACGTGCCCGGACTGGAGAATGGGGTTCCAAAATTACAGAACCCCACCAGAGTGATGCGTAGATCGGATTTTGCCATGTTCATCGCCGTTTCGAGGGATGGGATCTGGATCTGGTAAAGAAATAGCCCTTGGCGGAGATCGTATGCTATCAACGAGACCACGTTGGATTCTTGGGACAGCGAAGTGTGCACAGACGAGAGCCTTGCGCTACGAAATGTGGAGTAGTGCAGGATGGCTTGGAGAGTGGGTGGTGAAGGTGTGTGTCTCTGTGATTCCGCGAGCACAATTTCTGGAATTGGATGAAGGTCTATCGAGCACGCGCGTGCGCAAAGCACCCAGGGAAAAACCAGGCCGAGAGTGATTATTCCGTTCCACTGTAGGTAGTCTTCCGATGAGCAATTGTGTCCACTTTTAGCTTATGAGACGCACCGCTTGCTCGAGCTCTTCGTTCTCTACGCAGATGGTGGCACGGGCGTCCGTTTCCCAATTGAAGACCGTCACGATGAGTCCACGAGAGAATATCACCAGTTTCAAGGCTGGGTCCATGGCATGCAATGTGTTGACAGTCGCAAAATTTACGCCCCCGATGCGGCTGACTTTATCGCGGATCGTGGTACATATGTCAATTCTGAGCACCACTGTTTCACAATGTGGTCTGTACACGTTTCAGACAACATGAAGAGACTCCCGAAACGAGCACTCACCCTTCGTTACTGGTGCACACCAGTAGTATAGAACGGTCATCAACGTCCAACGCAGACACGCTGGAGTGTATATCTCTAGTAGTCACCGACCACTGTACATAAAGTGTTCCAGCGCAGTGTGAATCAAAGCCCGGCGTTGTATCGGTTTGACGAGGTTCGAGTCCAGATGAAGACATGTCCCAGAGAGCAACCATCCCATTAGAATAGACAACTAGAAGCCATCGCTCCAAGTACACTTCGAGGTTTATGATGGTCCGCCCGAAGCTTTGTGGTAGCTTCCGTTGTTCCTGTGAGCGAGGCAACAGCCAAGATCGATCTACACGGTCAGCTAAAACGCAAGTATTCTCGATGTCCGATGTGGAAATATTGGGTATTGAGGACACTTTGCGCACTTGGGCGGGAAAGGGTAGGTGACGATCATATTGCTGTTCACGAAGTTTTGAAAGCCAAGGAACACGCTCCCGTGTGACGCGATTGAAAATGGTGCTGGTCTGTATCGGGAAGTCAGCTTCACACAGTGACTACACGGACCAGTAATCGCGGACCTGCCTCAGGCTTAGAATGGATGGTACGTCCAGCCAAGCCGTGACGAGGATGAGGACTTCAAAGGGTAGCTCGTCCAACATCAACCGCGCTTTGCAGTCTGTTCAGCTGGGATTGTTGGCACTGAATCAGTACAGCAGTATGCTGACAGGGGGAGCTGATCCTTTGCTGTTTGAAATCTTGACAGTGAGTGGACGCTGGTGGACAACAGTGTGAGCGCATTTTATTTATACCGGCCGCGCGCCGATTACATTCTGTCACCTGCCATAACCTTACCATAACCTTGAACCGGCTAGGACTCTACGACATAGTTACAACCAAGATCATATGGCGAATGTGATCTAAAATACAGCGATGAAGCAAACAGATGGGGCCATTCGACTAGGATACAACATATTTTGGACCCTGAAAGCTCATACGCGGGAGCCATAAACGTCTTTGGGTTCTGTGCCTGCCTGTCCTTGACGAATGTTGGCCTGTGCCCACCTGCAGCGTATCTCGTCAGTGTGTTTCTATTTGACCAGAATGGGTTCACAAACTTTTTGATGCGGATAGATTCGATCTGAATGAAACCAGTGGTGTCAGTAGGCTCGAACCCGCCCATCTCGTCCATGGACGACTCATGCTCGTCGTAGAGACCCTGACAAGGGGGTTAGTAACAAGTATACGCTCTCGTGTATGGTGATATCTAACCTCGGCGGAGCTTCGGCCTTCCACGACAACATTGCCCTTGTAAAGCTTCAGCCTTACGAGTCCGTTCACGGTCCGTTGGCTCGCGGGGATGGCGCTTGTGATGAACTCCCTCTCAGGAGTGAAGAAGTGGCCGTTGTAGAGGATGCGGCTGAACTCGACTGTGACAAACTGATCCCTCAAAGAACGGACGTTGCGGTCAAGCGTCAGTCCCTCGATGTCCATGTGTGCAGCGCGCAGGATGGTCGCTCCGGGAGTCTCGTAGCATCCCCGCGACTTGACTCCAATGAACCTGTTCTCGACAATGTCGATGCGCCCGATCCCGTGCTTCCTGCCCAACGCGTTGAGCTTGTTGAATATCTCAACAGCGTCGGTGATCTCCTGGTTCTGCTCCGCCAACAGGGTGACTTTGACGGGCAGGCCCGCTTTGAACTCGATGTGGATCTTCTCTGGGGTGGTGGGCGCAGACTCGATGGAGGTGGTGAGTTTCCACATGTCCGTAGGAGGTGTGACGTCAGGGTCTTCCAGGATGCCTGCTTCGTAGGAGATGTGGAAGAGGTTCTCGTCGGTTGACCAAGGCTTGGCAGCAGTTTGCTGCACGGGGATGTTGTTTTGGGTAGCATAGTCAAGGAGAGCCTGGCGGCCTGCGAACCGGTGGTAGAATTCTGGATGCCCTATTAGCGTCTATTAATAGTACGTAACTTTCGTTCATGCTCACCAGGTTGGCGCCATGGTGCGATGACCTTGATGTCAGGCTTGAGGCCGTAGAATGCAAGCTCAAACCGCACTTGGTCGTTCCCTTTTCCTGTGCATCCGTGCGACACGTAGCTGCGATCACTTAGCTCAGTGGGTGGTTTAAGATCGAACTGGTCGAACTTACTCGCAACCCTCCCTTTCGGCGACTGCGATCATGCCGCGAGCGATGACCGGACGCGCAAGCGATGTGCCGAGCAGGTAAACGTTCTTTGGATCTCCTTCAGCCGTGGAAAGGTATCCGATCGGACAGCTCGTACCTCGTAGATGCAATTAGCTTGGATGGCGGGATAGATCAATTCGGTCACGAATTCGCGTTTGAGATCCTGGAAGGCTGATCAAAAAAATGAAGGTATATCATAGGAGATCATTCATACCTCCAAGAAGAACTTCTTCGCACCAACCGCGAGCGCCTTCTTCTCGGCAGCGGCATAGTCCTGTGAATGATTAGATCTAGCATCCTCGGAATCATGGGAACTCTGCGACGCGCCTCCTCTTGTCCTACGTCTGCCATGAAGGCATACACTTCGTAGCCTTCTTCGATCAGCCATGCAAGAATGCAAGAAGTGTCTGCGAGGTAATTAAGCCATCCGTTGCGATTGAAATAGGGGCTTGCGCACTCACCAAGTCCGCCAGAGTAGGCGAGCAACACGCGGCCGGTTTTCTTGGTAGAGGGGGTAGACATTGTGAAAGTTAGGCGTCTTCTCGGTTGGAAAACTTTTTTTATCGGATGAGTACCAGAGTGAATACGGAAAGGGCGTTATTTGGTTTCCGAAAATTTGATTAGAACGCCTCTGGGCTTTATCGGGCACAATTACCTGATCAGGGAGCAGGTTCAAATCAGTACTAGCATGCACAAATACGGGTTCAGGTGCTCACAGAGCTACTACGACAGGTTAAAAGGGAATTCTAAGCATTGATTAGATGCATCAGAAAGTTTTGGATTTGGTCTGGGCTGGGCTAGTCGCGTCTTCACTCAGTTAGCGCCCACGATCATAAGGCAATGGTTCCACGAGCTTCAGTAGTAATTCTTTGGATAAAATATGGTACACAAAGTTAGGTTAGACAACTTTAACACTTCCACGACAAATTGGATGGACATCGCGCACACACCCGTCACGTCACGTCGCCCAGTGATATCGGTTTTGTTGCCACCGCAGTGCCTGAGTGCCGGCTTGCCAGTGGGTATTCTTGCCATGTAGCGGAGTAAAAAGGTTGTGTTAAAGAGGATGTTATTACCATTCTGATCTCTATGGCTGGCCTGGTACTAGTACAATTTCAAGTCAGTCAACTTGTCGAGGCACTGTTGCAGCCGCGAGTTGGCCGCAAGCCTTTCGTAGCAGCGAAGAAGAAATAAATTCCTCCAGAAGATGGACAAGCTACTATGCAATCTCGCGATCCGTTGCAAGTTTCTCTATTCGCTGTAGATCGAGAGTGTAGCATTTTCCCTGAGTGGCGGTTGCAAAAGGTACTTAGCCCCTATGACAGCGTGTTACTCGCCCGAGCGCCAACTTCATTTGGCTTTGAATTATTCCTCATTCCGACCTTAATCGCCCGCAGGCCCCTTCACCATTCTGGTGCAATTAGCAAAGCTGTACAACAAAGGAAACCGCACGACGATCCGTAGACTGAAGCAGCATAGACATCCATACCATGAGCTTCGCACCCCTTCCAAATACGGCTCGTCGCAATAACACGACTCGTCGAGCTCTCATCCCCCAAGACAACCCCACCAATACCCTGGTATCGACAGCCAGTGGGGTTCCCCTGCCTCTTCCGCCGGGAACTTCTGGGGGGGTCAGGAGGAAGAAGTCACGCTCCCCTTCTGCGAGGCCGAGAGCCGATTTCAGCGCGATCACTACCGCGCTGGGCAAGAAGCGAAAATCAACCGCGCCATCCTCCTCCGGCTCTGGAAACTTTCTGTTCTCCGCGCGCCAGGATGACATGCCAGTGGATCGCGGCAGGACGCCCAAATTGAAGAGCAAAACCCAATCTCGACACGCGTTGGAGAACTCATCTGCCATGGCCGTAACCTCACAGCAGCAGGCGCTTGGCTCGCGCCCGAGCAAGAAAGAGCGGTCAAAATCACGAGAATCAAAGGAGAGGGCAAGGAAGCACACATCTGAGGTTGACTCGGACAAAGAGATGGTCGAGCCAGGCGGACGGAATTCCCAGACTGTTGCTCTATCTGCTGAACTGAGCAAGATTAAGAAAGAACTCGAGGTTGCGAAGAGGGTGCGTCTTCTTCTTAACCTAGTCATCACTATTGATATTCAAAGCACCATAGCAAGCGCACGAGAACAAGAGAACCATCAGCAAGCAGAGTAAAGTGCGTGGGCTCTATGACAACTCTATGATGCTCTTACGATCTTTCTAACCTATTGCTTAGGTCATCGACGAACTCCGACAGAAATTGACTGCAGGGGATAAGGTGCGCCATATCATGCATATAGCTCATGGCCTGGTATACTTACACACCCGCCCTCCTTCAGGCCATGAAGGAGAATGAAAGTCAACTCGTAAAGCTGAAGACTAAATCAAAGAAGGCAGACGATGTCCGTTGACCGTTTTTACATTACCTTCCACACGGGCTAACCATCGAACACCAGACTATTGCATCAATAGAGGGGCATATCAACTGCCAGATCTGCATGGAAGTCCTCCTGAAACCCTTTGTGTATGTCTCTTCTCACCTTGGCTAGAATACAGCTCATGGATCATCTAGCCTTTCGCCGTGCGGCCATGTTCTATGCCAAGGCTGTCTACAAGAATGGTTCCGCAAAGCTCCTGCCAGCGAGGATGACATGTACGAGTCTGACGACCCCGACTATCTCGTGTACCGCCTGAAATCATGCCCGTGCTGCCGGGCCAACGTCCGTGAGCGACCATTGCCCCTCTTCATATTGAAAGGCATCGCAGCTGCCATATTGAAGAGCAAATCGGTGCCGCATGTGTCACCACCTCCAGAAGGCGATCCTTGGGAGGGGCTGTTCCCTCCTGTGGGAGAGGATTTCGGGGAGGACGACGACGAAGACGGCTTGGAAGACGACGACGACGACGAAGATGAAGAAGACGAGGAAGACGAAGAAGACTACAATGAGTGGCTCACATCGGTCTTTGCCTATGGCAGCGACAGTGACGAGGAACCTTACGAAGGCGAATATGTCTCGCCACAGTGGGAGCCTCCAAGTGTGACCATTGACCCCGCAGAGTATGAATATGAGGACCTCAGTCCTGGCGATCTCAGCGTCCTCCGGCGGGGTGCAACGCTAGACATGCTGGATACGTTCAATATGACCTATGCCCACGCAGAAGGGCTAGTTGCACATCTGGAAGAGGAGAAGGTTCACCTGGGGTGGAATATCCGCCTGAGCGCGGATGACGAGACGGGCGAAGACTTCATCGAATATTTGTACAACGACATGAACGATCGACCGGAGCGTTGGGACATTATGGAGGCAGAGAATGGGACCAAGATTTGCCACAGGTTGATACCCGAAGATGAGCTTGAGGAGCACGATACGACAGACTCAGAGCTATGGGTTGATAACAACGATGTTGATTAATAATATGCTCCAATCCCAGTAACCGTTGCTTCTTGGGTGCTTCTGTCTATACCATCTCCAACGCATTTGACATGCCAATGAGAGCGATGCGCAATGTTTTGTATTAATTGCTTGCCCAAGGGCTACATAATACAGGTGCTTTTGCTGTGTAGAAAGAGTTCGTTTCCAAATTAAATATCTGCATCTGATACCTCACTGCCATTCTCCACAATGATCGAGTCTTGCCTCACCACCGGCGTGGGTTCCAGATTTCGCAGGCGCATCTCAACGAGGAACTCCTTATCCCTGATGGACTGCGACCAAGACGATAGCAGTTTCATACCAGCTACAATGCCATGGCCACAGCCTGCGACTGCGAAAATACCAGGATAAACATGGAAGACTGCCATGATACGTTAGCTACCATGTTTCCGAGTTGTTATTGTTTGGCTTACAAATGAATTTCCCATCCACCGGCAGGGTACCAAGTTGACGCAAACCCCACAAGATTGCGGCGGGCAAGCAGATCATGCCCAATAACCCTCCTGTCACAGGGGCAATGACTTCCTTGGTGGCTTTCCAGGGATCGGCGTGTGTCCACCCGTTGGTAGCAATCTGATGGTAATAGTTTAGCAAATGAATAGAATGATGGGGTGGATACATACGTTGTCGATACCCAGCATCAACCCTGCGCCTGGTTGCATACGATGAGCCTGGATGGCGATCTTTGCATAGAGCAAGCCGAGTGCCCAAGTGTCAACGATGCGTATGCGGATCTCAAGGTCTGGGTTGATGGTGAGGCGAATGGGCAGTATGATGTAGAATTCTATGACGAGAGAGATGAGGGTGGGAAGCACCAGACCGATGAATAGGGCCATGTATGTTATGTTTGCTATCCAACGTAGCGATCGCTTGATGAAAAAGATCGAGAACCACGCCCGGGGCCCATCGTTGCTTCTCCTCTGTCGTCGCTTGTCCATCTTGTCCACGGCTTTGCCAAAGATGTAGCATGCCCACAAGACATAGAACCCGGCAATGAAGCTGTATCCGTCGTGGACGTCGCGTGGTGTTACAAGTCGGAATATTCCCCGTCCTAACAGAACTGGCAAGGAGAGCACAGTCGCCACAAATATTGCGAATGCGGTCCAAATGGCAGCGATGAAAAGTATGATCCTGTATCGGAAGTGTGGGGGAATATACACGATAGCGTAATCGTCTTGAACGTTGCGTTTAGCTTTGGCGGTCTCCGCATCCTGCAGTTGCATTATCCGAGTAGCATCAGGATTGACCGGTGTGCCATCTGCTAGAACCTCCGCCGTTGCTCGCATGTCTCGAGGCAGAGCCACAGAATCACTGGCGGGGACGCGACGGAATGTGCCATCGTGGACGTTCTTGGGTTCATACATGCCAAGCAAAGTTTTGACACGAGATATCCAGGACGAGTGCTGGGGAGAATATTCTTCCAATGGATGGCGATCTCCGAACATGTAAGATGTCAGTCGGAGATGTGTGGCTAGCTTTTTCCAGGCGACCATGACAAGGCTATTCATAGTTTTCTTGGGGCGCAGGTAATGCATCGTGTAGGGTAGCACGAGATGCAAGAAGAGTAGGTCAATAGGCACGTCCGAAAGTGGTTCGCTGCCAATAACATATCGATCAGTATGGCGGCAAATTGTCGCGTAGCTGATTGACTTACCGAGTCTTCCAGCGCAGCGGCAAAATCGAGTGGAAGCCAAGGAAAAGCAAGCTGGCGACACTTCCGACACCAAGGGCGACAACCATCGAATACATCATAGCGCTAACCAACAATTTTCTGAGCTGCGTGAGGGTCGGTCGGTCGAGGATTTCGCGGATGGGATGGAAGTTTTGGTCCTGTGGATCTTTGATAAACCACATTGCTCCAGCACGCATGATGCCTCTGCAGCCGGCTAACAGGATCGCAAATTGGTACCTGGAAGGGATGGCAATTAGTAAGGACGTAGTGATTTGAAGAGCGTGAAACCTCACATGAACCCCGTTCCTGCCACCCAATGGTAGAACATAGCAGTAATAGGTGCTTGTACAAAGAAAACTGCGCGAGATCTGAGATTGGCTTCAGGGAAAAGCCACACACTGCATATGTCGAGCATGATACCGCATCCAAGAGGGAAGAGGACGAGTTCAATTATTATGAAGATGGCAACCTGAAAACAGCTTTGTTAGTTGGAAATACGGAATATTATGCGCTAATCCTCACCTTCAAAACTAGAAGTTGCTGACGAACAGCGCTCCGAACAGCCCGACCCGCAGTCTTGACATTGCCCACGGTCAGGATATTGAGATACAATGCTACCATAGTCGCAACTACGGCATAGCCCAGAACCACTGCGAAGATCTTGTCGGCTGTACCGTGTCCAAGTGCCAGGTCAGTCCACACATCTTTTGAGCGCACGGCAAACGTCTGGACATGTGAGCCCAGCGCAGCAAAATGTGGTTCCAGCGTGCGGGCAATGGTGCTTTCACTGTCGAAAAATTTGCTGATCCCAAGTGGGTCTGCTGAGGATTGTGAGGGTGCTGCTTCAGACGGTAAAACCCAGAGGACTGCGTTGTCGTATGCCAAATTTGTGGAGTTCCATGCTTGACCATACTGTCCGAAAATTTAGCCCAGCCACCAAAATTGCAGTTCCATTCGCTTACATATTCGCCGAGTTGCTCCGAGACCTTGCTTGCCCCTTCAGAGCCCACAAATATTTGAAGTGCGATCATTGCGGCATTGCGGAATGTTGTAAGAACCGGGGGGAGAAGAATGTGCTGTAACGTGAATGCGACCAAGTCCACCACAGGATCGGTAACGATACGCATAGCCCGGATGGGCAAGTGGATAATCTGGAGGAACCTGTGGGGATTTAACTGCAACTCTGCATGTGAGTATGATGACAGACATCAGGATGGTGGAAGGGCCTACAGAGAGAAGTGCAGCAGATTTGCCGATAGTAAAAGGTAGCCAAACACCGAGACCTATGGCGCTGTCCAGAACGAACGTCATGAGAGCCGCCTGTACAAGAACAGGTCAGCTGGAAACGAGGATACAAACCTTGCTACTCACGTTCTGTGCAACACCGAATATGGGGCCTCTCATTCCAATGGCCTCCATGGCGCCTTCCATATCATCCTCGACGTTTCCTTCGAGATCCATGTCCATATCGGCAGGCCCAGGGGCTACCTCCACAACTGCGGGAAAGTCTGCTTGCACGGCCTGCTCGCGCTGTGCTCCATCGTTAGCTTCACCCTCCAGCACATTGTTATCATCTTCGTCCACCCAATCAGCCTGAACGTCCGGGCCAAGAACACCATCCTCATCCGGCTCGTCCTCGTCCTCTTCCTCGTCGTCTGCCGAATGATTTTGGCTCTCATAGTCTGCGTAGTCCTGCTCGTCGTAATCTTCATCATCCTCCTCTGGAAAATCCTCATCATCGAAGTCCTCATCGACAATGATGGGTATGTGCACAACCTCGTCGTCGCGCGGAGCGGGCACGGGCTCCGCTTCCCCAGGAGCCCGAAAGTACGCATCATGTTCCATTCGGAGAGCGGCGGCGGCAGTTTCTTCTCCATCGAAGTATCCTTCTTGGAGCACTTCAGGCGCGCGGTATGTAGCGAGACTCGGAGAAGCCAACGGGGTTCCTACGAGGCTTCTCGGCGCTGACAGCGCTACAGGAGGTGTACCGCCCGCAGTTGGAGTGGGCAGAGCGGTGACGGGCATAGGAGGACGGCGGACGGAATGAGACGGCGTGAGGGGTTGTTCTGTCGCAGCAACAGGCTCGCTTGCCAAAAGGTTCTTAGGAGCTGCATCGGGCTGAGAAGGTGCTGATGAGAGCGTGTCGGACGAGGAAGACGAGTTGGTCGGGTCCAGGCTTTCGCTGCGTCTCGAGGAAGCTGTCGTGAGATCTATGTTGATGTTGGGAGACGACCAGATGGCCGAAGGTTCGCCGCGTTCTGACGAGCTGCCTTGCTGAGAAGATGATTGCGCCGGTGCCTTGAAAGTAAACGCAAATTTTTCTTGAGCAGGCGTAGATGAAGACGACGCGACACCGGCAGCAGCCTTTTCGCGTTCGACCCTTCGGATGGCAGCCGCAGCCACGGCGTCTCGTCGACTGCGGGTAGCTTTCTCGTCGGACGACCACCCTTCCTCTGTCGATTCTTCAGGAGACAAAATGCGGCGTTTTCGGCGAGGAGCAAGGGGCTGGTCTCGCTCCTCTTCTGAATGCTCATCTAATTCCGCTTCGCGCTTTTCGTGAACGGCCTTTCGCTTTCCCTTTCGTGCACGCCCTTGCCCAGCAAGCCCATTTGTGGCAGATGCGCGTACTAACTTGCGTCGAAGATTGCGACGGTGTGGGGCTCGCACAGCAGCCGGTCCCGGATCTGCAGGCGGAGCAGGTAAAGCTTGGGGCGGAAGTTGGGGCTCAGCGATCACTGGGGCAGGCGGCGGCGGCGGAATAGGCTCAGCTTGCGGCGGCAGGTCCTCACCACCGGGCAAGAACTCCTCATCCTCAAACACTCCCGGACGCGCGTTCTGCGATATCCACTCCCGCAACAGGAACACAGCGACGAAGATCAGCACGATGAGGGCTGCAATAATTTGGCCCGCAAAGATGTCGGCGGAGACATCGCGCCAAAAGGTGGGAGATGACAAACGCTCGCTGGTCGTAGCGTTTGCGGGGATGCCCTTGGGACTGGCGGCGAGGTGGTACAATGAGGATGAATCAGCCGGTCGGGGGAGGTCGCTTATCCACCAAGCTCTGCAGGGAGTGTTAGTGGTAGCTTGGAGCAGATGTTTGTCACGTACGTAGAGTCTCCCATCATGAAATACATTCTCCAAGTCCAGACCGTCGCCAACGGCAGAATAGCTAACCACACGGCCCCAACTACAAGTGCCCGGATGCCAAAAAGGATGCCAAAGAAGCATTGCTGCAGTAGGCGACGGAATAGAAGGAAAGGCGGGAGGCTCGACGGCATGTCCGCTGCGTACACTGCGCGCAGCATCAGCGACTCGCATCCTCCACAAAGCGTCTCAGCGCACCTTTCGTGAAAGAATACGGATGCTTGCACACGTCGCATGTTTTCTTCTTGCTATGCGCCAGCCATGTTGTTAAGCTGTGAGTTGTGGAATGTCAGTATGCCAGACAGGAGGATGAAACGAGCGGCATCCGCGCACCAATCCTGGTGTATGTATCGGATAGTCCCTGAACACTTGCAGGGATAGAAGAGTGGCTGATCAGGCTCTCCCGGCGCGCTGCAAATCCGGCATGTATCTTACCCCATGCTGAAATTAGTGATGGTCAAAAGTTAGGTCGGGCGAGGACATACCTTGCTCGTCGGCTTCCTGCATCAGGTCAGCACCTGCTACCACCAATATCCTGGTTTTGTATTCTTCTACTTTGAGATATCGGTGCGCTAGAGAGGAAAGCCGAAATGCTCGATAGGCTGTTGTGGTTTGCCCGCGACGTGAGTTTGCCTTTGGGCAAGCCGAGTCGGAGTGGCGTAATCACTGCAGTGGGACACGTGGCCAACAGACACAAATCGCATGGCTCTTCGAGTCTTCGATTCATATTATTGCAAGCAGCATGCCTGGTGGCATTTCATGATGGAATAAACCCCTCGATCATCAGCCCGGATTATGCTGCGTTACTTCGTCCTTGACTGCCTTTGACCACGCAAAACTTTAGCCAGTTTTCTTGTGCGTAGAATGCCAGCTGCTACTACATACAAATAGTATAACCACCTGCAACCTCTATTCGATTTCGTGACAAGCGCACCACACCCTGACACTCAGATTTAGTCAGATGTACTTAATCTCTATGAGACATTTGAAGGAAGATATTAGGCTCCGCGCCTTTGGTACGGGACTGTTGCAGCCCATAGGAGTCTAGGACCAACTTGTACCCCCAATACGGGTCCCTCGAGGCATAGCCATCACAGCTATGCGCAACGATCCGGTTGACAGCTGCCATGAGCGCTCGGGTCCACGTCTGATGCACAGCGCTACAGATAGACAGTCTTTGTTCTTTATCGGATCGTTCACAACTTCATCCCAACGCTTTCGTATCCTCAGTGCTCACGTCTCTGGCAGCGATAACTATACTTGTCTCTCAAATCATGGTATCCGCACCATCGATACGTGCGCACATCCAGGAAGCGTCTTTGAGCATCCGTTACTGATTATCGGTTCCACTGCCAGTTGTACGGGCACCTGGCGATATACCACAGCGGAGCACGAGTCGGAAACTGAACCACTTGTTTATGCTGAAAATTGATGGAAATAAGATGCTTGAGTCAGCGAAAGTGCCGCCCGAGTGGAAAGAACAGAAGCAATTGTGAGTCATACCACACTATGCGATCACGATTTCCTTGGAACCTGCTCTAATATCTGGCCCACACTCAGTCACTTCACTCCTTTCTCCAATATCGAAATTGTCATATATCGCAAGAGTCGCATGTTCGGATGGCGGAAACCTGTTCCAGTGGCGGAGTACAGTGGGCGAGGGATGGATTTTCTCGATACCGGTAAGAATTTATTCTAGCGTTTCGCAGCAGACAATTGAACTTGAGAGGGCGCAGAGCAAGAACTGGTCGACAAATCCGGGACATCACGCCTCGTCGTCAAGTTCGATCTTGTCGCCGAGTCCCATGCAGATTTCATGAAAGCTGTGTACGAGGAGATGACACAGCCGGCGAAAGTCAAGGGGGTTGATGCTGCCCAGATGGTGATTCCCATCGCCGAAAACATGGCGCTTCAGGCGAGTGAGCAGAGTCACCGCACACTGAGGTCGGATCAGGACATGCTTCGCAGCAACGATGACAAGCGAAACGGGAATCGCGTCGAGGTACGTGATGATCTAATCAATACCACACATTGTTGCTTGGGGGGTCCCGAAAGCTATCGTTTAGCACCAGCAGTACATCGGGAAATGCGACTGTCCAGAACGCCGGCGGTTAATATCTTCGACAGCAATTATACAGTGCACCAAAATGCTTTGAAAGGTGAATTAGATCGCCAGATAGCGCTCGACACGAACGAGCTTGCTTCATTCTTGCGTTCTGCGAGAATGAAGCAAGCTCAACATGGCCTTGATAGTGCGCTTTCTCACCTTGTTTGCGCTGAATTTGATGCCAAACGCCTTGCCGTTTTCAGACAGCAAGGTCAAGGAATGTATGTACTCGGCAGACTCGGATACTTCATCAAATTACAACGCAGCACGGAAGGTGCATCTGCCGGGGACAGGATCCTGGTTTATAGGCGGATCAGAGTTCGGGCACTGGAAGGCGCAACCGGGCTCGGTGCTCTGGCTCCATGGCGGTCGTACGTCTCCTGGCATCATAACAGCATTCCTGATTATTATTATATCTCACAGCGGGAGGTGGAAAGACAGTCTTGTCGTGCGGAACCTGGGCTCGAACGCGAACTTCTCCTTTTCAGCCAGAACATTTCATCACATCGTGTAGTTGCAATGCCGCATTACAACTACGCAGTGTAATGCAATGTCGACACAAGAAGCAGTTGATCCAGCAGCTGTCTTCCTTGCCCAAAGATCTCAACGCGGTATATGAAAGGATCTTTGAACGAAGTGATCATCCACAGGACCTACAAAAATATCTCCAATGGTTAGCATTCTCAAAACGGGACATGACAGTGACAGAAATCGATGAGTTTGGGACGGTGGACCTCAGCGGAGCCGATGGCCCATTATACAACCTTGATATGCGCTCCAGGGTGTCTGGAACTATATTAATTACCGGCTATGGGCTGGTTAATGAGATCGACGGTATGGTTACATGCTAATGTATTATCTACAATACACTGATTGATAAGCAGGGACGGTCAAGCTAGCGCACGTTTGATGAGATACTCCTTGACGGAGAAGTTCTCCGTCAAAGAGTATCTGATCAAACACCTGAGATCTATGGCAGAGCCATAGTGCTGCACTAGCGAACAACTTTCACACCCGGTCATCGCTCAAACATGTCTTGCACATCTGCTGTATTTCGACCAAGAGAGCATTCTTGACGATGAACCAGGCTATATTTCTCAGAATCATTTATGCTAGTTTGATATGCGGCAGAACATTGGGTCTACCATTCTCGGAAATTCTCACTCGGCTCCCACAGATTGTCCTCACCTTCTGAAGTTGCTGCTCAAGTTGTTCGCACTGCCTCGAAGCCGCGCGATGATCAATTGGGTTCGGTTACACAGTCCGCTCATGGCTTGGCAGAGTACCATTGACAATCACCAAATGGCATTGCATCCCCTATGTATTACACTAACATCTCCGGCTTGACAGAACTGGCGCGGCATTTAATCAACGACGGCGCAAATATTGATGCAGTAGGCGGAGTGATGGGCAGACCACTGCTAGCAGCATCCGGGGAAAGTCATGCTGATCTCGCCAAGCTACTTCTGGAGAGCGGAGCTGATGTCCACGCCACGGGAGGGTCCCATGGCACGGTACTGATTGCAGCATCTCAAGGCGGTCACTTCGAACTCGCTAAGCTGCTGCTGGACGCCGGAGCCAATGTCAACATCGCGGGAGGGTCCTACGGCATGGCACTGCAAGCAGGCTCTGCCGGAGGTCACCTCGAGTTCGCTAAACTCCTGCTAGAGAGCAGAGCCGATGTCAATGCCGCGGGAGGGGAATATAGCACAGGCTTCGCCTCCAAGTTGGCTGCCTATCTCGAGAGCAGTGACATCCAGGTATATTCGCGACAGTATTGTGTAATATTGATATTGATCCCGTTTTTAAACAGCCCAGCCGCATTGAAACGCTAGACAGTGGGCTCAACAGTATTGCAGATGGATTGGCCAGGTTTCAGGATGGAAAGATTAGCGGAGCGAAATTGATTGCGCAGCATCAGGAGACTGCGTAAATTCCGTTCGTCAGTTGTGCGTGTAGGACGTGCATATTGTGAAATTACTTGGAGGCACGCAGATCAGGTATAAAGCTTACAACCTTTCCGTATTGAAAGACAGAAGAAATGCCATGGAACGAGTTATATACATTTGCGCGCAATATAACAGTTGTTCATATCACGGAAATGCGCGGAAAGCGATGAGTTCACACCACTTGGTCCAAGCGAAGTTGAGTGATATACTCCGATGTTGATTGGTGGCTCCCGCGTGGCCGCCATACCCCTTGCGTATGCTTGCAACAAGGCCCGAAAGCAATTTTATTCCCTGTAAATGATTTATTAGAGAGGGCTGACAGAATAACAATACGAAAACGCACATTGCTTCCCTCTCCTTCAACAGCTCCGCCCACGGAGGAAGACCAAAAAGACTGGGAAGCAACTCGTAAAACTCTAGCCACCTCTTTCCATGACTCTTCTTTGCGGCTCCGGTGCATTGAAGACACATCAAGTTAGATAATCTCCTATCGCCCCAGAGGTCCAATCCTCCGATCGGTGAAAGTGATGTTGCAGTAAAGTGAGTCATCATGAAATTCTGACGGACTTTACGACAGTGGTCAATCGAGATGCAGCCTGCAGAGCGGTAGTCGCTAGAAAGCCAGTCGTAAGTTGTCTGCAATTGAGAAACGCAAATTGCTCGATGGCCTGCGAGGCATGCGAGCTGGTCTTCGGTTCGTAATGAGGATATGTATCCATCCGTTCCCTTGACGCCACCTATGATCTCTGATGCTGAATATTCATTGCAACAAGTGTAGAGAACACCGGGAAGGATGGAGAGCATCCCCGTCGTGCGCGCAAACGTAACGAGCTCGAAGAGGCAGCCTGGCTCTTGCACGAGAGTCCACTTATAATGGGTTTCTCTTTAAGTATAGGGAATTGGATATAGAGTCTTTTCAGTGTCTCTATGCGCAACTTCCGGATGTCGTATTTTCTTCCTAAGCGTATGAAGGCGGACAGGACAGTCAGCGATAGATTCTCTCCAAAAGACATATATCTGATATTTAATGAGGCTCTGAGTGATTTAAAAGGTGAAACGGCCACGCACTCTCTTGGGCAGATCGCCTGCAGTACATATTTTACATCCTCGGCAGAGTCGGAAAGGTGCACTACAGGGCAGCCGTCCACCAGCTCCGTACCCACCAACGGTGGCTGTGGGAAAGAGAACATGTCTTTGAACACGGACGAGTTCTCTCCCAGAACACCTCGGTATAATTTGAATTGGGTGCACCCAGCTTGCAAGATGACATTGCCGTCATCGTACCAGATGTCGGATCGCACCAATGGTGCGGGTGTTGTGGACCCTTCAAGGGACTCGTCTTCTGTGCGCTTACGCTTCAACGCAGGGGGCTGGTCACTAGCGGACATGTAGTAATGGAGATGGTGGGAGAGGGTGAAATACCAGTGAATAGCACAGCAGACGACTTGAACGAGTGAGACTCGAGGATAGGGGCTCAACGGACGCGCCGAGACGTTAATGGCAACTTTCACACTCCGACACCTCTTTTCGTCGATCACTTCAAGTTCCCAGCCATCCTCTGCCATCTCATTACTACGGCTGCGAGGATTCCTTTGCTCAACATGTCAGCGGAAAGCTCACAGATGTCTAAATTGGCCCAAACGCAAATGTGGAGAGATTCGGAATTATCACGAGAAAACCGTTACTGGCCATCTTGCTGGCGTCCGTTATTTCTGGTACCAGTGCGCCAGTCTACGTACAATGACATACACCGAGTAGACGCACGAAGAACTATCCATGCTGTAGCTTGTTCCTAACATTATCATGGTACGGCTTGCAAGATCATCAAGCCAAAGATTTGACAAATAGTCAACTTATCGATGTGGGATCCTCGCGCAGAGCTCCTCTGTTTTTTCGAGGACATGATTTTGGTCTTAAACCCACGGATATCGATGCAGTTTCGGAGCTGGTGGCTGGGTGATTTCGGCGGCGTGGCATACGTATGTGTTAATTTACAGGCGATGTGTCAACTCGGAGACTCGAGAATACGTGGTTTCTTTCAAGTTCTCCGCACCGTCTTGAAAGGCCTGGGACTCACGCTGTTTGCGCGCAGATATATGGCTCTTTGGGAGACTGTCCCGCCGAAAGTCTTGTCGGCCTTCCTTAATCTCGAGCGGAGTGCATGAAGAGGTGGTCTGGGTCTGCCGGACCCAGCCAGTGCAATACCCCGCCGTTTCGCTGTTTCGCTCTTGCCGCCTCTGCCTCTCGTACCCCAGAGACCGCCGATGTGTGCTTCTCCGGGAGCACACTGACACTCCCAACCTCTGGTGGTGCGCGGGGCCGGCCGACCACTCGCACCCGGGATGACGCACCCGCCACTAACGGGCTGCTGATCGCGTGCGCTGGGGCGGCTGCTACTTGACCCTTGTGCGTGCGCAAGGGAGAGGCTACAGCGACTATATCGCGTGAGTAGTTTCACGCGGGCCTCTTTAAAGGACTCCTGTCGATGCGAGGCCAGTGCCGGCAATCGGGGTAGTATGTGAGGCTGACATTTCGACTGGGATCTTAAGTCGCGGCACTTGATGTCCTGCTGGACAATGATTATCACGAATTCTGCTGAAAATTGGAACGTCTTACGGCAATGTATGTACTTCAGCTTTTTTGTTTTGTTTTTGAAATCATATTTTACCTCCGTTGGGGATAATCCCTATGGTAGAGGTCTGCTACATGTATGCTACTGCTTTGCAACCTTGATGAAACTCGCTACCTGGACAAGGAGACTGTTTGAGCCGCCCCGAATTTTGGGCCCTAGGGGCTGGTTTATGTAGGTAAATATTTGGGGATTTGTGATGTCGAGCCACAGCCTCACGTTGACGTCTTCTTCCGCTCTCAATTCATCACGAGGCACGGGGAAGGTGCGATATACACCTGTGTCCGAGAAGGAAATCAAGTTGCAGAATATCGGGGTTGGTGTTGCGGATGTGTTGCTCTTTGAAATTGAATACTGCCTGGTGTAGAGACCAATCATGCATGCAGGTCTCAAACAGATTCGTGGAGCTATCACATTTTTGGCACTAGTACTATAAGTAAATATTTATTGCAGTCGGTTAGGATGTGGATTATAGATTATTAGTTGGATCGTGAGAGGCACTGTCCGAGTATTATAGTATAACAACGCTGGTCTGATTCTTGCTGTAGTCGCCTTAGGCCCTCTCTACCATGACTTCCGCGACCCACAGCTCCCCCACCATACATGCCAATGATGTCAACACCAGCTTGTCCAAAGTGACGCCACCACGTCCCGCACGGAACTGGGCGTAACTTGGATCGATTGGGAAGGCTTGAGCGTGCTGAAGAGTTGTCAGCCACCTCCGATGATATAACGAGGGATTAAAACTCACATTGGTGAAATCGCGGAAGCACTGCGCAACCCTTTTCGCGATGTCGGCGCGGGGCATATTGCCGGGGCTGATTCTGACACCGTCCCACTGGATATGCTCGTAGCCGGCCCACTGTGTTGGCTGTCAATATACGTGCAACCTTCGCGCAATTGAATAACAGCGCTTACCTTGATCCAGAGCACGATTGGGTGCGGGATATTCTCGGTGCCACCGGCAATCGCTCGGGTGTTCAGCGCGGACATGCCAACGCCAGGCTGATTAGCGCCGTCAAAATTGAACATGATTCGGCGGGACTTGCTGGAGACGGGGTGGGGAGGGCGCTGGGGAAGGGAAATCCGGCTAGGCGCCAGGGAGGAGTAGTTCGAGTGAGCAGAAGCATGTACATTTCCGTTGATTGAGCTCATATTGGAGAGAATATTCGATAGAATGTGAGTATGGGACTTTGGATGCTGAGCAGTAGACCATCTTCGAGAGCATATGTACCGGTATACCACAAAGCACCGTGGTTGCGAAAGTGGACGCGCAAAGCGAGCAGGCCACATAGCGGGACAACATCCACAGCGGAGAACAGACAAACGAACAAGCGCAAAGATGAAGACCACATAGAGAGATTGAGCATCACATTATCCCAATGTACTTCATACACGACCAAGACAATGTAGCAAGCGATCCAGCGAGTTTCGCCAGTGCAATCGACCACCAATAGCCAGGTTGGCGAGGAGTAAAGATACCAGCTTGCTTTGCTGTCGGTGGGATTGTGGAAACGTAGAGCCCTGAGTGAAGCATTGAATCCCTTTGTTGCGAAGCGATCTTTGTTGGGGTCATAGAGAGAGAAAGATAGAGCGCGTAGCTGATATGTCGACACAAAGAACATTGAGGGCAAAACCAAGAGAAATAGTTGCCTAATCTGGCCGTGTAAGTGCACGTTTCGGGACCTTAGTTCCACGCCACACTGCAAAGCAATTCTCGGACCGGCGTTGTATCCGACTTTCAAGTTGTCCCATCTTCACCTTCACAATCCATTGCAATGACGACAGGCATTGAAGACTTCGCAAACGAGCTGCTTTTTGCAATACTCGACTCTAGAGCCTATCCTCGCTTTCCCTCGTGTCTCGGACGCTTCATCGTTCCGCACTAGAAACCGTGCTGACTGGGCGGAAACTCAAACATGGAATGGCGCCTCGTTCTATGACAGCCTGTTTGGGGTGCTTCGAGCTGCCAGGAACCAGCAGCAAAGTAATGAAGCCGCTGCAGTACTAGTTACGACCTGCCGATAAGCATAACTATTTTAGTCCTTGTGAAAGCAGTCTGAAAAGCAACTGGAAAGGTAGCTCGCTGGTTTAAGATTTGTATCGACTGAGTATTACTCAAGCACTCGATGGTGCGAGATTATTCATTTGGGGGGGGGGGGGAGAGCGTGCTACATTATCGTCGATAATTATACCAAACATGAGAGTCGTGTTGAGAGACTTGCGCCACTAAAGGCTGTATTCCTGATCTGCGTGCCACCTACAAGTAATTCCACAATATGCACATCTTACATACAAAACTGATAAAAGGGATTTACGCAGTATCCTGAGGCCGCACAATCAATTTCACCCCGCTGATCTTTCCATCCTGCAGCCTGGCGAGGAGCCGCAGAACCTCAGGAGCCAGGATGATGAAGATCAAGTGGACGAAGTGGATCACGCAAGGTCATCCTCGCGGGTATTCATGTAAATGCCTGTCACCATTGAATCTGAAACGTTGATCTTGGCAGGTACTTGGTCAGTTGGTATACGCAGGATCGAGCTTGATATGCAGCGCGCTTTGCAGAGAACCCATCGACAATATCCATTTCTTGGATTGCGCGCCCTCAGGCTGTCGCAGGAGCCACGGACAGATAGCCGGCAGCCGCAGAGCACTGACAGTGCAGCCACGAAGATTATAGGCTATATGATGCACGTTCAGTGGGGTAGATAGCTCCCTAGCGAATCGGATGCCTTATAATGAGAAGATAAGGGGGCGTGTTCAGCGGGAAATGCAGTATACGTAGCATGGCGGTTCGGGGGGCGGTCGTAGGTCGTGTACCAGCGGCTCTGGCACGCGCAGGAGCCCGCGGAGCTGCACGAGCAGATGTTGCGGCCGCGGTAGAAGACCTTGTGGCAGCTCCGTTGGAGGCAGTTCGCGAAGGTCGAGTACGTCGCGCACTTGGGGCTCCCGGAGATGCGCCGGCACGTCCGGCGCGAGGGCGTGAAGCGCTTCGTCCCGACCGTCCCGGCGTAGTAGCAGCACTCGGGCGGCTAGATGAGCGCGAAGAAGGCGCCGTTCTGGCGCATGCGCTACCCGTTCCAGCGCTACTCGCACGAGTGGTTCCCGGAGCGGCAGCTGAAACTCGCGGTCCCTTCCTCGCCCTACCGCTAGTGCTCGTAGACCGGGCGCCACTGGTAGGTCAGGCGGCGCTGCCCGCTGCGCCTGGGCCGGTCGTACGCGTCGCGCCGCTATATGAGTCTGCGCTAGGAGCGCTACGACGCGCGGGGGTGCCGGCAGCACTTGCCGGACGAGCGCGAGCTGCTCCTGAAAAACGCCCTCGTGCGCCCCATATGCCTACGCCTGTAGCTTTTCATGTGCGACCACTTCCCCTCGTTCGGGTCCGCGTAGTACGGCCGCCAGGAGGGCCTAGACTGCCAGCGCCTCGTCCTGCTGCTCCCCCTGTCCTTCCAGTCGTGCTTCGAAACTACCGTATCCCGTTCCCGATCGATATCGTAGATTACATTCCGTGTGCTTATGTGAGTCTGATGTACTATAGTGCGCTGTCTGCGCCCGTAAACCCCTGACATGCGATACCATAACAAGTATTCTTCGCCGAGCTCGTGCGTGAGCCGCGGGAGGGTTGCGGCATCTCCATTTATTACGTGAAAGGGGCACGGAGCGCCGCTTAACTCTCGCCTCCTGCTACAGTTACGCTCCTCCCACTACCGTGTTCTCGCACGACGAACCCGAACGAACCCGACAGTTACCGTCCGAGTTCGGATGCCCTAACCGGAATTCTTTCGCACTACACGAAAGGTATTCGACGACGATCTGCCTGGTAACTTCTGTATACGGTTACCAACTTCGTCAAACCGAAGTCCGCAGGGCGTTTGTGTTCGGAGAATTCGTTTGTCAGTTCGTAAGGCTGGACCGAATTCGGCAGATAATGTCTTCACTAATTCTGTATCCCGACTTCGTGTAACGGAATTCCGCAGGGTTAAAAGTCGTCTGAAGTACTATTAGTAACAGGTCGTCCTGTAGTTCGTGGCGCTGTACTTTAAGTTCAGCTTTACAGTCGGAGTGTATGATGGGGCTAACGGCCGTGACCGGAGCGTAGCTGTCCTCAGGAAATTTCTCCGGGCGCACCTTGATGAGTGCGCTATATCAGCGACATCGGAGAGGGAACGCGTGCGTGTTCCCAGTCCATCGTCGGCGGGGTCGCGTGCGCCAGTCGTCGGGCAATCACCGCCCACGCAGTAGGGCCCACGCGCACCAGCCGGCCGGGGCGCGCGGCGGTCTCCAACCCTCGCAGTCACACGAGGGCCTCTTCGCGTGTAGTCGCCAGAGACCCCGTGCTCTCCGTCTCCGCCGTTCTCGCTTTGTCGCTTTGCCGCCCCATAACGTATCCCCGTCCCAGGTCGTCTGAGTCTACGGGGAAGTTCATGAGGGTCTCGTGCTCAGCGAAAAGACGAGCTCTAATTCCTTCCGGCTGTTCTGAACGTCGCCCTGTCAAAGGGGTTGTCGGTATATAGACGCGAGCTTCACTACATTTAAGGTCCAGAAAGTTCTATCACACTTCGCGAACTTTCTTTAGTGCATGAGAGCTCAGAGGCTCAACCGTGACGCGGACATTTAATCGTGTATGCATATGCACGGTGCGGCGGCTTGGGCCGGTGGTCGAGATTCCGACGTAGCTATAGGCACCCAAACCTCTTTTCCGTACAGTAGCCTTTTTCTCCTCGAGAGGTGCTCCTAGGCTGGAGCTACCTGACAAACAACTCAGAAACCGAACGTTCTACAACAACGGTGTTGGCTTTGCAGCAAAACGGTTCAGCACGGTACAACTACTATACTCGTTCGATGTGGTACTCATCTATAAGCAACTAGATGAGGCCAAATACCGCGACATGCATCTGACCGCGCGTGACCATGGTCTTTATTGCTTACGGTCGTTCTACGGTCATTGCCCAAAGCACTATTAAGGCTCAGAGATGTGTAAACGCAACCCTGGTTCAAATCTCTAGACGATCAAAAGGCGACTATACAACTCGTATACCCAAAAGCGTCGGCACCATTACTCTACCGTCCCCTAGCGACCCTTGAACTTCACTAGCTAATTTGCTTTAGTCGTTCCACAGCCTCAAACTTTCAACGGTAATTGGCTTATTGAACTTGCCGGAGGCCGCAGGCAACTTGTGGGAAGAGAGGCTCAGAGTGAGCAAGTTTAGGAGACAACGCGACAAGCGACCAAAAAGATGGAAGAGGGTGGCAGAGGTCCTGATGTACAGGCGATCACTGGCCGATGGGTGCAACTTCGCGTTCGCGCGTCTTCTGCTCAGGGAGCTTCCCAGGTGTTGTGGGCGTGGTAACCACGCTAGGCTGTAGACCATGCTACTGCCGTTACAGCAGAACGTTCGACCCACGTGGGTTAAGTTTAATATGGCTCCATAAGACCCTCTCTTGAGCAGGCACAAGTTCCTATACAAGAGAAAGGGCGTCGGTGGCAACCACCTATGTCTGGACCACCTACCGACGGGACATCACGTGGAGAGGCTGAGGCGACTCCTACATTTTATACATGACGTCCGCTAGACGGTTTCTTTCACGCGTCTGCAGAGTGGAAAATGTAGCGAGTCTCGGAGTAATTTATAGTCTATATACAGAAAACCTCTCTTCGATAGCGACCGACAGGATAGGCGGAAGTATGCGAATCCTTCTTTTATACTGTAGGCCTTAAATATGTATCTCCGCGACTTTTCTGAGATATAAGTTAAGGGTTATGAACTTCCCCTTGAGCAGTAGCTCACCTGACAGCATGTTCTCGGTCGGTCGGAAAAGCTCGAGTAGTGCAAACGCGCGTGCTGCCCCTACGAGAGGTAGGAAGGACTACAAGAGATGTGAACAACGGTTTTTATAAGTCGTAGCCTCTAATATCCACCGTAGTTCCCTTGCCTACCTAGGTATAGGAGTAATGCTTGGCTTCTGGTCGAGTGTACGGAGCGCCCGGTAGCTCGGTATACGTTCAGAGTTAACGTCTGATGAATGTCGACCTAAATACTGTTAGAGCGAGGACCGACGTAATGCCCACGGGTAACAGCACAGCGGGCAGCTTTCAAGGACGAACGGGTGAAGTGAAACAACAGTGGAAGCGGCTAGCCCCCTGACCTGAAGACCCCGGTATCCTTTAAAGGATTTGAGGTCTACACAGTTATAACGCAGCTTATACGTTTCTTTTTCGTACGTTTACCTGCCCATCTCAAGATGCCCAACGAAGGGCCAGATAAACTAGAAGGAGGCACCCACCTCGACAACTTCCTCTCCCTTCTTGACACGCAGAAGCACAACAATAAAACAGTTGGGAGAGATTATTTAATAGTCCTTATTTTAACGGAAGGCCGGAACAACGTAAGTATGCGTTCCCACACCGTCGGTCCGCCCTCGGTGGTTAGGTTTAGCCTCATATAGTTGGTTGAGGCGAACCTGATTTAACACACTTGAGTAGTGGAAGGCCCGTAAATGTACTATACGTGTTGACAAGATAACACGTATACATATATTGAGCAGGGTAAAGTAAAAAAGGCGGAAAGTTATGCCGTTCCAACATCCCGTTGTCTTATAAACCTCCGTTCACCATGTCGCTCGATGGTTAAGAATCATGGAACAGCACATATATTAAGAACCAGTCAACCTTGTATACGTGTATTCAAAGTATATACATGTTAGCTGTGCCTTATGTGCAAGAGCAAATGTAAACTTATGATTCGGCTCAAGGTAAGGACCGGGCACTCGTCTCATGGCACCGAGCGGGTTAGCATTATAACTTCTCCCCAACCTCGAAGACGCCTGGATGACGGTGAAAGTCCCTACCGCCGCCGCCTCCTCCTCTCTCGAACTGCGAGCCTCGTTATGAGAACGGCTCATGGGCTCAGTACGAGTGCGAACAGGACTCGTCTCCTAAGCCCTCTACTGTGGCCCTTTTGACATCGGTTTCCGTGCGGTCATCGGGTTGGTAGAAGTCCCACTCCGACGGAGACTATAAGCGTTACTCAAGCAGCCACCACCAGAAGAAGTAATAAGTCCGGCGGTAGGAACTAATAGACTTCCTGCTATAGGGGACCCTACAGCTATTTCGGCGCTCGGAAGCGGGAAGTAGACGCGCACAGACCGTCCGCCTCGTGACGCACCGAAGTGGCGCTCTTTCCTGAGGTCATCTGGGTTACTGGACAGACGATTATGCGGTCTCGATTTGTATCGTTCTCGGCAACTTCCGTAAGGATTGTCGTAGCTGATGCCACCACTTTGCGGCGGTAGTCCGCCAGCGAGGCGGGCGCATGTTCGTCTTCGACTCGAGGCTCTTCCAGCACTGTCGCCCGGGCAAGCCCACGGGCACCAAGACCAACTGGTTAGCGTACGCGTCCCGCACCTACCCTGCCCCTGCCCGCTCGGCAAGAAGACCTCCTAAGGAGTATATGAGGGAAGCGGACTGCAGCCTCCTGCAGTCCCCCAACAGCTTCCCTGCTGACGCGCAGACACTCGCCCCCTGCCCTACACCTGAATTTACACATGATTACGCTCGAGATTACCCGCATATATATAAGGTACGGTTGTTCACATGGTACGTATGCGACCACCTATTTGGACCACGTTCAGATGTCAGAGACATTACGACCGGGTTTTCGCCAGAAGGGAA